>JAEQBA010002799.1:369633-721117 GCA_019434445.1 Phalangium opilio
TAAGTAAATATTTCTCCTAAACACCACAGCAAATTTCGAAAGTGTACTTGTCTAAATAATTTAAACCACCACATTAATCGATTTTTTTTTTGTTTATGATTTCAATAATTTACGTCACTATCAATCTTATTTTCTTCATGTTTTTCAATCTTTTACATCACTTTCAGTAGTATTTTCGTCATCTTTTCTATCATTCTCCATCACTTTAAATAGTATTTTGGTCATCTTTTCAATTATTTTCCACCACTTTTAATCGTAGTTTGGTAGGTTCAAAGCACTTTGATCACATATTTTCCCATTTCGATACACTTTTGACTAAGTTTATGCTTAGGGATAGAAAAGTAACAAGAAACGATTGAAAAATATAACGAAAGTTCGAACAGTAATAAGGACAAGTTTGAAGAAAAATATGAAAGGGTCAATGAGAAATATAATATTTTTAACATTAAAGAGAAATGATTGTACCGGAATAGGAAAAGGTTTGAAAGAAATAATGAAATTAGAACAGAAACATGAAAGCTTGGGAAAAATAATAATGAACTTGCAACAAAATAAGAAAAGTTTGAAACGTTTCAGCAGAAATAACAAAGGTTTGAACAGAGATTAGAAATGTCTGAACCGAAATGAGGAGTTTGAACAGAAAAAGGGTAATTGAACAGAAATGAGGACGTTTGAACAGAAAAGGGGAGAAATTGAAATTCGTATCCACCGTAATAAAAGTGCGAAATTTACATTCCTCCTCATTGCGGGGGACAACTCCTAAATGGCAAATATTTGGGTTTGGCATTCCGTACATTTTGTGTGGTGTGAGGTGTACGGGAAATTCGAGGATAGTATCCTCCCGCAAATTCTTTCAATTTGAATTGATGGGTCTTCTCAATTATGATACATGGAACTGTCTAGCATACATGTCAATTAATGACCCTGCGGGTAATTGTACTGTAGAAGTTAGTAATCTGTACATCGCTAAGTGTTTCAATCCAAAATTTATATTAGGGCCATTAACGTATTGCCATATATACCTTCACCATCGTCTACATTATAGACTTCATTCGGTGAGGGGTATATAGTAAATCTCCCGTTTCGGGATCTGTAGTCCTTTCGGATTTTCCGTATCTTTATCCATCCGATAGCACCAAATTTTTCAATTCGTCTTAAGTTGTTTCGTCTAACGGCGGCTTCTAAAGAAATGGGTGAATTCATTCTACCATCGTCACTACAGCAGATTGGACAAGAAGGCGTGTCCGGCGTATTGTCAGTTTCGGAGAACGCTTTTGATTCGTCCCTGATGGAGTAAAAATTAACCGAATACTCTAATTATAAGTCTGGATACAAATGGACATGCAAGGGTTAACTATATTGTTAAGAGTATACTTACAATTTAACTGAGTCCATTTCTAAGTGATGACACGTGGATATCGTTAGCTGGGGTGAAAAGCTTGAACAGTCGTAAAATGACTTATCTTTTAAACTACCGCGTCTTTTTATAGGATCTTATCGCGGTACGATCACCCAAGATATGATGGTGTATTTTTCTCAATCAACGACGTAACGGGAATTTACCATGACGCTCTGAACCTGGGTATTTACCATGGCACCCTCAAACACGTTGACGAAAGACGATATGACACTTAATCTCTAAACCTAACATATATATTTCCCCTCCCACCACGTTGTCGAAGTCAACGTGACGTAGAAAGCCTCGAGTCACGTGTAAGACAAGGGTTAGCGAAAAGTTCAATTTTCAACTCCAATATCGGAGATAATATGTATTCGTATTTACACTTTAATTGGATTCTAAACCATTGCAGGTTACGAAATTCATGGTTCACCCTGTCCTCTTGAGGAATCGCGTACACCGTCGTATCCGAAAACCGTACACTCTTTTTTCCGTTCATTTCCCCGCCTACTTCGTTAAAATGTTAAGCCTAACATAGTGTATACCAATAATATATTTTAGTATAAACCGTGTATTCAACGCCTCTGTTTTGGCTTACGTTAATGATACGCTATTTGAAGCAGGTGTTGGGATTCTATTTAAGATAACGGTTCCAGTGTCATATTCAAGAAATTCGAGCCAATATATACCTAGATATTTTTTTAGACAGATAAGTGTAACGTATTGATTTAAAAATAAGAAGACGCCATGGAAAACGAAGAATTCCCCACACTTATTTACCCCATTGGTCGCTTATTTTTCCATACGTATTCTCCCGCCACATTATCAAAGTCAATAAGGTGTCCACAAATATCT
Source organism: Phalangium opilio (assembly GCA_019434445.1). NCBI lineage: Eukaryota > Metazoa > Arthropoda > Arachnida > Opiliones > Phalangiidae > Phalangium > Phalangium opilio. Next base: position 371,888 of record JAEQBA010002799.1, read on the forward strand.
GGCGCCACAAAATAATGATCTGGCGTCAGAGGGGGGATTGAAGCTTCTTCAGTGATAACGGCGGCAACAGCGACAACGGCGCCAACTTGGTGTCAGGCGTCAACAGCGGCAACGGCGCTAACTGTACCAACAGTACCAACAGTACCAACTGTACCAACAGTACCATCTCACCGGCAAAACTGTCTTTTTCTATCTACTTGTATTAATGCGCAACTGACACTTGTTACTGGTTACAAACTGGAGCTTGTTATGAAGTGAGGTAGGTAGGTCATAGATTCGAGGTAAAGCGACGCCTGGTGAGGCGCTGTCAAAGGCTTAGGAAGTCCTGCAAATTTTACCACCGAGTGTAGTCTGCAATTCTCGCTAGTCGTTCTCGATCTAGCTCGACATACGAAGTGTCATGCTTATGGAACATATCTTATGAACTTATGACTCACTGAAAATGTTTCATTATTTTTAGGGTTTGATTTCAAGAAGAAGTTGATGTTTGAGCTGCTGTAATGGAGCTGGAGCTAATTTTTTCAAACAAGTATTTAGAAGTCAATTATTACAGATTGGTGTCAATATGAGATAGACAAAGGCCGGTTTATGGTGGTTTTAGAAGCCAATAATTCTGTGTGGTGGATTTGAGACTAGGCAGATGAAGGAATAGTGGCCAGTAAAACTGTGGATTGGATTCAAGTGCAATAGCTAGGCCTAACGTAGTATTAAAATACATTTTTCGAAATTTCTGTGAACTGTGATAGTGGTCCAGAAATTGCAACAGACACACACACAGACATGACCATAACAGAACCTCTCGGTAACATAATAATAATATATATAAATGTTAAAATTAAAATTCTATAATACAACTGTTTGCAAAGTTCAATATTGATTAGGTCGTTCTATGGACGACTTTTGTGGTACTAAAGTATTATATTCTTTGTTATACGGTGTCACCTAGAGGGTATACTAAGTTTCTTGGCGATATAGATTTTCTATTGTGTGTCTCTCCAAGGTCGTTATTTTAAACTATAGCACTGTAGGCACTTTATTTTTAAAGATTTCTTTGGACTAGTCTCAAAGGCTGGTATATCTCACTTTATCATGCAAAATACCTAGCGACACAATACACCACCAGCACCATCTGCTTCCGCTATTACACAGCGCGGGGGGCTATGCCTTTTTTCAACTACCCTTATAGATATTCTTGGGTTTTCTAAATTGTCAAGGTGGCCTTTCAGTCGCCTTCCCGAAATCAAGGTTACTAATTTAGAGCTTTCTGTACTGACGGCTTTCTTAAAGAATATTAGGCCTAGTAAAATTTCAAACCTGTCTATTACGATGAGTGGCTAAAGGTGCGCGGTGCGCCTCATTTTAGGGTAGAAAAAGATTGCAATAAACAAGCTAATTAGCAGCAATAATTTGGAAAAGGTAGCAATATTTGCATTTAAAAACTTCAAATAACTAAAATTTTGGATTTGATTTAAAAATTGCATTTTAAATGAGACTTGCATTTTAAAGGTGCAAGAGGTTAATACATAAACTTTCTTAAACAGACTACCAAGCAGACGACGCGAATCACGTCACTAACCATAAGTTTATAAGATATGTTTAATAAGTATGACACTACCTATACTTCGTAATGCTAGAGACCTACAGCTCGAACTAGAACGACGAACGAGAATTAAAGTCCTACACTCGGTGGTTAATTTTGCAGTTCATCTAATCCTATTTAGTCTGCATTGCTAAGCCTTTGACAGCAGCGCCTGACAAGGCGTATGTCGCTTTACCTCGAATCTAAGACCTACCTCATTCACTTCGTGACAAGCTCCAGTTTATAACCAGTGACAAACTTATGGAATGAACATATCTTATAAACTTATAAAATTGTAAAAGTTAGGGTTATTAAAAGTAATCTCCAAAACTCAACACGCCGGGGTTCTTAATACGGATTATCCGTCTTGTTTGCTTTATGGCCATTTGAGTTTAGAGGATTTTTTCGGGGGGGGGGGTGAGTCGACGGGGGTGTCGGTTAAATTTCACCGTCGATCGGGTGAATGCCAACAAAGGAGTAAGGTAGCGGAAAGGTGCTCAAGACAACAATATATTGGAGAAAAAAAATCCAAGCTAAAAAATGATACACGCACAGTCCCGCTATAGTTCCTTAGCATCTATCAATGAAAATAGGTGCCAATATATAATATGTCCTTACTCGGGTGTTTTAATTGAGTGGGGTGGAAACCGTGAAGAGTTTCCTGTCTACCTAAACACAAACACTAAGTAGTCTATGCACCAATTAACCCAAATGAAATATCTCTATGTATGATTTTAGAAACATATTTTTTTGTAAGTACTTTAAAATTCAATGAAACTATGTTAATTAGGATTAATGGCTAAGGGTTCGTCTCCGTCCCAAATACTTCTACTATTGACCTTCCTTACCATAAGTTTATAAGATATGTTCCTTCCATAAGTATGACACTTCCTATATTTCGTAATGCTACTGAGAGACTTACAGCTCGAGCTAGTTCGAGAACGACGGAAGTGAGAATTGCACACTACACTCGGTGTTAATTTTGCGGGACTTCCATCTTCATATTTTGTCTGCATTACTAAGCCTTTGACAGCGCCAAAACCAGGCGTCGCTTTACCTTGAATATATGACCTACGTCACATCATGTGAAGCTTCAGTTTGTAATCAGTGATAAACTTATGGTGAACATATCTCTTGAACTTATGATTGTATGTTTGGGGACATATTTCACCTTCAGAACTTTCCCTTTTATCATTAGTTTTGTTTTGTAGCTATATTATCAAAAATATGTTAGAAATGGAAGGAAAAGATAATTTGTTTACTTAATTTTTTACATTGAAAATCTGGGATGGTTACAGAACATTCAAACAGCTTTCTAAATAATTTAAACGAGGGCTGATGTGGAATCCTTACCAATTAAAAATAATTTGCCAACTGTTAACGCGGTGACAGACACACACACTCACAGACACGTCCAGTGTAATACCTCTCCGTAACGTTATCGCCACTCGGAGAGGTAAAAATTGGCTGTATTACAATTTTAAAACATAAGAATTCTTACGTTTTGATATTTAAAAAATAAATAAATAAACATCCCGTTATTTTAATATTAATTTTAACATTCTAATAAAACTGGTTCTTCAAATCAACACGTAATATTTTTAATTTTCATTAATATTCATATCGCATAGTGTGTAATTTGACCGCAACGGTAATACAAGGCGCTAAAGGTGTAGAATAAAATGGGTTTCCGCCCTATCCCTCGCCACCCCCATTGATGATGCGCTGACGACCCCCTGGGAGAACAACGGCCAGCGAAACCCGTCAGCCAATCTCACCAGATGAGAGTTGGTCGTCGTAGAGAGAGGTAAGACTTTTAACGGACCGGTCTCTTACGTAATACGATTCGTGAATTGGCCGTTCCGTGGCGCTACCAGCGTTACCTTTATTTCGGAGCCTGAAATATTTCGGTTGTAAATTTCGAGTTCATTGTCAGAGTGCGACCAAGTGGACCACTTCGTGAAGTGACTTGCGGACTGAGGTAACAAGCGTTTTACCGGACCAATTATAACACTTTATGCGATTTCGCGTTTGAGAACTTCGTTTGACTTCTGACCTCGTCCAGCATTTTTTCGGTTGTGAAATTCCGAGTTCATTGTCTTAGTTGCTAGGGTGCGTCCAAGTGGACCACTTCGTGAAGTGATTTGCGGACCGAGGTAACAAGTGGTTTACCGGACCAATTATAAAACGTAACGTGATTTCGCGTTTGTGTCGGTCGATTTGTGTTTGAGAACTTCAATTGACTTGTGACCGGTGACTTTTCAACTTTTGAAGCTTCAACTTTTTGTTGGATTTATGTTCATTTTTGGTAAGTCAATTTTAAAATATTTTTTGGTTTGCTATGACTAAATAATAAGTGGGAAGAGATTCTTTGAAGTATGAAAACTGGTAAGGGATATTGAATTATGTGTATTCATGATTAAATTGATGTACAAGTGATAGTTAAGTAACATTATATTAACTAGTGTGACATGCGCTTCCCATTGCCGTCACTCTTAATTTATAAAAGACATTAAGGTTTGTCCTCTTAGAGTTTTGCTTCAAAATGGAAAAATTTTTAATGCATAATTTTCAGACAAGGAGGATTGATCCCATTTACACTGCAGGAGGCGAGACTACTTTGTACTTCACTTTGTCTCCCAAGTAGCCTGGCCTCCTGGTGTAAATGGTATCAATCCGCCTGGTCTGAATGCTATGTATTATCTGAAATAATGTTCTTCTCGGAAACAAGTGTTATACTTATGACTGTTATGTTACTTACTGTGATATGACATTTATGTCACGTGACATGCCGTTATCATCGCGAATTATTTGCATACTTTTTAGGAACGACATTTTTATTTACATTTTTTATTTCTGAAATAAATCAATAATTTCAAAGAACTATTGTTATCGTAATGATTTTGCGTAATTTCGATTGTCTCTTGCGGTGACGTAAAGAGTTATTTGAATTTCGTTGTTAAATCCCTCTTTACGCGTGGCCAAAAAATAAAAAGTTGAGAATGGAAAAAAATAAAATCCATTATTTAAAGCTATAAGCATAAGTAAATATGTAAGTCTGAATTAAACTTTGACGAAATACAAAATTGTTTTTTAGAAAAACTAAGATGTCTATGTCGCTTGTAACCAAAGGGTTATGAAGTGTAGGAGGGCTAATAATTCTCACGACTTACAGCGCTCACGCATTACAATTTCCTAGGGAGAAAAATTTTATTCACACCAAAGTTTCACGATTGTCTGTTCGTTATGCACATCGTCACAATTCGATACTACACTACCTATAGAGCAATATCAGTTGAAGGGGGGGAAACGTCACAGTTGAGCCTGCCAATAAATGGAGCCTGTTTTCACCCTCCCTCCGTGCGGGCCTTGTGCTAAATTTCCCGCACAATATGGCGCCTAGGCGGAGACTAGCGAAACCCCGCCTCAAAATCTCTCCTTCCCCCCCGAATTGAAATAGCTCTATACTTCGTAATGCTACTGAGAGACTGACAGCTCGAGCTAGTTCGAGAACGACGGAAGCGAGAATTGCAGACTACACGAGTTACAATGAGAATTAAGCCACCTTTTAAGACCATGAAGTTAGACTTGCGTGTATTTGCTTATGCTACGGAGCATAGATGAAAGTACATTTCTTTGATACAACAAAAAAAACCTAGAGTTGTCAGCACGGAGAGAGATGTCATTTTTATGGGCTGCAACGATTTCTTTTCCAAAATCTGTCAAATATAAAGCAAGACGGATTTGTAAATAGTGGCCCCAAGCCCAGACATAGACTATGCAACGTCTACGCTATGTAGAGGCCTGCTTCTAAAGATATAGCTTCACCAATCTTCTAATGAGTTTCCCGTCAGAGTTCTGGAAAAGTATCAAATAATTTAAAGATGTCATTACTAATAGTCGGGGATTTGAAGGCCGTAATCTACATCTATATAAATCAAAATCCAGACTGACTGACTGACTGACTGACTGATAATCAACGCCCAGCCCAAACCGCTTGCCCTAGAAGGCTGAAAATTAGCAGGAACGTTACTCATAAGTAGTAGGCGCGTACTAAGAAAGATTTTTCCAATCCGCCGCCATCTTAATAAATGGCGCCCAGAAATGTAAAAAAATCTTCTCTACGCAACAAAGTCTGCGCGTTTCAACCGATTTCGCAAATATTTTGCACACTGGTTTCCTTTAATCTTTAGACGGGCTGAATGGTCTTTTGGGTTTGATTTGTTTCCATCTTTTTAAATGGCGGCCAGAAACTTAAAAACCCTTCTTTATGGGATTATGTCCGCGTGAAAAGCAATAAAAAATGCATCCCTGGGGGCTGACGGGCAACGCCGAGTGCCTTCGCTCCTAGGGTGCTACAAAAATATTAGTCATCAGTAAAATCTACCCATTCTTTATATCATTTTGATGGAAGTTATTATTACACGCGAGCGACGCCGCGGGTAACAGCAGTAATAAAGTAACCGAAGAAATTGTAATTTGGGAATTTGAATGTATTGACTAGTCCTTGGATAACAGTGATTTGAATGTAAATAGATCAAATTGTTAGTCCGAACAGTTATAACTACCGAATAACCTACGTTGCGTAGACTTTCTATAGTCTTTGGAAACCCAAGGAGACCAGAAAAAACTTTCTAAAAGCTTTTTTAAGTTCAATATATAAAGAAACCAAAAAAATTCGAGAAACTTGAAAGTTCAGACGTTCAAAGCTGAAAGCTAAAAAAAAGTGGAGCCAAAAAATAGACCCTGAACTGTGCTACACGACAACAGAAATGCACTTCGAAATCTAACCTATTCAGTCTATTAGAACGCGAAATGTGTTAATAGTACATGTAGTGTTAATTTTAAGAGTTTTAATCTTCAGTTATAAGTGTAATTGGATTTTAATTTAAACCACTATTTCCGAAACGCTGTCTTCAACTTTTAGTAATTATTCAAGTTTAAGTTCTATGAAATACATTAAACAATGCACATGAAAAAGTTCCACCATCAAAAACTTTGGAAACTTTCGTTTTAAACACAGTCCAAAGAAATAGTGTTTTATGTAGTCTTTCTTTAAAAGAAGTTACAAATTAACTACCGGGACTTAAAGCAAATGAGGTGTGGGTTATCAAAAGATGTAAGAGTTTCAAATGTGAGCTTTCTTTCATTCAACTTAAAGAGTAGACGCTAGTGAAGCTTCACTTCATAATGGCTCTTGTAATAACAACGGATCATTTCACATCCAATGTTGCAAACTAAGTATTTTCCGTGCCATAAAGCCATGAGTATTGTAGGCGTATAAATTTAATAGTCTCCTACTACCACCAGTACTGCTAGGCTACTTTAATCTCTGATTACTAGTTTCATTTAAAAGTATCAGAACTTTGGGTTTATTAGAGATTCGGACGGGGAAATGGTTTCAGAATGTGGTAGCCATTTTTTCCCCCTGTTAAGAGGGATAGGGATTAAGGGTACCTTAGAGGTTAAGGGGTGGTCATTTTAACAAGCGCTGTTAAAGGTAGCGCGTCGAGAGGCTCCTCACTAATGATAATTTTTGTTCATTAGGGTTTTTTCATAGGTGATTTAAAAGGATTGGGGTTAAGGGTTACCGTAAGATATGTTCCACAAGTAATGCTAGAGACTTACAGCTCGAGCTAATTCTGGAACGACACTAGAATTGACTTAACGCGGTTTTGCAGTCCATCTTCCTATTTAGTATGTACTAAGCCTTTGACAACGCCTTACCAGGCGTCACTTTGCAAGAATCTAAAACGTTTCACCAACGTCGGTTCATAGCAAGCTCTCAGTAACCACTACCAGTGACAAACTTATGAAACATATCTTTTGAACTTATGGTTTACGGGTAATAATCTAAATACCGTTTAAGATAGCGCGTCGAGGGGCTACTCACTAAACATCGCAATTGAATGAAAATTGAATTTTCGTTCACTAAGTATTCGTTTTCAGTTTTTTAAATGAATAGGGATTAGTTAAACGCTTACTTATTTGAAAGATTATAGAAGGTTTTAAAAGTAAAAATGTCTTCGATAGCTGCAGCCTTACAAACGACGCGAGGGTCGTACATACATGGCCGGGGCCATCTTGTTTCAGAGATTGGGAGATAAAGTTCGCAACAAGTACTTGAATCGACATTTATTCTGTATTTCTAAAAAAATGGCTAGTACATAATGCTTCGAATTTGGATGTTTACTAAAATATCAAAATATGACAGATGGTCTAAACCCTAGAGTCTTTTGACCCGAGCAGCTGACACTTTGGGTCAAGGGTGTTAGTACGACGCCGTATGCTTCCCATCTTCGTCCATCTTAATGCGGGCAGATGTTATTCTATACCATACACTGAGAGGTCAAACCTGAATTGAGATTGTGTGTTAAACCTGTTTAAACTTTATCGAATGCAAATGCAAAAGTATCTTTATTTACCCTTTGAACGGCCGGCATGCATTGAAAATATTTATGCAGTGCTTTGATTTTTTAGATTAATTTGGAAAAGTGAGATTTTTAGATGTAATAGAGGAAATCACGAGCAATCTCAGAACGGTTAAATGGCATTTCTCATTTCTGTTGACGTCACGAAGCTGCGTTCAGTGTCACGTACCGAAAATACCGGCTATATAATTCTACGTCATCGGTTTCTCTCACTGAACGCAGCCAACGAAATCGTCAAAAATACCTTCTAATTTTTCAATCGCCCACCAAGATTTCAGGCTGTTATGGCTGAGATGATATGCTCTGCTGTTTTCGCAACTTTGATGCAACACATATGAATTAAATTAGAGTTAAGCTGGTATTTGCAAAAGTATATAGATATAATAACAAAAAGTACATTTCATTAACACTTCCCTGCCTTTGACTGTAGACGAAATGTAAACTGAGAAGCAACTTACCCTCCGCCCAACCCCCTACACAAAGGGAAGAGCTTCTTGACGTCATAGGTATATAGAAAATAGTACGTGATGCTGGCGATCCAAACATTAGTTTTTGATCTGCTACTTTATGAGCATGTTCACAACTTGTTCCCTGTGCCTAGGTCGGGAAGGTAATCATACGCAGAGGGGATCGACTTTATTCTGGGATAAATGAGGGCGAGTAAGTTTCAATAAAGAGTACTTTTTGCTTTAAAATCAACATACTTTTGGTATTGGTATTAAATATTAGCCCTTTAAAGTTATATAAATATATAAATTTTAGAGTAAACATGAATAATGCAAGAAATTGAACTCGGTCGAGTCGAGTCCATTTTAAAATGCATTAGTATTGAATTCCATTGAAAGCACTTTGGTTCGTCCTTGGACCAGGTACACAGGTATCTCTATTTCGTAAGCGTATTGACCCCAAACGGTGTACGATTCCCATTCGGGGTTGGTGAAACCTCGCGCTGACCTAATTGAAAACAAACATATGACGATCACCGTCTCTCTATCAGCCGCTTTTATTTCGAAGCCCGGATTTTCAATAGAATTCAACCGCGCTTCCATATCCACCGGCCTTTACTTCACCCCCGCCCCCTCGCCTGCTCCCCCTCCCCCGCCAAAATAAACTTGTCTTTTCAATGCGAGTAAATTAAGCGAACGTGATCGTGTCGCGCGCAAACTTCAAATCCATTCATCGCGAGCAAAAAGAAATTGGAATCAAAGAGAATATACCAACAGGAGTTGAAGATAGACCATTCCTGTAATGCCATTGGAAAAGTAAAAGCACAGCGGTCAGGCTTGTTCCCTTGTGCCAGGAATCACAGAGTCGACTTGCTTCCCGCGTGTAGCGAACGCGAGCTCCATCTGGCGTTGCCTCATGGTTGGCACGAGGGAACTAGCCTAATATGGCGGCCAGGTTCCTGTGCGTTGGTTTCTTGGGAAATATTTATTAGGGTTGAAGTTAGGGTGGGTCACGTGATACGTGTCGTATATTTCGTAGTCTGCTTAAGCAGGCTTATGCATTCACCTATTAAACCTTAAAATTAAATATATGGAAAGAATCGGGGTGAATTTTAATCGAGCATTTCATTACTGTCTTTCCATATTCATTATTTTCTGAAAAAGATATTCGATCTGGTAACCCTATTGGCTCTAAAATGATATCAGTCTTTAAGCAGACGGCGTATTGTAACCAATGAGTGTTTTAGCGCATAAGCCAAGCGATTGTAGAGTCCCTAAAACAAGGATTCTTAAAATCCTGGGCGAAGGGTTATCTTCTGCTCTTCTTCTGTTATTCTCTTTGTTGTAATTCTATAATTAGCTAACGAACGCCAGGTAATTTCCAATTAAGTGTAGAGTGGGAAATGAATTAATTACCTTCTTTAAAAATGAAGGTAATTTCATATCTTTAATATCGATCAACTTGTGTTAAAAAAGTAAATTACCATAAATTACCTAACAGAACCGAATTTTTTCTTTCCCAAAATTTAAAAAAGTAATTTAAACGGTTAATTTAATTTTATATGGTTTCAAATTATAATTAAATTAAATATAAAATACAAGTAAGATTTAAAACCTTTATTATCAGATACTGACTAATGACTACCGTTGTCCGTTCATTAAAACGATAATACCAAAGAATTGTTCGTGTTTAGTGGGTGCAAGAAGTGATATCTAGTTTACTAGGGAGAAGGTATAAATTCGCCACATTTCTATCTTTATCTCCAGTTCAAACGTATAGTAGGTCCGGAGTTAATCCCCGCCTCTGAATTACAATCGGAATCTCATTGGTTCTTCAAAACTCAAGTCAGCGGGACGCGAATGACGACAATTACAAATTTCCAACTGAGGAGAGGCAAAATAGCCCGGGCCTCCCTTTACGTCCCCTTTTGTATTTTGAAAGGGGAACTAGGACTATGGCTCGCGAATACTTAGGCGTCTTATACCTTCTCCCTAATAAACTAGATATCGCTTCTTGGTGTCTACAAACACAGGAAAATCTCCCAGGTTTAGAAACCCTTAAACACACTCGAGCAAAGCTGTGTATTTAATAGCCCTCATACATTTACAACCAAATATTTGTTCTTTTTGCTCACAATTCCTTTAAAACACCGAAAACTACTTTTCTTCTGCAGATTTTCCTAACATTTTAACAATTTAATATGGTATAGCAGTTAAATGTCAAAGGGGTTTTCTATATATATTTTAATTAAAAATCTAGCCCGTATTCTAATTTTAGCCAGAAAGATATTTAGCATATACAAGATGACGGCATAATCTCGTGCCATGAACGCTTTTGTAAATTCCGAGGGAAAGAATCTCATTTAAAAGTTTACGACAGAATGTAGCGAACAATACAACGATATTATATTTCAACATATTTAAGATTCCAAAGAAAGATTTCAAGAATTCCTCAAAGTAAAGTTTTAATAATAATATCACAGTTTTCAAGGCATACCGACTAATATCGAAGAACAGATATTAAATATTTAAGGAAAAAGCCAGGTAACATAACATTATACCAACAAGTGATATCTAGTTTATTAGGGAGAAGGTTTAAGATGCCCAAGTATTCGCACACCATAGTCCCAGTCCCCCTTTCAAAAAAAAGGGGGGACGTAAAAAGAGGCCGGGTTATTTCACCTCTCCTCAGTCGGAAAATACGTAATTTTCGTCATTCGCGTCATGCTGACGTGAGTTTTCAAGAACCAATAAGATGCTGGTTGTAATTTAGAGGCGGCGGGGATTAACTCCGGACCTACTATACGTTTGGTCTGGAGATAAAGCGGGAAATGTTGTGCGAATTTATACCTTCTCCCTAGTAAACTAGATATCACTTCTTGATGATAGCTTAATAGAACTGTCTTTTCCTAAATATAATAGGAATTAAATATTAAAAGAAATAAAGGATCTTTTATTACAATATGATAATTAGCATTTAATTAGTTTTAAAAACGAGGCCATTGGTTTAGTGGCGGCTGATAAACCGAACCTCTTACTCCGAAAAAATGGTTGAATTCTCACAGGCTGAGAGGTAAGGATAAGGTAGGGCATAGCCCACTCGATCAAGCGCGTAAGAGGTTCGATTTAGCAGACGCAACTAAACCCGACTTATTCTCATATCAACTTTGAAGTTTCGTGGCAAAAGCATAAAATGGGTATATAAACAAAACTGACATATGTGATATTTCTTTAAGTTCCTTCTTGGCCTACAAGCAATTCATGGGGCGAACCTTCACCGGTGACATCGGTCTTGATGCTAATCCTAATGGTTTGGTGTTAAGCATTGAAAGTGTGAAGGGGATTAACAGTAGGTGAATTATACAAGCAGTCGCAAATAGCTTTAGGTTAAACAAACTTAAAGGTTTAAGGTAGCTTGTTGTCGGGACTCTTAGTTTTGCACCTTACGCATTATGATCGATTTCACCCATTTTCTGACTGCTACGTCGCCTGCTTTTACAGCAAAATGGGTTTTATAAAAGCTAGATAATAGCCCTAACTTGGAACAGTAAGCCCTAAAATGGAACACCGTCTTCCTAACTTGGAACACCTCTGGCTAAAAGAAATCCAAGTTAGGCATAGCTAATAATAAGCGGATATGTGCCAAGTAAAATATAGTAATGGTTTTCTTTCAGTACACTTACAAGAATGAGCTTACGATACATAAAACTTTATGAAACTAAGATTATCCTTTTAGTGTCGAGAAGTCGAAATTACCCTCGCACTTAAAACCCCGTAATTCGGGCTCGCTGGAAAGGGTGTCAAATAACGCTAAGCCTAATTGGTTAACGTTTCATACACTTTCGCCTTACTAAAGTTCAACCTTAGCTTTCGTGATAATCAAAATATTTCTAGCTTTCCTCCCTGCATTTTGATGTCTTAGATTGCGACTATACAGTATTGCATAGTCCGGGTGGCTCGAATTAAGGTAGGGAACTGCTGTTAAAAGCAACAGATCATCATTTTCTAACAATTTCGAAGGGGAAACAACACTCCGCCTTCTTAATGGTTAATGGAAGAAGACATAATCACCTGGTAGTGGTTCATTAGGCTTCGAAAGACTTCGCAGCCATTTTTAGCGCTGTTAAGTTAAAGTCGTCTCGGGCTTATTTTCGTTCGTTATTAAAGAGAAAATGAAATGGACAGACAATCATATTTTAATCGATTTAGATCAGTGTTTCCCCATTACTATGAATTTTAGGTTAAAAATTGCGAAAAAATGTTTCTCAGTTTCTTGAAGAAATATACATATATTATTTCAAAACGAATATGCCTCGTGGTAGGTCAATAATTATTAACTCGCCGTCTCCGATTGGCGAGAAACCCATATTTAATTATTTTTTAATTAATACTAGACTCAGAAAAATTAATTCTAGTTTTTATGAAATTAAAGGATAAGTTTTGGTCAATTGTATTTTCATCTCCCTTAATCCAAGAATTGTTGTCTGACCATTTCACTTTGCCTTTAAATGGCACTCTTAACATAGACTGGAAAAATGTTTCATTAACTGCTGTAACGCTGCCAAGTGACTGTAATCTCTAATGCAATTGTCAAGAGGCATTGTGATCTTTACTAGATTTCTTTCCCCTCCTTCTGTAACGCTGTAAAGAGACATGGTGTAAGTAGTATATAAAGGCGCTATTAAATCGCTGCTAGTTTTCACCACCAATTAGAGGACTCAAAATATAGACATCGGAATTGGATAACACACCCTTTTCTTCAGAAGAGTCAATAAGTCTCAAGCATTACGAATGCGAAGTATAGGTTGTGCCATATCATATTTTAGTAACGCCAAGATTTGGCTCCAAAATGACATCAGTTAGTAAGCAGACGATAAATTCCAACCAATACCAGTTACCAGAAACCATTCCGATAAAGATATATAAATCTAGGCCTGCATGCATCATTTTTGGAAACCTCGGTAAAGGCTTAATCTTCTGCTCGTCTTAGTATTTGAACAATAGAAGCGTTACTATCAGACAGACGAAAGGAAAATGTTCTTCTTTTTATGCTGATGTCTATGCTTGTAACTAGATACTCGATGGTTTGAAGGGGTTTCATTTTTAAGAGGTTCGCCTTCTGAAGGGTTTGGGGTATAAAAAGGTGTAGGCTGTCGGCGTTCATATTTGATGGTTTCCCATTAATAATTAGGTAAGCTTTAAAAGCGGCGTTGTATCAAGCTAAATTATTCAACGTCTTTAGCATTAAAAATGATCTAACCCTTTCAACACGCCGCCTCAATTACGTCGGAAAATCTTCATGACTGCCTATCTAATTACAAAGATAATCTGAGAACTCCTAATAAATTATGTCTAACTACCTCTTAATTTTAAGAATAGAGTAAACGTAAATTTCAGATTAAATGTTAGAGATATTAACTTCGTATAAGTTTTAAAATTATTTTTCAATTAAAGGGAGAGTGAAGTTGAGAAAATCTTGCTTTCATTTTTATATTCAAGAAAATTGTCGTTTATTTTATATCCTTCGCGTTTGGTGAAGTGGTTTGTTTGTTTGTTTGTTTGTTTGTTTGTTCTTCATGCACCGTTACAATGAGTTAATTTGCATGATTGATATCATACGTTTTTAAGCTGTGTTCCATTAGTATGACCCTTCCTATACTTCGTAATACTAGAAGCTTACAGCTCGAGCTAGTTCGAGAACCACAAGCGAGAATTGAAGTCCTACACTCGGTGGTTAATTTTGCAGGACTTCCATCTAGGTCCTATTTAGTTGAGTACGTGGAAAGATAATTTAGTGTTTTGTGTGTCATACAGGATGTTTGTGAAAGGTCCATCAATAATGAAACGGGTATTTATTGGGCCATTTTGAGTCGAAAATGTTCTATGACATTTTTCCGTCCGGGCCACTGTTTTTCAAGATATGATTGGAGTAATTTACGGATGACCCCTTAAATTTAATTATGAAATTGAAAGACAGCGCTAATTTAATGAAGGGGTCATCCCTAAAATATTCAAATCATAACTCGAAAACCGTGGCTCGGACGGCAAAATGTCATAGAACATTTTCGACTCAAAATGGCCCAATAAATACGCCCTTTCAATATTGAAGGACTTTTCAAAAACACCCTGTAGATAGTAAACATTTCCCTGTTTGTGGCAACGACGGGTAGCTTAACTAGTCTATTTGAAACTATAAACGAAATTCTCTTATAATTTATTATTTATCATTTATCATCTTTGCTATTAAACACATTAATTACAAAGACGTCTGATGTATTTTTAAACGTTTTCTCCATTGCATTGTTGTAGTTGGGATTTAAGAGTTAGTATTTTTTCCGTGTTTCAGTTAAGTCAGTTGCGATGTCTTATCTTAATTTTATGCACGAATTACTTTTCGTAACGAGTTGAAAAGAATCAGAGTTCATTATACTCTCTGTTTACGATTGTAGGTACACGCATCCTAAAGATTCCCAAATATCTTTTCAAAGCTAGAGTAGATTATTATTGCGAATATATTTCACGAATTGTTTTACCGGAAAAACATTTTATCAATTGTTTCCTTCGCGAACCTCTTCAGAATTTCATTTATGAAGGAAGATGATTTATATTTTTCGAATAAAATCTATTAAAAGAATGAATTAAGGCGAAAATTGTAGGAACATTTTGGTCTAATGGCCGGGGAAAGTGGTTCAATTTTTGATGTTTTAATACACGTTTAACAAGGAATATAACCAGCGTTGGCAAAAATCGTGTTTTTATTATTATAATATTTTTTTTTTCAAACATACTAAAGACACTTGCAGGTAATAAAATTTGAGTAAAGGCGAAATAAAACCCTGTTAAGATACTTTTACCGAATTTTAGCAGACGACAGTTTTAGTTTAAACATGCACATGGATGAGTCGATCCCACGAATGTTGAAAGCAAAAGTTCAGGCAACTTATTATTATACATTCTTAATATAAAAGGAATGAAATATTAAATAAAATAAAATAATCTCTTATTACAAATGAATTAGTACTAAAAACGAAGACAACTGCGCCGCCATTAGTTTAGTAACGTCTGCTAAATCGAATATCTTACGCCCGTGATCGAGTTTACTATGCCCTTCCTTACCGTTTACCTCTCTCAGCTTGTAAGATTTCAACCAATCCCGCAGGGGGTAAGTGGCGTCGATTTAGCAGACGCCACTAAACCAGTAGCTGGTGGCGCAGAAGTCCACGTTTTTGAGTCTAATTAAATGCAAATTATTTTGTAATTATAGAGACCCTTTTTTTTAAATATTTAATTTTTCCTTTTGTGTTTAGAAAATGGCCGTTCTTTTAAGGTAATGTTATGTTACCTGAACTTGTTTTTGTTTGAAAAGTTTCAGAATTGACATTTTCACAAAATGGTTTAAGCCAACCGTAATCTATTACGGTTCACTAAAACCTTACGCTTATGATATTATATTTTGTTGCTTGTGATTTTACTTATTAATAATTCCGTTTAACCGTTTTGCTATTGCAGATTGTGGTGTACTATGAACGACTAGCATTCCGGATTGTCTCCTCCTCGAAATCTTTAAACTTTACTTAAAAGGCGCAATCTCCAAATTGCTTTGGGTAAGTCAAATTGAATTTGCTCATTACAACCGGGACAATAGAAGCAGCGCAATTCGTTTTGTGAAAACGTCTCGTCTCTAATTGATATTAGTAAAATAACTCGTGTAATTAAACGTCTGGTAGGGAATTAGTGAAATGGCACTTATATAATTTGGAAAATTTAAATGAACCACTTCAATTAAAACACTTTTTGTAAAGCGATTAGAAACCACGTGACAGTACTAGTTTCGTACCTGTACAAAGGCTTCTTTTGGTTTTGTTTTGGCAAATCTACTTCAATCAAGGTTTCTGTTGCCACTTCTTACCTTAGTTATCCTTTTCACCCCACACGAATCAGTTCAAAAACGAGTTGGGACCTTGTCATATTAATCCTTCATAACTCTTTACCTTTTGGATGGAAATCCAGGGTCTTCATCAGTGTTCATACAAAACTTGGAAAACTCAAGGAGATTAAGAGTTGACCAAAATTTAAGGAAAATTTCGAAATTTTAGAAAAATTCAGAGTAATGTGTGAGGTTTAAGTAAATTTGTACTGAAGGGGCTGCTTCAATTATAAAAAATCACTCCCGTTATTATTACTCCATATATAGGACAAAAACCTGGGCAAAATAAGAGACAAAAACCCGAAAAAATCAGGCAAACATAGGTAAAAAACCTGGAAAACTCAGGGAAATGGTTTCCCAAAAGTTGTATGAACCCTGTCCATGTCGAAGCATACTTATGGTTATGATGATACTTACGACGTTTTGCATTAAGCTAATAACATCGGAAGAAGAGATATGTTATCACACTTCTTGTTGTTAATTTACTTCTGAAATTTAAATGGTATCGCTATGTTATTCGGAAATGATTTCTCCGTCGGCGGGGTCGTCGAAACGTGAAACACGAAAATGTGTCTTCAGCCATCACTACGCGTAGCCCGAGTAACAATAGAGCGTTCTTTTCGTTCGCCGCTTTTGTTTTCAACGTTGCCAGCTAGAGCGGGGCCGTAACAATGAAAATCTACATACAGGTATAGGTGGATGCACCATATACTGTAGATTCTCATCTCTGCATGGTCGTGTCGTTCCAATGAAGCTCCTATTTTCAGTTGGTAGTTATACCTAAAGTATTTGTAAATGTTTGGGTGGGGTTTCCGAGACTCTTCAAAATGACTCCGTTCTGACCGAAATGTTCGTTCATTTGAGCCCAAATATTCCGTATTCTAAAGCGCCTTCAAAAAGGATTACTTTAGACGAGAGGATATCGAATTTAGCTCGAACTAACTTGCTAATTCGGGAAGCCACGTTCGCACTTGGCAATTTGAAACTCGTTCCAACCGTTTTGTGAAGGACTAATCATTTTTCAAAACATTAATCGCATTTTCTCATGAAAGAATTTCTATAGTTAAAAGCCAAATTTTTCATTTTGAGTTTTAAAAACCTGCTGAAAACAGTTTCGAAGTGTCAAGAGTGAACAGGACTAAATCTCTATATTGTTAAAATTATAAGATGGTATTATTATGGTCAGGGATAGATTTAATTTTAGAAGTAGGAATGGAGAACAGAGTAATCTGGGCGCGCATCAAAGTCCCGGACCCCCTTCCACGGAACGGGGGGAGGGGTATGAAAGAAGAGGCTGCGGGTCATAGCGACAGAGGTAAAAAGGAATTGCGTATTTTTCGCCGTCCCCGGCAGCAACGTCATCAAAACGTAGCTGTTTAAGTGAGCCAGTAAGATAATTTAAAATTTTCGTTACGTGTTGAAGGGAGGTGGCTCTATACTGGGTGGTCTATGAGTCGGAATAACTGAAGTAAATACTAACCGTTCTCCATTCCTACTTCTAAAATTAAATCTATCCCTGTTATGGTAGAGTAAATAAAACCAAGATAATACAACATTTCAAAATCACAAGAAAAATGTATGTGGACACCGACTCCACTCGTATCGGAAATAGTTCCTCCAGTTAAGAATAGGGGGCGCGACTAAAAATGAAATACTTTATTAATCCATTTGTTCATAAACGACAAAGAAGACCGCAGCCTTTGTACTGTTTGTTCTCCTTTTGCCTGACTTTCTATTCAAGTAAAAATTACCGCAACATAGAAACGCGAAACGCGTTTTCATCGGAAACAATTCCTTCGAGTGACAAAGAACGAGATTTAGTCCGTATTATAATTAAAGATTTTATTAAGAATTAGGTTTTGCGCTAGTTTTATATTCAAATATAAAGCTACGTTCATCTAAGGAAGGTGTAATATAACTCAAGGCAGGCATATCGTATCTCGATTGTTCTCATTTAGCCTGACGTTTAATTCACACTTCTAGAGTGGACATTATTCTATAGAGGGAGTCGGTTCTGGCCTAATTATTTGCATCCATCTTCAATGGGAATTTAATGTGGATTTTCTTTTCTTTCAAATCTAATCCGATACGCTATCTGATTAACACGGATTATTATTGAGATGAGCTATAACGTTTATAGGCCTAATATGTGAACGTTAGTAATACTCGCAATTTATTCAAGAATATACGGTTTTGTTAGTGTTAGTTTTAGTTGTAGTCATTACACGTAGTTGTAAAAGGTTCGATCAAGAAGTGATATCTAGTTTATTAGGGAGAAGGTATAAATTCGCCATATTCCCAGCTTTATCTCCAGTCCAAACGTAGGTCCGGAGTTAATCCCCGCCGCCTCTAAATTACAACCGGCAACTCATTGGTTCTTGAAAACTCCTCACGTCAGCGCGACGCGAATGATGAAAATTACAGTCATATTTTCCGACTGAGGAGAGGCAGTGAAATAGCCCGGCGGCCTCCTTTTACGTCCCCCCTTGTATTTTGAAAGGGGGACCGGGACTATGGCGCGCGAATACTTAGGCATCTTATACCTTCTCCCTAGTAAACTAGATATCGCTTCTTGCAGACACCACTATACCAATGGTGGGTGGCGCAGTATTCCTCGTCATGCTTAAGACTAATTAAATCCTAATTATCATATTGTAATAAGACATAATTTAGTTTTTAATATTTTCCCTTTTAAGGCATAATGTTATGTTACCTGCACATTTTTCTTCAAATGTAACTTACATGGCCTTATAGTTTCGATATTTTTACATTACTTTGTTTATTGTCCGGTACAAGATCCAGGCGGGTATTTTTAAGGTAAGCGTGAAGTGTATCGTATTGTCTTTGAAAAGAGATTGCTCTCAAAAATATAAGAAGTTAAGATTTGGTGAAGATAAGCGATTCTTTAGTAGCGCAAATGGTGATTAACATAATTACCATAATTTGGGGGTTAATGCATTTTCGACACATTTTCCACGCTTACCTGGTTTGGTTATTCAACTTTGCCTGCAGTTTTAAACAATTGAATTTTTAATTCAACTATATAGGTGTATGCCAAATATATACTTTTTAAGTGTCTTGTAAAGCAGCTAGAATTACCGCAATTTTAAACTGGTTTCTAATGGGTTTTTGGTGCATTTCAAGCCACTTAAATATTATAATTCTGACTGGTGATAAATTTTATTGAAAGTGGGTATAAGTCAAAGGTGAGCGTTGAAGAAAGAGAAATTACGTGAACTCATGACTAGGGACAATCACCGATCGATGACTTTATGAAATACTTAATTTTATCTATTTTAAAAGTAAATTTCTAATTATTGGTTTCAAATTCGTGCGAAAATTTTAATTCAGAAAAACAATTATTAAATAAGTAAAACATATTTCAAACAAATATGCATAAAAAATACACAGAAATATTTTTGGGGTATTGTGGCATAGAAATTAATATTCATAATATTTATAAATTCCGTACAATTAATATTGACCCGCATTTTTGTAAGAAAAATAAAAAAAATTGTATCGATGCAGCCGTAGGCTAGTTATTTACGAACAAATTATGTATTTCACCTTGTGTACCCCAATCGGATATTATTAACCTATCGTTCTGTATCGCCCTACATTCGATCGCGCCGCGGTATCGTCCGGAATCACTAAATATTTCGTCTGACGAAGGCAATTAAAATTGCTCGAGGGCTAATGTAATTCCAGACGGGCGTTCCGCTAATTTATAACATACGTTTATGACCGTAAGTCAGTGACTACCAAACGCTGCAATGGCCCATTCGGACTAAAAAATTTGAGGTTCAAGTAGGTGAAGTTGCTTTGCTAGCTCAATTAGACACGTGTCAGCGACATCGTAAAATATTGTCGGCTTCAGTTTAATTTCGTCGGGCAGTGTCGAGAGGGCACCGCCTTGTAAAAATCATTCATTTTACTGTAATATCCATTCTTTTGACTTAACTTATAATTATACACTTATGTATATTCTATATACAACCATAAGTTCATGAGGTATGTTTTATAAGTTACTGAGAGCTTGCCATGAAGTGACGTAGGTGAAACGTCATAGATTCTCGTAAATCGACGCCTGGTGAGGCTCAGACAAAGGCTTAACGTTAGTACAGACTAAATAGGAAGATGGACTTCAAAACCGAGTGTAGTCAATTCTCGAACTATAGCTCGAGCTGTAAGTCTCTAGCATTAGGATGTATATGTAGTGTCATACTTATGGAACATATCACTTATAAACGTATGATAAAACCGATATTGTCGCGAGCTGCTTTTATTAATGAAGGTATACGGATTTTTGTCTTATTTGTAATGTACGTTTGAGGCAAACATTGCGTAGATATGATGTAGCCTAAACTGGAGTTTGAAAAAGGTATTTTTGTGAATTAAGGAATTGAGATGATGGTGTGGATTGAACAGGTATACGGGAAGAGGGGTTGGACTCTACCCAAAAATTTTACGGAAATTTTTTTCTTACCTTTAGAATATTTCCTCAGTTTTAGAGATTTATCTTGATTTTATATTCGGAATTTTGAGATTTGGTGAGTTACTGATTTTCTAGAAGCTTAGCGTAGATTTTGTAAATTTTTTCTAATTTGTATTTTTGAAATCAATATTTATCATTGACGTATATTTTTCAATATCTTTCTGAAATTGTACGCGATTTACCCGAGTGTGTAACCTCTCTATACGAGAAGGCAATTAAAGGATCCATTAAGACTAATTAGGTTAGTATAATTAGTCTGTGGTTGCAGCTGGTTCTCCAGACGACGTGTCTCGCAAGAACCTGTCCGACTGATGGAATCCCGCTACGATATAATTATACATTTCAGTTATTTATAACTTAATCATTATTTGATAATATGAGGGCTTTATGGCCACTCATTCAGAAATCGGTCATGGTGTGAATGAATTAATTAATATCAAGTTTAATGACATAGTATTATATTTAAAGACAGATTATTTTTAGAAAATTCAGATATACCCATAATTCCAGTTTCAAATTGTGAAGTACCGTTCCCAGGTTATAGCGAAGGATTTTGCTAAGAAACGGAGGTGCGATTCACATCTTTACTCAGATTATACTTACTTGCATAAGTCTATAAGATATGTTCTATAAGTATGACACTACAAATAATTCGCAATGTTAGAGACTTGGAGCTCGAGCTAGTTCGAGGGAGAACGACGGAAGCGAGAATTGAAGTCCTACACTCGGTGGTTAATTTTGCATGCAGGACTTCCATCTAATCCTATTTTGTCTGTATTACTAAGCCTTTGACAACGCCTCACCAGACGTCGCTTTACTAGAATCTTTGACCTACCTCACTCACTTCATGACAAGCTCCAGTTTGTAACCACTGACAAACTATGGCCAATCATATCTTATGAACTTACGATATTTGCCATATCTTTCCAAGTGAATTTCTTTTATACGTTTTTGATTTTTAAAATTTCGGAGAACTTTATTTTGAACCATTTCCATATTGGCCTTCGTCCTATACAATATTTTAATTATGCTGCTGTGGATATGCTTCTATAGAATGTGTTAAACAAGGTCACTAAACCAGCTGGAAGAGAAATTAAGCTTGCAAAGTGACTTCACCGACGTAAACGTATGATCTAAGGCTAGTTAGAATGGTCATTTAGTGATCTAGAATAGGGCGTTCTTAATATGTATTTCAAGCCTTATCGACATTCGAGTCCATGTGGTTAAATCATCCTAGATGCGAATGTATCGAAAATAATAGCATTTAGTTTCCCTTTAAAAATCAGTGGTTGTGAAAAGGCCTTGGCGTAGATGCATTACCCGAGGGTTTGCCATTATTTTGGGTAGAAAAAAAATCACTGAAAATATTCGACTTTGCGCTAAAGCGATTAAAGCGCTTTTACCGCTCAAAGACCCGTGAAAACTACTTTCCCTTTCTCTTCTGAAGCTTTCCTTACTTGGGCGTTTGTTTTGCCTCACCCTGAGGCCCAACCTACAAAGAGAATATACCAATAGGAGCAGAAGATTAAGCCTTAGTCTAGGGTCTCAAAAAAGGGCTCCTTCTATAGAAGTTTTAGGGAACTACAAAAAGTTGGTGTTTATATAGTGATTGACATTTTCGATATGCCTCTCATTGGTTGCAATGCGTCGTCTGCTTAAAGATTGAAATCATTTAGACCCAAGTCTTAGCGGCAACAAAACGAGTATTAAATTTTGGAAATGTACGAAATTAAATAATAATTTGAAGGTGCAAGAGCTAAATGCATAAGCAGACTACCAAACAGACGACGTCACTCACGACGAGATAATTTGCCAATGCGCATGTGCTTGTGGATTTTTGTCCCACGTCAAGACGAGGTTTGTGGGTTGATTGCTGAGGATTTAGAAAATACCAAACAGTTATATAATTCACCCCATGATGCGTAGTTTGATGAGCGGGAGACCAAGCTAAATGATGAGCCAAGGAAGAATCATGTTAGATGACTACAGAGTGTCATCCTTCTATTATTTTTTAATCTTCTACTCCTTACGGTAAATTCTCTTTGTCCGCAACCTCATCACCGAAATACATGTATAAAGCGTACCTTCATTCAAAAAGAGCTGCAGAGTAAACACATTTGGGTTTTGTGGGCCTTTTTCTTCGCCTCGTAAATCGCCCGACCCTAAATTTACTTCGCAACTCAAGGAGAGTACTTTGGTGTGCCCAACTGTACTTTAGAAAGATTCGGGCCACTTTAAGGCCAGGCATTTTCTCTTCCTCGAAGACAAGGCTATCCCGGTAAGATTTATTGGAAAGTAAAAAAGTTTCCAAATCAGAAGATGTGTTTTGCAAAAATATTTTTTGAAGGGATAATAAGAAACACGCGGGTTTTGCTAGTCTGTCTGTAAATAACGTTTGCTTTAAGGTACTTCAAGGCCTTGCATTATATTTAGAATATTTGATGCGATACATAAAACCTTTTCGGTCTTTCTGTAAGTAACTCTTGCTTTCAGATCACTGTTAGATTCTAGATTCGATAAGAAAATTGCCAAATCAGGAGTGTGTTGCGAAAAAATATTTTCAAGTTAAATTTAGAAAGACTTAAGTATGTCTCTGTCTATCTGTTAGTAACGCTCACTTTAAGGCCTTAAGTAGTCTGAAAATATATTTTAAAGTTGCAAATAGAAACCATTATCTGTTTCTGTCTGTCTGTTAGTAACTCTTGCTTTCAGGCCACTTCGTGTCCTCGCGGTAAACCATTTTTCAGCCTTCCGCCATCTTGTTAAAGTATACCTCTTTTTAGTGCGGTGCACCGTTATCTGGTTGTAAAAAAGTGTATAAGAAGATCGTAACGAGAATGTTTACCGCCAAGAAAGTAAAATAGTTTGGCTCTTAGTTTGTATCCTGGGGCCTCGAAAACTTCATTCGTTGGCGGTTTGCCCGGCTCCTTTTAGTTTTATGTCGTAAGAAAGATCAGTAGTCTTCATGAAGTTGAAGTAGATCGATCTGCGATATTCTTTGTATTTGATATGCCATGTAACCAACATTTTCATCATAAACTAAAGGCTTCCACTATGCAATCTCATCAGTTTATTTGAGAGAGCGTGCTTACTGCTTATTAAAAGCGTCACTGAATTGGCGCTTTGTTTTGATAGAAAAGTCACAATGGATCACTAATTGGTTCAGTTCTTCCGAATTAAGTAAAATAAATGTTTTGCTTTCTAAACATTTTACACTTGGGGGTTAATTTTAAATTGTTGTTCTTCTATTCGTATTTCCGAAATAGGTTTGTTCTTTACTTCTTTATGCACAGCCACAATTTCTTATCGACTTTGACCAACTACATAACTGGTATCAGGGTAAAACTTTAAAAGTGATTATTTTTTTTAAGTTCTTCTTGAGGTAGGGATGGTGGTCCAGCCCTACCCAATAGACCTGTTAAAAACGACCTTATCTAGACCTCTAACATTTCAGCTTTATAGTTAACCCCTAATTGACACGTTGTGAAAAAGGCAGTTTCTTAAAAAACAACGTGCAGCTAATTCATGGTTTGTTCGGGTAATTGTCCTATGGCTTCATATTCAGTCCTTTACAACATCTGGGCAATCGCCGGGTCGTTTACCTATTCTTATTCAAGATTATACATAACCTGATGAGTTCAGGTACGTTACCACTTGGTGAAATTTACAGCGTGTACAGGGAATAAGTTTGGGAAATGCTCACCGAGAAGTATGACCATACATTTATATAAGATATATTCCATAAGTATAACTCTATCTATACTTCGTAATGCTAGAGACTTAAAGCTCGAGCTAGTTCCAGAACGACGGAAGCGAGAATTGAAGTCGTACACTCAGGGCCGGAAATAAGCACAGGACACTGGACATTGTCCAATAAAATTTTAAAATGTCCCATAATTTTTTTAAAAACAAAGGGGGTCACTGGACAGTTTGACCAATAAAATTTCCCAAGTTTTGATAGCTTGACTATGGAGATGCGGCACTATTTTTGCACACTCCAGTGGACAATGTCCTATAAATTTTCCAGTCAAACAGGGGGTCACTGGACACATGTCCTATTAGAAATTTTTCTTAATTCCGGCCCTGCCTACACTCGGTGGTTAATTTTGCGGCACTTCCATCTTCCTATTTAGTCTGCATTACTAAGTCTTTGACAGTAGCGCCTCACAGGGTGTCGCTTTACCTCGAATCTATGATCTACCACAATCACTTCATGACAAGCTCTCAGTAGCCAATGACAAACTTATGGTGAACACATCTTATGAACTTATGGTATGATATATCATTCTTTTTTCTGACGAAATGAATGAATGAATGGATGGGCCTTGGTTGCGCCGCAGCACTGAGGCTTGGGCGCGAATTAAATATTTACCGGTGAGACGGGCGCCCCATATACTCACTCTTTCTGGCCCGAATAGCTTTCAGGGGGAGCCCAGATACGAGACGAGATTTCAATGAACACATAATAGATGGTGCAGTTTCCCGTGCTAGGCAAGGAGGCCATAGCCAACAGGAGTAGAAGCTAACACGCTTGGCAAAGCATTGTAAGGAGTTAGCGTCGTTTTTGTATTGGTTTGGCAGCGTTTTGCGTCAGGACGTTTTTTTTTTTACTTTTTGGGCAGCCGTTTTGAAACATGGCGGTATTTTCAACCCCAAAAGCAATGAAGCTCGAATATAGGCTAGATATATCAACCAGTTTAATAAATATTAATGAAATACGTTGAAAAGATCAAGGACGTTATTTCACATGAAAAGTTTTGTTAACATTTCTGGGCGCCATTTTGAAAAATGGTGGCGACTTAATGTTGCGGCTTCATAGCTAAAATGGAGGGTTTGGACCAGAACTAACTTATATACTGAGGGATCTTTAGTTCCCTTAAGAAAGACCCGATGATGGCTTTATTGTTTAAGCATAGTTAATTGATTGGATCTCAGATTGGATGCAACGGTTTTCTTATTGTGGTTACTGCTTCGAGATGTTTTTAAAAATGTAGATTTTTTTTTTAAACTTTGCTTTGTGGTAGAGAAAGATGCGCGCGCATACAGGAGAATGGAAGGTTCGAGGAAATCATTCGGATACTGTGCTTTTCACCCTCTTTGGAACGCATTCATTTTGTCTCCTTGGCCAGCTACAGCTCGGGGAAGGAACTTTGGCCAGTTTTTATCGCAGTTCAGAGCAATTATTAATCCGGGCCTGCATGGCGAAAGGGCGAGGGTTTCCTTTACAAATTTAGTTATCAATTTCGCCGGCGAAACACTAATGATTTAGTTTAATGACTAAGGCTGACTTCCCAGTTCGTATCTAATAATCTCGCCTCTGATTTTATTTTTATGAAGTTCAGAAAGAAATTTGTAATGCATTTATTATTATTATTATCAATCTGGATCTAATGTTCACAGCTTTATCGTTTTTAAAATTCAAGCTAGTAGCGAGGCATTTAGTAAAGGTATCAGTTGTATAAAGATAACTACAGCAGCGAGGGAAAGACATTTTTGTTCACAAAATCATAAGTTCATAAGATATGTTCATTCCATAAGTTTGTCACTGGTTACAAACTGGACCTTGTCGTGAAGTGATTGAAGTAGGTCATAGATTCAGGGTAAAGCGACGCCTGGTGAGGCGCTGGATAAGGCTTAGTATTGCAGACTAAATAGGACGATGGAAGTCCTGCAAAATTAACCAAGTGTAGTCTGCAAATCTCGTTTCCGTCGTTCTCGAACTAGCTCGAGCTGAAAGTCTCTCAGTAGCATTACGAAATATAGGTAGTGTCATACTTATGGAACATATCTTATAAACTTTTGATAAACCTAATTACAAAGCTATAAGATTTCAATTTGAAAGCTCGGCATTACCAGAGAGACCCGACGTTGACTGTCTCAGACCTAAATTTTGAGAAGTAGTGATATGTGCGTAACATAAACCCACAAAGCCCCGTACGGTAATAAGAAATCGAATGAAAGGTAAAATCAACGATATTCCGAATGGAAATGTTTTTAACAGTTCTGACCGCCATTATTCAAGATGGCGGGGAATTGGAGAAGTCATTCTTAGTGAGTAATTGCGATGAGTACCTATTCGATGTACTTAAGCGTACCTGCGACAATGCTCTCATCTTCTCAGGTAAATCAAGGAATTTGACTTGGCTCTGATCAGGCAGCCAGGAATTTTACTTACACAGTTATAGATAGCATGAAGTAATTTACACCTAGATGGCGTGCAAAGATGCTAGTACCATTATCCAGACATAACCTGTTTTTTAAGTTGTGAAATTATTTTTCCAAACAATATATTAAGTTCCCCAACTTGGTCAACTTCTCACTTCAATTATTAATTTCAATCCAACACGCGGTGCCTTACCAACTAATTAAATCTAAATGAAATTAATTACAGTTGCAATTCATTACCTTTAATTAATTTACCACTTAAAATCATCAATCATTCGTAATAATTAATTCCCACCATTAGTTTTGAGGGAGTCCCGAGTCAGAAGTGACGTAACGATTAGTTGATGCTTTATGGGACCGCCTTTCTTTTCTCTTTCACTCGGCTGACCCCAAAATCCTTCAATCTAAATTTAAAAGGAACCGGAGACCCAAAACCCGAACATTTTAGTTTTCGGGACTACCGTTCAACAAATAAGCATGAATGAAGTGGCTACCGAAATATGTATTTTCTGTTTAAGCGAAGCTCCCCTTTCGTACGCATTAACTCTAACGAACTGAAATTTGAACGCAGAGTGGTTCGAATTCCATTTTGTCCAAATTCTGATACTCCTGTCGCGTTTCGAGCATCTAGAAATCGTTATGAATATTCTAGGTCGGATGGTTGAGAGTTTCTCTAACAGAAATTTTCGTCGAAAGGCTAATTGTTGCACGTCCTTGATGTTTGCCATATTCCAGAGATTTCATTTAGTCATTTATAAATCGCGGAAAGTAACTTGTGTTCTTGGTAGATCCATGAAATTTTGCATGAAATCATTTCATTTCATTGCAGAACTTAAGTCCCTTCGATTCTTGGTAGTTCCATGAAATGGCGCGGCCCGATAAGTCAGGTGATTTTTGGTAGTTTCCAGAAATGACTACCCTATAAGTCACTTGAGCTCTTGGTAGTTCTCAAAAATTACTGCCCGATAAGTCACTTGAGCTCTTGGTGGTTCCCAGAAATTGCAACCCTATAAGTCACTTGAATTCTTGGTAGTTCCCAGAAATGAGTACCCGATAAGGCACTTGAATTCTTGGTAGATCCCAGAAATGATTACCCGATAAGTCACTTGAATTCTTGGTAGTTCTCAGAAATGATTACCCGATAAGTCACTTGAATTCTTGGTAGTTCTCAGAAATGATTACCCGATAAGTCACTTGAATTCTCGGTAGTTCTCAGAAATGATTACCCGATAAGTCACTTGAATTCTCGGTAGTTCCCAGAAATGATTACCCGATAAGTCACTTGAATTCTCGGTAGTTCCCAGAAATGATTACCCGATAAGTCACTTGAATTCTCGGTAGTTCCCAGAAATGATTACCCGATAAGTCACTTCAATTCTTGGTAGTTCTTCAAAACTTCACTAAAAAATAAACCAATTGTTTGGCTTTGCATTAAATTTGAAGGTTAAACAAAGGTCACCTGACTAAGCACTTATAAAGACAATGATGAACTACCACATGGCATATGTTACTCAGTGAAATCTTTTGTCGGTTTCGTCTATGATGTGCAAATCTCAAGACACAGTCTTGAAATCTGAGTAAACAGTAATGTGAAGCGACATGGTGATGTTTAGGAAACACATTTCTAACACCAACCTCCCGATCTAGTATCAGCGTCTGAAGAGTGGGGGGTTTTAAAAGGGGTGGCCAGTTTTGGGCGCTCGAATTGTGATTGATTTGAGCGTCCGACAGCTGCGTCGAACGTCTCTACAAATTGAAAGTGGCATGGGTGAACCGCCTCCCCCCGGTACGCTAGCTACAACGCTATGGGTGCATCCAACGATTGGATTTTCCGAATTTTGCTCAGCAGTCGTCCGGAAGTTTCCCTTTTCCATTTATCGGAAAGTTATATTAAATTGCCGATATCCAACCCATCCCCCTTGACTCCCCTCCACTGCCGCCGCTTCGACCTCCAAAAGAAATTAATACAAAGAATCCTCTTTTCAACTGGGTGCAGTGCTCCCCAAAAGCGTCGTGGAACTAATGGGCGCTAGGAACGTTAGTCGGCGACCAGGCTAGATTGTTTTCCGAAAAACAAAGTGTCCCCACACGATGGTGTCGTAAGATTTGAAATTTGTGTTGCGAGATTTTAGATCAACATTAACATTAAAAGTCTGTCCCAAAAACTTCAGTGTTATCAGGGATAGATTTAATTTTAGAAGTAGGAATGGAGAACGGTTAGTATTATTTCAGTCCGACTCATAGACCACCCAGTATAGAGCCCCTCCCTCCAACACGTAATGAAATGTTTAAATTATCTCATTGGCTCACTTAAACTACGTTTTGACGACGTTGCTGACGGGGATGGCGAAAAATACGTAATTCCTTTTTACCTCTGTCGCTATGACCCTCCCGCCTCTTCTTTCATACCCCTCCGTCCCGGGGAAGGGGGTCCTGGACTATGACGCGCGCCCACATTACTCTGGTCTTCATTCCTGCTTCTAAAATTACATCTATCCCTGGTGTTATGCATGACAAAAATGTACAGTATTTACAGAAATTGAATTAAAAGTAACCAATATATTAACGATATTTACATATTTATTACATGGTTCCCCTTCGAAATATTCATCATTTTACATGCTCGTTCGATCGCCTGGAATTTTCCCTCAAAAATATTTCCATTCATATTTCAGTTTCAAGTTTTTCATGGGCAACTTTTCCAAAAAAAATGTCAAAAACAGAATTTCGATTTAAAGTCCAAAGAAAGCCCTAGAAAGTTTAGTAGAAGAAAAAAAAAGCTTTTATCGAAATGGATTCAAAACAAATCTTTATGTTTCCAATTTTGCGGAGAATTTATTTTTCAAAGGGAGTCAAGTATTTTCAGAAGACCTTAACGTTTTATTGGAAAATACGGTGCGATTTTCTGGTAGAGAATTTTTAAACGATTTATAGGGATTCTTTCCCAAAATTTATTTCATCTTTTTGGTGCTAAAGCCTGAAAAGGGATAAATTATTTCATTTTTCAAGCGAAGCATAGACACGACGTAATTTGATTTTACGGTTTAAAAGTTTTAAATTTTAGTTTTAAAGTTTCTTTGTGTATTCTTTATGAACAGTTACAGTTAGTTAATTTCTCAATTTGATTAACGAAACTGAATGATTTATATCAGTAGCACCATAAGTTTATAAGATATGTTCCATAAGTTTGTCACTGGTTAATGAAAGCTTGTCATGAAGTGACTTCGGTCATAGATTCGAGGTAAAGCGACGCCTATACTGGCGCTGTCAAAGGCTTACCACAGACAAAATTGGAATATGGACGTTCTCCAGGTTTCCACTTCGTTAAGACGTTCTTGTACCTTAGCTAGTTTTAAATAAGTTTAATCAGAAGTGACATGATACTAGAAGTGAAGGGCTTTAGCATTGATAGTAGATCCTGGCACTAGTGAACAAATTTGAGGATTTTATGGCGCTTCCCACGCGCCTACACTAGTGCGAAAAAAATTGGCCGAGTTCCAAAAACACTTCCTACCCCCTTCCCCTCAACCTAAAGCCGCCGAACACAGACGCGGGAGCTTGAATCTAGTTCGGCCGTCTACCACCGCGAGCGTCTCACGTTTTGGAGGGGAAATTCTGAAATCACCACTAGAGGGCCAACCAGCGTTGCCAGACGTACCATAATTATGGTATTTTACAATAATTTCGAGTTAAATTTATCGCTGTACCATAATTTCGTTAGCGTACTATATGGTACGCTTTTGTACCATAATTTCACCAAAGTGTACCATATTTGCCAATAATTTTAAAATATTTTTTGGGACTACTCAAAAATCATCATGGCTATCTTGGTTTCATCTTTTCGGTTTTTGCGATGAAGAAAGTTGAACGAGCTCTTAAGCACAGCTCACTGCCTCACTCAAATGTATATACGGGCGCACGCCTTGGGGTTGTTTTCGTCTTTGTGTGATCTAGTGAGTGGGTGTGGCGGTAATATTGGCACTGCCGCGTGGGTAGGTACAGCGTTACTATTGTCCAGTACGGGGTTACGGCAACGTGTTGGAATGGCCGACACCTGATTTTTTTAAATTTTAGACATTTAAATTTTTTGAAGATATTTATTATATATAGAAAACTTAAAAAAAAATAATATACAAATTTAAATATATTTTATATATGTATATTCAAATTTATGTATTTAAAAAATATAAAATCATATTAGCCGTAGACTTTGCTTGAAAAGACAAATTTCCTCCCCAAAATTTGACATTTCACGCCCAAAATTTCAAATTTCCCGCCTAAAATGGTGCGTACCAGAATTTTAACAAAAAAACCATAATTTTTGAGTCTCGGTACTATAATTCCGGTTTCAAAATCTGGCAACGCTGGGGCCAACCGTTGGTGTGTTATCAAGAATATTCACTTTCGCCGAGTGAAGAATTTGGTTAGCTCAGTACTTCTGGTCTCACCTCACTTCTGGTTTAATGTTATTTAAAACAATTTTAAAATCAATCAAAAATTTATTTTCCGCTGTTTTTTTTCTGCAAGTTCCGCTTAATTCCGTCAAAACTAGGATAATAGGCTAGAATTATTTTACCAAAATAGACGTTACATATTTGCGGTTTGATTACTTATCTAGATCACTTTCGCTGACATATTTTCCGACTTTTATCTGATCCGCTGAAGCGACTAAAGCCGTCAGTGCACTTTCCCTTGTTTTGACTTTTAAAATCTCACGCGACAATAGTTTTTAATTCATTCCGGTTCCGATAAAGTTCTACATTCCGAAGATAGATCATTTTACGCTGCCTTTAACAAGCTTGAATTTTATTTTGTAAGAATGGTATTACCAACGGCGAACCTAAACTAAATCGACGATTTAAATCGAAATAGTCTGTTCTCGCCCAGGTATAATAGGCTATTTCGATTCAAGAAAGCTTTTTACGCACTTTCCGCCTTTGACAACGTATTAAATTTTTTTTTCATATGGTAATATCATGGAGGAGAAAGGGAGATGCGACTAAGGTATTTCGAGTTTGTTTATGCAACGAGAATATACCAAAGGAGATGAAGATTAAGCCTTTGTTATAAATTCCTTCGTATTTTAGGTATAATTGGATTATTCGTACACTGGTTATTGGTTACAATTTGTCGACTGCTTTAGAAACCTATAACTCTCAGTATAAGTTTATAAGTTCCATAAGTATGACTCTATCTATACATTGTAATGCTCCTGCTAGTTCGAGAACGAAAAGTGAGAATTGAAGTTCTACACTGTTTTGCAGGACTTCCATCTTCCTATTTAGACTGAACTAAGCCTTTGACATCGCCTCACCAGGCGTCGCTTTACGAGAATCTATGACCTACGTCTCTTCATGACCAGTTCTCAGTAACCAGTGACAAATGAATTTATGCTAACATTTTCTAAATAATTCTCACTCTTCTACTCCTCTTGGTATATTCTCTTTGGTTCAGCGGAGGGTAGGTGGTATTTATTTGTTATGCCTTCTGAGAAGAAACTTGAATCACGTGATTGTCGCTGCGCACTCGTTCATACCTCACTTTCTCATATCTCTATTTGTCCTTGTTTGCAAAAGTAACTTTTGGATTTAAATAATTCTTTTTCGAAGTTATATGTACCTTATAAGAAAAGTATTGTCGTATCGCGTTGGCGTATTCGCTCCATTTGAGCGTAAAAATCGTCTGAATTTGAATGTATTGATTTTAACAAAGCACTTTCGAATGATAATGTGTTATTCCATTTTCAAAGGGACAAAAAAAATATCAAATATCCATGCACTAGACCAGAAAAAGGTTTCATTGTCTTTAAAATGCCTACTTAGGGAAATATTTTACAAGTTTATGGTGATAAGTCTCTATCCAGTATAGTTCCAACATCAGCGTGTTCACAATACCCTCCTTTATTTAATATATTTCCCCCAGGGTGCGCTACAGATTAAAACGGTACAATATATGTTGTATTTATATTACAGAAGCTGGTTTGTTTGTTAATGCAGCGTTAATTTTCCAACGTGAACAAACTACTTTAAGGTTGATATAAAAAACACTAAGCAGACGATATCTATGGCATCAATAGTCAAAGCGCTGAATCGGTATTTTTATTCGAAATCACTTCGTCTAAAGTTAAGTTTGAATGTTGATTAGACCACTTTGGAAATTCCGTACAGAGAAACCAACACAGAGGGGCGATGCCGCTATTGGGGTTTTCACATTCTCGCCAAGAATCACCGCTAGGGGCATTGTCAGTTGCCTAGTCTCCCGCGTTTAGTGAACTTGGGCTCCGTCTGGCATTATTTCTTGGAGTAAGGGAGAATGATGCCGGTCTCGCCCCTGTGCGTTGTTCTCTCTGTTTGGAGTTCCCGAAATGGTCTATTGAACCAGGGTTCATACGCAACCTGGAAAACCGGGAGAGGTAACTGATTTGGAAAAGGGGGGGGGGCGGATAAGTTAGAGATATAAAGTTTTGTCCTAAAACGTTATGGATAGGTCAGGGATTTTGTTTGGTATACCAAACCATGCTTCAAGCAATGCCAAGTGTGATGAAGTGGGCTCTGGTAAACACGTACTTAAAATGGTCAAGGATATTGGCTAAAACTTCAGAGATAAGCTGGAAAAATCAGGGATTTTCAAAATAAAATTTTTTTCCGAAGTCATTTGAACTCCCGTTGTACACAATATTAAACTAAAATACGTAATACTTTCTTTTCTGTCATTTGTAAGATTACGTATTGATCCTCATCGCATTAAGCAAATTGTATGGATTTAGTTGGTATAGTCATTTGTCTTTGCATTTTTATTTTCTCGGATTTTGTTTCTGGCGTCGATCGGTGATCTCTTTTTGCTCGGGATAGGAATTTTGTGTTGGAATTTTATTTGTTTCAAATGCGGTTGTTTCAGGTCGGTTTCTCGGCACGTACATTCTTAAACGGCGTTGCTGACTTCCATCCTGCACTATTTCTGGGCTTCTTAGTACGTGCGCCGATTTTATTATAGGGATTTTGTTCCGTATCCATGCAGCTTCAATCCTAAATCCAACACGATTTCCTACAAATGTACATAAATAGCAAGCAGAGTTCTTGTCGAGTGTAACACATACCATAGAGACGATAACCAAGAGGAGTAGAATGCGAAACGTCATTTAGTAACACCGAGTTTTGGGGCTCGCGTCGTCTGCTTTGTAGGCTGATACATTTAGCTTTTGTACCTTTAAATTAAGGATTCAAGCTTGTATTATCATAAGTTTATAAGAAATGTTCCATAAGTTTGTCACTGGTTAATGAGAGTTTGTCATGAAGTGACGTGGGTCAAAGATTCAGGGTAAAGCGGCGCCTGGTGAGGCGCTTCTGTCAAAGGCTTAGTAATGCAGACTAAATAGAAAGATGAGAGTCCTACAAAATTATCGAGTGCAGTCTGCAATTCTCCCTTGTCGTTTTCGAAATAGCTCTTAGTAGGTCTCCAAGCATTTCAAAGTATTATACTTATGGAATATAACTTATAAACTTATTATGATCATTTGCTAAAACTTCAATTTAAGAATCAGAGCAAGTTTAAATTAAATATTTTCCATGTTATCTTGCTATTTTCATTATTTATTTTCTAACGATTCCCAAAAACAAATTTATTATGGTGACGCTAACTCTGATTGGCTTTAAAATAATTTCAGTCTTTAAGCAGACCACATATTCCCACCAATGAAAGGTGTAGCGAATAAACCAATCACCAGAAACCAACAGGATATAATGCCCCTAAAACAGGATGGCACCTTTTTTAAATGTCTTGGCAAGGTATTTAACTTCAGCTCCTCGTGATGAATTCTCATTGGTCCAGCGTATCGCGTTCAAACTAGTAAGATTTTCCTAGGTACCATTTAGGCGTACGCGCGTAATAAGAACTTCATGGCACGACGATGGAAAACATTCAAGACGTGATTTATTATGTTTAGAGCTAACATAAAACCTTACAAGAGTTTTAAATCTTATCCACGGGAAGCATTGGAAACCTCGGACTACTTTTAGACGAGAAATATAAACTGGGAGCATACTCAAGTATATACGCGCAGTGTTCTTCGTATCTTGTGAAATCTGATTTGACTACGAGGCGATGTTGGTCTATTCTCTAATTACTACACCTATCTGAATAGAATTATTAATGAAGAAAATTTTACTTACCTTAAAGGGAGGGTGAAGTGGAAAATCATGTGATTTTTTTTATCGATTCTTCTACTAATTATAAGATTATTCTGCATAGTGAAACATTCCGAAAATACAGTCTCCGAATGATTTTAAAATTACCAATAGTGTGAGATTTTGTGAATTTTGTTAACAAGAATGCAGGGCGTTACGCGATTGATCGGAGGTACTTGTTTCAAATATCCATAAAATCTGAACCTAATTTTAATTTTAAAATCATTCGGAGACAGTATTTCCTGGATGTTTCACTATGCATAATGGTCTTATAATAGGTAGAAGAATCGATAAAAAATCACTTGATTTTCCGCTTCACCCTCCCTTTATAACTGTAATATAGGGTAACCTACTAATTACTCATAACTTGGGCAGACATTTAATTAATTAAAAAAGACTGTTAATTGAAATTTCGGAACGTTGGGAAAAATAAAAAATAAATATATTTGAAATTTAAATTATATTTCCTAATTTGAATTTAAAAAAAACACTTTATTTCCAGTTTTCCATTATGGAATAGATAGAAAATAAAAACGAATGATAATAGGAGCTGCATTTGCTTTCGATATGCCATAGTAGAGTCATTATCGTACAGTTAAGATTTTCGTTTTCTCACGACCCTGAAACTGAAAGTTGAGACAACTAGAGATTGAAGACAGCGCGGGAGCGGAGCTAAGATTCATTATTCCAGGATTTCATTTTCTTAGCTCGGACGCCGCGCGAGTCAAGTCAAGCGTTACCAGCTCCCGTGATATGATTTTCCTTTTCGTTGCTAAAATAATATTTAGGGATGGCATTCAGGCATATCGCCGAATGGTTTTAACTGCATGCGCCAAGACAAGCGCTAAGACACCCATGCCACCAACACAGTCGCCGGAAGTTTCCATTTTCTTCGTAAACATTCCAAAAAAGAACGTGTAAATGTTTTCTTGAGAATATTGAACTTTGTTTGTTCGCATTGTAAGGCGAGGAAATGTCACTAATAGTCCAAGTCACGAATATCCTTAAAAAACAACATTGAGCTTGATTTGTGTTGAATTTTGTTATGTAGAAATTTGAGTTTTCTTCAAAGCAGGGTGAAAAAATTTCCAAGCACGTTTTATCATTTTTGCTTATATTTACTATTTAATTCAATATTTATAAAAAATTCTTTAAACAAAATGCTTCAACAAAAACAATTTGACGGATTTACAATTAAATTGATCATAAGTGTTATATTTTCCATAATTTTAAGTAACAGGTTGCTACTTTGGCGCCCCTAGCATTCAAATTTACACAGCTAATTGACATTGTCAAAGGCAGGAACCAATCAGCACACGAACACGAGTTCTGAGCTAAGAATAGTCTTTGTCAAGCTAAGGGTGGATGCTGTACCGAACAAAAACAGTCTTTGATTGTTGCCAACAGAATTAGCAAACAAAGTTTTAAATACTCGCAATCCATTGAAATCTGTTTACGATGTGGCTTACCAGTCGTGACATTTGTTTTTATTTATTCATGGTATCAGATTTCTTTGAAAAATTGTTGTACATCTGAATTGAAATTTGGAAGCTTTGCCAGGAAGTTAACTTCTTGTCGACAGAATTAACTATTCAAGTGAACCTTTTGTGAAATTCAAGTGTACGGTACTTTACTTAAAACGTAGATTGCGGTGCCTCGGTAGGAAATCCATATTCGTGGCAACATTATATCAATTCTCGATGCTTTATCTTTCACTTTTCCGGTAATCTTTTCCAAAACGAAATACAATATTAGTTTCCCTGAAAAAACTGATTCCCCCGTGACAACAACCGTTCCACGACTTTTATCTCTCCAAAGGTAAAGTCAACAAACGAACAAGCGTACAAGCGTTACTTTATGGTAATGATTAATGAAAGCCGAAGTAGATTTTAACTATCATTTTATAATAAATTGAAGTTGAAATGGAGATATATTTAAAGATGGCGTTTGATCATTTTGCCTCTGTCCATATAAGTAAAAATAATTACTGACTTTTAATGAAATGAATTCTTGCAGTTCCAACCGCATACTTAAAAGGCTGAAATTTTGCAGGGACGTTACTCTAAAATAGTAGGTGTAGTAGGTGTGCGCTAAGAATTTTCTGAATCTACGGCCATGTTTAAAAATGGTTGCTTGAAGTTTAAAAAAAAACCATTTTTACATAATAGCGTCCACATTTTCCAACCAATTTTACTAAAATTTATTGTAATGGTTTTTGCCATATTCTATAAGCAAGCTTTATACCTTTTGGAGTTAAATTTTGTCACCAATTTTAAAAATGGCGGTGTTAAAAGAAACCAAAATATCGTAACAGGCTATGCCGGGTGCTTTGGCCTTTTCAGATGATGCAAGTTTTTGACTCGTTTAGTTGAGTCTACTTGAGTAAACTAGTTGGGTCGCTTAAACAGAAGTTGGTTGGACAAGTTTAATCATCAAATTATAAATTGATCACTGACTAATTTTGTGCTGACTCAGCCTTTTGACCCATCTAGTTGAGTCAATAGTATAGTATCGCATGAAAAGCCCTTTTGAATAATTTTTATTTCCTGACACTTTTTACATTTGATTTTGTTTGACTTAGTTTAATTGGACTATTGAACAATGACGTGACACTTGTCCTTTAAGAAGTTCGGGAGGTGGGGGGGGGGAGGGGTTATGGGGATCGAATCAAAAAGGCGCTTAAATTCGATCGATAAGTTTGAGCGAAAAAAAGTTTGGAAAAATCGCAAAGTTCAGTTGCGGGGCTAAACATTCGACACACACACACAAAAAAGAAAATAATAATAGCCATATTCCGTTTTGGCCGGATATCAAAAAGACATCTTCTTCGCTGCTCATCCCCCTTACTTCCGCCCATGCGTCAACGGAGATGGAATCATTTTTCTGTACGTGAGCGGAGATTTTAGAACAGTATTTACCAAACACTGTGTCGTGCGACTTTCTTCTGATCAACTTTTGATTTTCGAATCGGTAATCGTAAAATAGACCAAGTTGTCATAATATTTTACTGAAGCACGTCTGTGCCGTGTGGTAATTTTAATTCGTCACCGACGTGCTGTTAATATCACTGTGTATGGTCTGGTAACCTTGTTTTACACAAGCTATAACAGCCATATTTCCACAAAACATTTTGGTTGTATGATGGAAAGTCAAATATACTAATTATTCAACATAAATTCTCAGTAATACAGATAAAATTACAAAGAAAGCTGTGTCATTTATTTACAAAGTAAAATAAGAGGTGTTGCAACTTTGAAATATTTGGAAACATTTGTTAGGCGTATCTATAATGAAACGAGATAAATGAAACGAACATTAGAATTGACGTACTCGCGTTTTTGTCAACAAAACCAGTGAGCAAAAACAGAATGCTCGGAGTGACCAAATTCTACCCTTTCAAAACCGGTACCTCACGGTCCAACACTTGCTCACATGCGCAACAGCACATCAGAGAGAAATTTGTTTATAATCACGGAGAAAGCGTTCACTGCTCTAACCGTCATTTCATAATAACCCTTTTGAATTAATTTCCATCTTAACGGATCACGTTACGTCTAGCTCCTCCCCTTGCGCCGAGGTAGGTGCGCGTGAGAGACAGAATCGACTGTGCCGTTCAAGTTACGTCGCGAATCTTGCAGTTAGATCTAAAATCGCTCCAATAGCCCCTTCCAAAAAGTTTGACTGCCTTGTGCATCTTGTTGTTTAAGTTCTTCGCGCATGCGCACTTGGAGCTAAAAAACGTCATATCTAGGTTGTGAACTAGGCTATGCGGGAAACTACTTCCTGTTTGTAGGAAGAACTGAACTGACTCAGACTAAGAACATTTTTTTCAAAACTTTTTGGAAGGGGCTATTGTTGTTTTTCTCTGAAATGATGGCCTATCTAGTGAACTCGTTATCGGAAAATGTAGAAAGAAATGTAAGGATTGTGGTCTTGGGCCTTGTTGTTGATGGGTGTCAGATAATTGTTTTTCCAATTTACGGAATTCGGGTCGACGTCGTTGCAGTGAAATAAATGAGCCCGCGGACGGAGACAGTAACTTCTTTTTCTCTCGACGCTTCACATCCACCAGTAAAATCGTTAGCGAAAATACATGTAGCCAACCAAGTCTTCCACAAAGGACAGTTACTGTAACGAGGAAAAGGGGACCATCTAGACGATAACTCAACATGGACCCCCTCGACCCTACCCGGGGACAGCCACACACAAACCAAACGGGGTCGGACACAGTTAAATGATGCCTCAACATTTAAAAGCTAGGCAAACCCCTACATTTTGAAAAATGATACCTTTTTTGATTTCTTAATAGAAAGCTATAGCCTGAGTTGTTTCTTAAAATCATTATGAAAATTTGTTTAAAAGAACTGCGTTTTTGACAGCAGAAAGTAAGAGATAAGTGAACCAAATGGATTGACTGAAGTCGGAGATATTATAAAGTTTTACTTCTGAAAATGAGAAGATAAATGTTTTTAACTACTTATTTTTACCAAATTACAGTTTGAAGAAAATATTTCATCATGAAATTTGCGTTTTTGCAAAAGAGTGCGTGCGAAGATATTTTATTAGTATTAACAATTATTGGCACCATGCAGTGTTTGTTTGAAGAAATCGTTAAGAAACTACTGAGCGTATGGGCAAAACATGTATTTTCTTCATTGCGTTTAGATAATTTTATTTATGTAACTATATTCTGGGAACTTATTGAGTATTTAAATGGGATGGGAAAACTGGCTCATTTGTTTATACAAAACTCCAGCATTTGTGAGGGATTGGGGTCATTGCAATTTTATTAATCACTGTTTAAAGCTCGGGGTTTTCAACCTTAACGAGGATCTGCATTTTGTCTGCTCTATCATGGTCACTCGAAAATTCAAAGCACAGTGCAAAGAAGAGAGGGCTAGTTTAGTAAAATAAATTTATTTATACAAAGTTCATTGTGCCCGGTTCGCAAAAAGTACTTCATTGCTGCTATAGTCTTTTGAATTATAAACAACATCAATCAAAGGTAATCTCCTTAAACGGTATTTCTCCATTACACCTAAGAGATTGGATTAGTATCTTAACTGGTCCCTAGCAAAGGTGACCTTTCTGTACATGCTTCACTGTAAGTTGGTTGTTTATCTTTTCTTTGGGTTACTTTTTTATTTCCAACCTACGCCTTACCACTTGGAGTCAGCGAAGCTCAGGCAATAAATTCGAAGCGGCCAGCCCCTCGTAGAGGACACACAACAATTGAAAGTATTTTCTAAGTGGAACCCTCTTCCCCCCCCCTCTATTTCCTTCCTGTCCGGAGTTTGCAGCCATTGCAGCCACTGTATAGCCTCTTGACAATCCAAGAAGGGAACAAGGTTAGCCTAGAGGATGCTCTTTTCCAATTGAAGAATAAAAAGCAATGCGAGAATGAATCTTTAAGGTTGTGTTCCGCTTCAGCGCATCCCCGAGAAATTGTCACACATATTCTGTTGGACTTATCTGAAGAAGCCATCGCTAAGGACAAGTCGGTAGTCATGTTGCATTCGAAACTGGTGCTGAACACAATAGCGTTAGAAAGCCTACCGTAAAATTCACGCATAAACTAACATTAAACGTCATATAAGAAATATGATAAGTTTATAAGATATGTTCCATAAGTATGACCCTACCTATACTTAGGCTTACTGAGAACTAGTTCCAGATCGACGCAAGAATTGACTGCACTCGCCTATGCTGTCCATCTTCCTATTTAGTCTGTGGAAGCGCCTCCCCAACCGTTTCTTTACGGTAATCTATGACCTACGTCACTTCATGACAAGCGAGTCAGCAACCAGTGATAAAATTATGGAACTTATCTTATGAACTTATGCAGACATTTTGGTTCAACCTTTTATTATAACCTTTTAACCTCTAAACTCAATACAAAATTTTCTATCCTAGGTTCATGACGTAAGCAAACAATAGCCCAACATTGAATGATATATGTCTTAATCCCGTTAACTTTACATTGACTTTTAACCTTGAATAACATTAACAGAATTTTCAACCATTCTGGGTTTAATTTAAACAGGAAACATTTCATTATCTGGCTCTTCAGTCACTCAATTTTGTTCACTTACATTTTATAGTTTCAAGTCTTTTTCCACAAAGATACTTTTATGACTTGGAAAAAGCATGCTCCAAAAAAAGCTCCTTCGCAAGAATGGGACACGAACATTAGCTCACCTTTTATTGGACTGTTCTTCCGTTGGTCAGAACTTAAGGGAATATAATGTTGTTGTTTGGCTTAAAAGGGAGGTGGGGAGCTGTCAGGGGAATATGGGTCGCGAAATGAACGTGTATTTGGCTCTTCCTTTGTGTTTGACGGAGCATCGGAGGCTAAAAGGGTGTCGCTAACTAATTGGCGAAAGTCGGTGAAACAAGGGGGGAAGAGAGATAATACACCTTCCTTCTCGAAAACTGGTTTCGAATTAACTCGATTTCATTATATTGTATTTCAGCCGAGTTGTTGTGGGAAAAGTACAGATTAAATCTAACAGTTAGAAAGTCCAACGCTAATTCAATTATTCCAAAACCACAGCATTTTGAAGTATTGAATAAAACTCTTTTCCTTCTTTTAATTATTTTTGCTCGCTATCTCGTTAGTTCAAGTGGAAATGCAACTTGAAAAATTGATTTTTACTTGAAGTGTTTTTATACGATGGGGCATTTTAAGTATATTCATAAGATATGTTCGATTAGTTTGTCACTGGTTACAAACTGGAGCTTGTCATGAAGTGGTCTCGCTTGTCGTTCTCGAGCTAGCTCGAGCTGTCTCTAGCATTACAAAGTATAGGAAGAGTCATACTTATGGAACACATCTTATAAACCTATGGTATATTACGTAGAAATGTAATTCAAATTTTTACTTGAAATGAAGTGGATTACGAAGAATATAAAATTCCATTGTAATTTGTAACAGTAGTTATGGTGCCTCAATCTTACGTACAGAGTGTTTCTAATAAGTCTGGCAAAATTTAAGGTGGATGTTCTTTGGGCGATTTTGAGTCGAAAGTGTTCTATGACATTTTGCCGTTCGAACCACCGTTTTCCTGTTAAGATTTGAGTATTTTACGAATGACTCCATAAATTTAATAAAGAAACTGAAGGACAATGATTTCTAATTTAATTCAGTGGTCATCCAATCACAACTCGAAAACACTGGTCTGAACCACAAAATGTCACTGAACATTTTGGACTCAAAATTGAGCCCTTCATTTAAACCGGACTTGCCAAAAACACCTTGTATAAGCGTTCTTGCATATATATATTTTTACCTTTATTTTGCAACATCGATAAATATATTAGCTAATTGCATCTTCTAAGGTATTAATTAGGGCCATCCGGACAATGAAAGACAATTAGTCGAGAAGCGGATGTGAATTAATATTTTCTGGCCAAATAAGTATTTCCATTAGAGAGCTCGCCACCGGATGACCATGAGGCCTGACACCACGCGACCATTGATTCCAGTGGTATTTTTTATTTTGGAAAAATCGCAAATAAAGAAATATTCGGTGCCAAGGACAACGCGTTTCATAATTTATGATGACTTTCCAAATTATTTTCCTTCTTATTCATAAAAGATTAAGTCTAATGAAAAATATTTTTAAAACAAAGAATTATTCTTTTAAATCGTGGATCTTATTAACCCTAAAGGGGATTGAGAAACTGAATGTTTTACAGAGATGAAAACCTCTGCATGCACGAAATTGCGAAGTATGTTAAAGCTAGGCGTAAATGAGCAAATTCGCGTATTTTCTCTTGTATATCAGCATCACTCCAGTTTTCTAAGTGCTTTTTAAAGCAGTGTTTCACAAAGTTTTCGGAACAGAAAACATTATTTTGAACAATTTCTTTTTTTCCTTGCTCTGTTCGATTTAATTTTAGAAGTAGGAATGGAGAACGGTTAGTATTTACTTCAGTCCGACTCATAGACCACCCAGTATAGAGCCCCTCCCTCCAACACGTAACGAAAAGTTTAAATTATCTAATTGGCTCACTTAAACTACGTTTTGATGGCGTTGCTGACGGGTAAGGCGAAAAATACGTAATTCCGTTTTACCTCTGTCGCTATGACCCGCCTCTTCTTTCTTACCCCTCCGTCCCGTGGAAGGGGGTCCGGGCCTTTGACGCCCGCCCAGCTTACTCTGTTCTCCATTCCTACTTCTCAAATTAAATCTATCCCTGGTTCGACCAATATGTTTCGTTAAATTTAGATTTTCTTTATTTGGCCAGTGTTAATTAAGGTCACATTTCGCTTAATTAGTCTCCCAAAGACAGTGACCCAATAAATATTTTTAGGCCAATAATAAACTTATTGAACTACCCAGTGGCATAAACGATTTTCAGTAATAGTTTAAATCCCTTTTCACATTTCATATTCAAAGTTCAAAAGTTGAACTAAAACCTCACGAAAAAGTAATGCATCACGAGTTGCCATACTTGATAGTATTTCTTATTGGAACTTGTTGAAATGTCTCATTTGTGACATTCTACCGAGATGAATAGTGTTGCAGCCAATCAAGGTCTTCGGTTCGATGGACATTTTGTTCCCTAAAGTGTTCTAGCTTTTTGCTGGATCTGTCTGCGCCATTCATAGTGTGTGTGTGGTGTATTAAGGTAGCTGAGGCAGGAATGGGCCGTCTTTGATAAGTGAGAATGCCTGGATGGCCTTCTTTCCTTTTGAGTTGGCGACCGCGGTCTTCTTTTTTATAGAAAACGGAGAATGGCTTGAAAGGAATGAGAGGAAGGTTACGCTCTTCCCACGGGATCAAAAGCAAGAAAGTGCAGCCAATAGAGATGGACAGAGGGCTCTAACATTTCGTTAGTCCCAAAATGTGTCTTATGGATAAGCTAAAACCTCCGTTCTTGTAATGGCATTGCCTATCGTCGCCCCTAGCGGGAGAGTCCCGAAACGTTTCGACTCATAAGCCTTATGTTATGGCTATGCTTTGATTGGAAAAAGTTTCAATATTGGTTGTGGCGTGGCGCTCGAGA
Organism: Phalangium opilio; assembly: GCA_019434445.1. Taxonomy (NCBI): domain Eukaryota; kingdom Metazoa; phylum Arthropoda; class Arachnida; order Opiliones; family Phalangiidae; genus Phalangium; species Phalangium opilio. Next base: position 416,126 of record JAEQBA010002799.1, read on the forward strand.
GGTGCTGCCCCTAAAGAACCACGCCCCGTATCTCCGTTTCAATCCATCTGAATTTAATGGCCTTAGGTTCCAGTGTTAGTCAAAGTTTTCCAAGTTGCGACACCATTTGAGCCTATTTGAAAAATATGACAATTCAATTATCATTTTAGATTTGAGAAAACTTTATTTTTTGGACTTACTATATTCGGCTTTGATGTAGTTGTAAACAAGCACTCAATAGACTAGACTCCTAGGAACAGTGAGCCATTATACCACGTGGTAGTTTTACGTCTATTATTGATCTACAATTTGTAGATCAATAATATACCTAAAATTACCACGTGGTTCACACGTTTTCGCTAGGCCTAATATATATGGCAGACTTTTCAGGATTTTTTTTGGTCAAAAATATTAAAATGTGAAAGTCTCTTGTCACAATGTTTTGTAAACATTGCTCTTATCGCTTTAAGAAATCATTTACAAAACAGGCGAGTTTAAGAAGTATCCCATCCCTCGCGAAGAGAATCTACTCTCCTTTTTTGTTGGCGTAGAAATTTGCGGGGGTTCCTTCCGACCTAATAATTGTCCCTTTCTTTGGCGACCAAGTCCATTCATCCCTTTCGAAGAAGCGCCCCCTACTGCCCCCATCTACCGGACAATATAATAGTCGTCCTCCCTTTCATCTTCATAGAGACCATCTTTCTTCTCTGCTCAATATATATCCGCACATTCTGAACATAATACATTTCAACACTATGTCCGCAAAGAGAACATTTTTAGACCAAAGTTCTTGCAGAGAGACCAACGTACAGGAGCGGAGCTGTCATCTTTGGTTATTTAGGAACATGCTCCCTCTGGTGAGTTACTCAGTTATAAAGAGCTTGTAACTTATGTCTGTCATTAAATCCTGACAGCCAACTCGCACTGCCTCTTGCGGTGGTTCTTGGCAGGAGGGAATTAACCTAAGATGGCGGCCTTCCCTGGCCTCCTGTGATGTTTTACTTCTCTGCTGGAGGTTAAGAAATGGTCTGTACCAAAAAGGCCTGCGCTTAAAAATGGTACCTTCCACCTTCCAATTTAAGGAGTTATGTGATACATCTTTATGGCGTCTTGTGATTGGTTTATTCCCTAACTACAAATATCATTCGTTAGAATCTGTCGTCTGCTTACCAACTGAAATGAGCGACGCCTGGTGAGGGGCTGCAAAGGCTTATTACCGACTAAATAGCGTTTATCAAGTTGAAAATAACTTTCATAATATTATATTCCCATTTAAATTCTGAGTTACAGGTATATCAAGTTGCTGTATTTACCATCTTGTTAAGATTTCTTTATTGTTAAGTGTTGGGTGTTTGAAGAGGAAGTTGTATTTTCGAGACAAGAGGTATGGAAGCTGAGGCAGGTGTTCGCCGGGCCAATAAAGGAGCCGAAATTCTAAACCTGCTGCATTCTTTAGTCCGGCTTTTTCAATGAAAAACGGCGTGTGAGAATTTTTGTTTTGTATGCGATACAAGCATGGTTCATACAAACATGATTATTTTGAATATCAGGGGAATATCATGGTTATTTTGAAAATTATTGAAAATAATTATTACAAAAATTCCTAACAATGGACAAAACAAAATAAGGCAGGGCCAAGTTTGGAATTAAGAGTACAGGAAATTAAATTTTCGGCCGTTCCAATTCATTTGCGTACCCCCACTATTTTGTATTTCAATGTAAATTCGAAATTTATCAGTACACTACAGGAAAAAACTGGGTTTGGGAAATTTCATATGAACCCTGCCTCCGGCTACGAACGAGTCTGTTCCGAATTCCTGGGACGTCTTGTTATTTTAATTTTGACCTTTCCGTCCGACAGGGGAAAAACGTTTTGTTCGAAAGTTGCCGTACAAACTTTACCGGTTTCCGAGGGGATCTCTACTAAGGAATCGTTTCAAATTTTTGTTTTGTATTTCCTTTTCTCTACCGAACGGGAGTTTAATCTAAAATAAGAACTTAATTTGCAAATGATAAAAGAAAAAAAATACGTAATGTAATCAATTTGAAAGACACTATTAGCCGACGTTACTGGAACCGATTCCGATTTTAACCGGTCATTTAAGCTCTGCAAGCTAACCGATTACTTAGCAGAATGAAACCGATTTCGACCGATTATTTACCGATTTCACCGATTATTCGCCGATCATTCACCGATTTCGACCCTTTATTAAAATTTTGACCCTTTATTAACCGATTTCGATCCTTTATTAACCGATTTCGATCCTTTATTAACCGATTTCGATCCTTTATTAACCGATTTCGACCCTTTATTAACCGATTTCGACCGATTCAACTAATATACCGGTAAAATAACCTTGAACCGATTAGTTAAAATGATGTATCATATTAGTTTGTATCCTTCATTAGTATATTCTCTTTGAACTTTCTTACATGTTGAAATGTTTTGGATGTGGTTTGTCCCTCGGAAGAGGTATAAAATTTATGGTACGGTCTACACGGCCAGTTTAATTCGATTATAACTGAATGAAGAGCCGTTTCCGTTAGAGACGGTAAATTACTAAATTGGAGTTTTTACCTCTCCGAGTGACGTATGTCACGGAGAGGTTCTGTAACGATCGTGTCTGTCTGTCTGTCTGTCTGTCTGTCTGTCTGTCTGTCTGTGTGTCTGTCTGTCTGTTGTTACACCCACGTGACTGCGTTCGCAGTTTCCAAATCGGAGCAAACGTGTTCGCCATTCCCGAACTGCTTTCACAGTCACGGAAATGGCTCCTCTACTTGAGTTCTCACACCACCATCTTCTGGTCTTTGTCCATCCCACACGGACACCAGTCTGTACTTACTGGCTTCTAATCACCACCATCTTTTGATCTTCGTCCATCACACATGGACACCAGTCTGTACATACTGGCTTCTAATCACCACCATCTTCTGGTCTTCGTCCATCCCACTTGGACACCAGTCTGTACATACTGTCTTCTAATCACCACCATCTTCTGGTCTTTGTCCATCCCACTTGGACACCAGTCTGTACATTCTGGCTTCTAAACACCACCGTCTACTGGTCTTCCGTCTATTCCACATAGACACCAATCTGTCTCATTGGCTTCTACTCCATTATCATCGTTTGGTTTTAGGATATACGCGGCGATCAGCTAGGGTTACGAGAAACGTCTAGCCTCCCTTAGGTGGGATCGCCACCAAAGGTTTTCGCAATTGCGCTTTTTCCTTACTATTATAATGGAAACGAATCGTATATATACCCCAAAATTTGAAGAAAGCGGGCAAGAGGGGTACCCTTGACTTTAAACGTCAATATTAGCAAAGTTTGAGATGATAAAAGGTATAACTTTATTTTAAACGATTTAACTATTATTAATGTTAATTATTGAAGATTAAAATAATTAAAAATAATTATATTTATTTAAATATTAAAGATAATCTTGTTTCTCAACTCAAAATTAATACGGAAAGAGTTAAAAATCAGTCTATGTTTTTGTCTGTGTGTGTCCGTCCATTGTTACACTAGTGCGTCGCGTTAGCAGTTAGCCTTGTGTTGATGTGTTAAGAAATCATACAGAACCTTAATATTCCCTTTTTCCATAATATAAAGTGAATATGTGGAAGTATTTTTCGTGATTATGATGCATTAAGTACTTTTGTAGCTTTAAAGCTCTGTTTCATTTTGATATTCCAAAGATTTTTTTTAATATTGTTATTTGAAATGGCTGTTTACATATTACTTAAGCTATACTACATTTGTATATAGAATAATCCTTGGTTTAGTGATTTCATGAAGAAAACTAACACCAAGACTCCGGCGGGTATATTAAGTATCATCCGTAATAGGCTTATTGAAACAAGGAGTAAACAATTGAGGCCTCAGGTGAAGTAAACTCTGGGCTTTGATTTTCGTGTCTGAAATGAAGAGGCATCAACGGATCAGAGTGAGCCGAAAGTTAAATACACTATTAAATAATCAGGTTAAGATTTTATGATAGAAGAAAAGATCATGGTGGCAATTAGAATAGTAAAAGGGCTAATGGTAAACGGGTAGTAGCTACAGACTTTTTATTCTCTTTATAGTCCGCATTGACTATTAGTGCGTCTAGCTACAATTTAGCTTTGGTGTTATTTAACGTTAACATTCATGTTGGCAAACTAAGAATATTGTTGAGGTGAGACGAGACGATAGTGTTTACACTGCAAACCAGTTGTGAATGTAGCTATCAGAATATACGGTAAACAGCTGAAGCGAAGACTTCATTTCCTGATCTTTTCCCCATTGACTGATATCTATGTGTCCAAGATTTATCCTTATTGGATGTAAAATGTCGTCTGCTTTACTGTAATATTCGCTATGCTTGGAATACTGCTTCAATATTTCGTAAATTTTTACTTCAAAAAAGAGAAATAATTCCATATCTAGGTAAATAAGTTTGTAGTAGTAGACCTCTTGACTCGGAGAGGTAATATTTTGGTTTTCCCAACTTGTATTTTTCTCTTAAGAACAATGGAATTTAACGAATGCAAATGAAGAACACGTAAATAAGATGCCAATTTCCTAGTTTATTAACGAAGGGAGATAGAAGCATCGTATTTCTTTTGTGGGTTAATGAAATTTACCGTATTAGCGCGAAAACCTTCGAGTTGGAATACATCTCCAATGGTTGATGGGAGGCGTCCAAATTTCTCGCACCAAACTGGTTAAACGAGGTTCGCATATACGTATTAAAGAATTTAAAAATTATAAAGAAACGAGGATTATAAATTATTGTAAGGGTAACGTATATTGGTATTACATATTTCCCACCATTGCTGTAATGCTAAGTTTCTCATCTTAAGGCCTACTCAGACTACAGTGAAATCTTACATAAGAGTCGGTTACCACGATAATTTTGTTTAGATCCGCGCGTTTCAACTGATTTCACAAATATTTAGTACACTGGTTTCCTTTAACCTATAGACGGGCTGAATAGTCTTTTGGGCTCGATTTGTTGCCATCTTTTTCAATGGCGGCCAGAAATTTAAAAACCCTTCTTTATGGAATAATGTCCGCGTGAAAAGTAATAAAAAATTTCCCGACGGGCTGACGGGCAACGCCGAGTGCTTCCGCTCCTAGGGTGCTAAAAATATTAAGACATCAGTAAAATCTACCCATTCTTTATATCATTTCGATGGAAATTCTTATTACTCGCGACCGACGCCGCGGGTAACAGCCTCAAGTTGGTTCATATTCTAACTAGCTTTACTAAACTATCAGTAGACCTTAGTAACCCACTGAAGCTTTATCTAATTTCACCCGCAGACACGAACGCGTTCCGCGATAATTAAACTTTTCGCTACTGATACATTTTTATCTTAAAAACGTTAATGTCAACTTTCGCGGTAATACATAATCTTGTACAACACGCTTTTAACATTTTGTAAAATTTCGATAAGGCACGCAGTGCATCATCCTATCTAAAGCGGAAGCTTCGTGCACACTTGATGTATTGCACTTATCTATAAGACTTGTCTTCTGTACTTTATCAAGAGTTAACTTGTAAGCATGCAAGGCCGGGTCATTTCCGTGAGAAAATGTATGGGTTCGACTTGAGATTTTAAAATGAAGTAGAAGTTTTTGAGGCCCCTTTCACCTCGGGTTCCGAAAATAAGTCACTCTCCAAGTTCAACGCATTCCACCCAATCCCGTTTTTTACAACCAGATACGTATTATTGATAAACGACTAATGGATAAAATATTTTTAGTCGCGCCCCAACTTATATCATTTTTGAAACTAATGAATTGAGACTTGACGGTGTCGTAGTCGTAGTGAGTTGAACTCTAGTTTTGTTTTTAAATGGATCGAGAATATCCTACAGGTTTGGGTGCGATTTGGCTGTACTTTTAAAGAATGATATCGTTCATTACTGTTACCAGCTTTAATTTTATTACAACTATTATGTGTCCATTTACAGTACAGCCATATTTTACTCAAAATAATTGCTCTGTATTGGAGTTTAAGAATCAAAGCTACAGAGCTTTACGTCAACTTGATGAAGCATAGAAATTTTACGATTTGGTTTCGTTAAAGATACAGGGTCGCTCTAATAATGAAAGTTCTTCTAAATGTATTATAACAAATAGATTATAATAGGTGTAAAGAAAGTAATTAGTTGGATGTTTTGTTTTGTTAATTGGAGCTCAAACGGGTTGTTAAAACGTCCATCATTTTAAGTTTCACTTTGCTTGAACGGTGCTTCAAAGTTGCAATGCATTGCATTTTATTGTCCGCTTTCGTTAATAGACCCTTTCGATGTAACTAAGAGGGTATAAGACGCGAGGGTAAAAATTTGTATTCCGTCTCGTTTTTGGTGCCTGCGCCTTACCTTGAGAGTGCGCAGACACGGCATTGTATAATCTCCCGTGTATGTTCCCATACTGAGGGTTCCCTACTTTTTACGTCGAAAAGGTCGATTAACCAAGTATTAGTAAAAAGTAATTCGGATGGTTGGAACGTCAGTGAAGCTACGTGTTAACCCGTGTAAACCATCTTGTTTAGTCAATTCCCCACGCCATGACGTAATTAACCGCTCGGCACTAGTGACCGACAGCCAGAAGAGAGAAGATAACTTATATACCATTCCATCCTACGCTATCTCCATTCGGAGTAAGAATACCTCCAGCCAGTTCTACGCTATAAATAATTCCAAAATCTCCCTAGTAGAACCTGTACTAAATAATATATAGAAGAGGAAGCGAGAACCCTCGGGCTAAAACGAACCTATCCCGTTATTCTCTGCTCCATCTTCCCGGCCGGTGTCGATATTACCAATGAGTGACGGTGCATTGCATGGTGTGCCGGTCTACACCGAACTATACCGGTGGCTTTTTCTGTCGCGTATTGACTGCTTGTCTATTTATAATAATTTGAAGTTAATCAAGAGTGCATTAACCGTGGAGTATAGTTAAATAGGGAGTTATGTTACTAAGGTAAGTAATTCTCGAGTCTCATGCTACTCTCCCACTTTGACAATTGTGCCATTGTGTTGCTTTTAGTATCCTAAATTAACTTATACTTGCGCAAAAGTAATTCTGCGTGTGCCGTCAGGACACTTTTGTTCATTTTCGAACTGACGTTTTAATAGATGGCAACCCGAAAACCTATAGTCGGTCTAAAGGTTATCCAATCCAGTATACTAATTATTAAAGGTGAAGTTCAGGTAACATAACTGATTATGCCTTAAAAGAACGGGATTTTTCTAAATATAAAAGGAATTAAATATTAGAAAAAAAAGAAATAAATGATATCTTATTACAAAATAATTGACATTTAATTACTCTTAAAAACAAGGACTATTGTGCCATCCGCCATTGCTTTAGTGGCGTCTGCTAAATCGAACCTACCTGACCCGAGCCTCTCTCAGCCTGTGAGAATTCAACCAATCCCAAAATCTCAGGGTTATAAGTAATGATAAAGCTTCTACCCTTCTTTTGCTTTACACAATTCTCTGCAATCTAAAGTTGGAAACGTAAGGCCATAAACGTATAGTGAATAAAGGAAAACCAAAGAATAAATTATTAATTGACATTAATAGGAAAATAAATAAGGTATTACTGCGCGATGAATTAGATTTTGTGTTTGCACAAAGGGAAATGGAAACCACTTGTTTAATATTTATCGTGTTTATTTTATTTATTTATCTTTTCATATCGAAACCGATCTTCCGTGAAAAACAGAGAAAAAAGCTGAGTTCTTGGTCGGCTTAACTTGATACTATATCCAAAGCCTAATACCTCTTATCCAAATTCAATCTATGAGTATCAAACTTAGATTGACTTTTTTAGCCGCAAATGGTTTTGTTTATCGATGGGAACTCAAGCGTCCATATGAAGGCTTGGTAAACAAGGAATAAAACTTTACCTAGAATCTGTCTGTAGAAACCTTTGCTAGTTATTTTTAAGGGATTTACTGGCTCTAGCAGAGAATAATTGAGTAGAGCATCAATACTTTTAATCATTAGTTCGCAAGAAGATATGTTCCATAAGTTTGTCAGTGGTTGCTGAGAGCTTGTCATGAAGTGATTGAGGTAGGTCATAGATTCAGGATAAAGCGACGCCTGGTGAGGTGCTGTCAAAGGCTTAGTACAGATTATAAAGTCCTACAAAACCGAGTGTAGTCTGCAATTCTCGCTTCCGTCGTTCTCGAACTAGCTCGAGCTGTAAGTCTCTAGCATTATGAAGTATAGCAACTGTCAAACTTATCATGTAACATATCTTATAAACTTATGCTTTAATTAAAGAAATCAAAGCAAGGAGCCCCTAACCAATAGGAGTAGAAATTTAAAATTCAGTGGTACGCAGAATCAAGTATATGAAAATGCATTTTGAATTTGGAGAAAACCCATTAAATGCGTCATAGAATTTTCAAGTATCTTATCTTTTTAGCCATATCGTAGTATACGATAGGCTCTTAGTTTGACCCGAGCCGTAGTAGTAACAGTAGTGGCCGGAGTTTTCGCTATCGTTATCGTTATATTTTAGCTTAAAAGGAACTTTATATTACCACAACCCACCCATAGGGGTAACTGGGCTCGGTTAGAGATTTAATTTGAATTAAAAATTTTTCGGGCCAGACCCGGGAATCGAACCCGGGTCGCTGGCGCAGCAGACAGAGATTCTACCACTGAACTATAGAGACTTAATAGAAATCCCGAGTTTTTTATTATTTATTTTTATCTCTAAAATGTAGGGGTGATGTGGGGTGGGGTACCTCTTAATCTGAATTTTTATCTGTGGGGTCGGATACTTATGAATTTGTATGTTTGGGGTTTTTATATTTATTTTCTTTTTATTTATGTGCTAATTAAATTGATAACGATTTTCCCTGTTTCCTACCGCGCTCCTCATGTGTTTCGTTCTGGTTCGGTAGCTATCGTCATCTATGTTATGTTTGACTGGAACGTTTTGGCGGTTAATTCAAATGTGGGTTTAGATAGAGCTAACATAGTGTTAAATGAGCGTTATGCGTTTGATCATTTTAGCATTGCTAAAGGTAATTCGAGGGGACAATCACTAAAATGCGTAATCACTATAACTAAACTATAAGTGTGAATCGGCATAAGTCTATGTTGTAAACTCATCGAGGGGTTTATCACTAAAACTATCTGTTCTTCGATTCGCCGGAATATTAGAATTACAGCATAAGTAAATTTATACGGTTATAATTTTATCACTGTTTAGAGTAGGGAATCGAGGGGCTATTAACTCTGATTTTATGCACGGTACATCATTTAAGCATTGAAAAAGATAGCGCTATTCACTCATTAGGGTAAGGTATAGAGGGGTTATCCACTCATTAGGGTAGGGTATAGAGGGGCTATTCACTCGTACGATATGGCTACTATTACGAGCCCTTGGGCCGTCTTGTTTTATTCGCAATTCAATATTTTTTAAGTTCAGTCTTAGTTAGGTCAAAACTCTTTCCTTTGTTTATTGGAGGGAAAAGGCTTTTTAAGCCTGCAAACAAAATCAGTTTGGAGTGTGGGTCGTTATCAGTACATTATAGTCGTTATTTATGTTTTAAATGTGAAAACTAAATTTATGGGTATTGCCTATACGTTATTTGAAGTTATGGCTTCTTGAGTTTGGACAGAGTTAACGTATGTAAAAGCGTGATCAACAAACACGATATAAATATACCACAAATATCAAAGACTATAGCCAAGAAGTGATATCTATTTTATTAGGGAGAAGGTATAAGATGCCTAAGTATTCGCGCGCCATAGTCCCAGGCCCCCTTTCAAAATACAGGGGGGGACGTAAAAGGAGGCCGGGCTATTTCGCAGCCTCTCCTCAGTCGGAAAATATGACTGTAATTTTCGGTATCATTCGCGTCGCGCTGACGTGCGTTTTCAAGAACCAATGAGATGCTGCTGGTTGTAATTTAGAGGCGGCGGGGATTAACTCCGGACCTACTATACGTTTGGACTGGAGATAAAGAGCTGGAAAAGTGGAGGCGAATTTATACCTTCTCCCTAATAAACTAGATATCACTTCTTGCTATAGTTAAGTTACCCAGCGTTTCCCGGGTGTTAAGGGACAGGTAACCGGGAAGAGTTTACCTGGATTCTCAACGTCTTATAGTTGGGAACCTTGGCGAACAATCATGGGTTAACAAGTGCGTTTTACAAAAGAAAGGAATTTTTGAATATCGAAGCACATTTTCGTTTTTAAGCTAACTAGATATTTTTCGCTTAGGTAGCAATATTATTGTTCTTGTTGCTGATGAAATCTATGGTTTCGATGTTCAACGAGGCTTTTGTCTTCAATGTATTTCTACTAAGAAATGGAATGCATTCTTTTCTTTCTTCGAAAGAAAGTCAAAGCTTTTAGATTTTCTTTCGTAAGAGAATTGGTTTTCGATTTTATGATTGGAAGTTTTTTTTTTTATTTTGAACTAAAAGAAGACATTGCCTATGTAGTTAGTTCTTTGTCAAAACAATAAATGCAGAATTTCTAAAATGTACAATGATCACTGAAGGTTTTAATTTTTGAATAATTATGTAAGAATTCGGGAAAATTTTTAAACTTTATTAAAACTTAGGGGAATTACTAAAACTTCAGCTAAATGATTATTTCAAAGGAAAATTATTAAATATATAGAATTAGTATTAAACATTCAGAACATGCAATTGAAATGCAGCAATAGTATTAAACATTCAGAACATGCAATTGAAATGCAGCAATAGTATTAAACATTCAGAACATGCAATTGAAATGCAGCAATAGTATTAAACATTCAGAACATGCAATTGAAATGCAGCAATAGTATTAAAATTCAGAACATGCAATTGAAATGCAGCAATAGTATTAAAATTCAGAACATGCAATTGAAATGCAGCAATAGTATTAAAATTCAGAACATGCAATTGAAATGCAGAAAGAGTATTAAAATTCAGAACAAGCAATTGAAATGCAGAAAGAGTATTAAAATTCAGAACAAGCAATTGAAATGCAGAAAGAGTATTAAAATTCAGAACAAGCAATTGAAATGCAGAAAGAGTATTAAAATTCAGAACAAGCAATTGAAATGCAGAAAGAGTATTAAAATTCAGAACAAGCAATTGAAATGCAGAAAGAGTATTAAAATTCAGAACAAGCAATTGAAATGCAGAAAGAGTATTAAAATTCAGAACAAGCAATTGAAATGCAGAAAGAGTATTAAAATTCAGAACAAGCAATTGAAATGCAGAAAGAGTATTAAAAATTCAGAACAAGCAATTGAAATGCAGAAATAGTATAAAAATTCTGAAAAACCTATTAAAATGCACAAATAGTACAAAAATACCAGAACAATAATTTAAAATGCAGAAATTGTACAATAATACCAGAACAATAATTTAAAATGCAGAAATAGTATAAAAATACCAGAACAATAATTTAAAATGCAGAAAAATACAAAAATTCCACAACAATAATTTAAAATGCAGAAAAATACAAAAATTCCACAACAATAATTTAAAATGCAGGAATAGTACAAAAATACCAGAACAATAATTTAAAATGCAGGAATAGTACAAAAATACCAGAACAATAATTTAAAATGGAGGAAAAGTATAAAAATACCAGAAAAATAATTTTAAATTCAGGAATAGTATAAAAATACCAGAAAAATAATTTTAAATGCAGAATTAGTACAAAAATACCAGAACAATAATTTTAAATGCAGAATTAGTACAAAAATACCAGAACAATAATTTTAAATGCAGAATTAGTACAAAAATACCAGAACAATAATTTAAAATGCAGAAATTATTTAAAAACCATGTTAAAAAGAGAACAAAAGGCAATGGCGACTGTACCATGCTCTCGATGCCAATCTCCCACAAAGGAATAATGATCTGGGCAGAAAATAATGAGCAAAAAATAATAAAATATGGTCACATGACAAATAAACCTTTGCAGGATCCTCTTGCACTTTGAGTTTTGACAAGCAAATCGCTTTTCTCCTCTTTTAATATTTCCTCCATGGTAACATTTCTCTTCAGTCAAAATTTAAAAAAAAACTATAAAGAAGAAATAGAGAGAGAGGGATGATTTCTCCGGAAGGGTTTTTGTAATTATCAGGTTGCATTGTTTAATCTCCATAGAGAAATGTTTTTGCTCTCGATGCACCGTCACGTGACTTTAAAAGCAATTTCCGTTTAGTGATCGCATTCAGTTCCCTCGAGACAGGGCAATTCACGAGTTTCAATCGGCTTAGCGCCTAATTCTTTATCTCTTGAAAAAACCCTAAGTTTATAAGTGATATGTTCCTTCCATAAGTATGACATTACCTATACTTCGTAATGCTACTGAGAGACTTGCAGCTCGAGCTAGTTCTATCAGAACGACGGAAGCGAGAATTGAAGTCCTACACTCGGTGGTGGTTAATTTTGCAGGACTTCCATCTAGGTCCTATTTAGTCTGCATTACTAAGCCTTCGGCAGCGCCTCACCAGGGTGACTTTACCTCGAATCTATGACCTACGTCACTCACTTCATGACAAGCTCCAGTTTCTAAGTTACCAGTGACAAACTTATGGAATGAACATATCTTATTATAAAACAGACGTGAAGTCGCTAACAATTTGTACTCTTTCGGAATGAGAGGGACTCTTGCTGAGACTCAGAATCGATTGATGTGAAAGAACGGGAGTTTGTAATTCTAATGAGATCCAGAAAAAGTAATTTTTTTCCACAGAGATCAACGAGGTTAAGGGAATATTAGTTTGTAGCTTAGTGACTGGAAACCAGGAAGAGTTTCTTGTCCATGTGGACATTAAACACTAAATAGTCCTTGGGTACTCGACTCTATAAAGTACCTGCATGATAATTAATGTTACTTTAGAAACTAAATATTTGCAGCCTTCAAATTCAATTAAACGGTACCTAATGAGGGGTTAAGCATAAAGCTACATTGTTGCGGGTCTGAAATGAAACTTTTCTATCTGGCTTCATCATTGCTAGGGGTTTGCTTCCGTTCCAGCCTTGAGTAAAGAGCTCAAAAGCGCATGACTAGTTTAAATCATAAATTTTAAAACACGTCATTAAACATATCTATTGCTTAGTTCGTATAAATAGAATAATGCTTTCAAAGTTTTAACTTCTGGAAATTTTGTCTCCTCTAAACCAAATTTTACAAATTCTACTCAACCGGAAGTCGATGTTACAACCCAGTGACGTAGAAGGTGAAAAGTACACAAGAAATAAGGCTTATGCTTAAGCCTAATCGTATACACAATGCAATTGCTAAGACTATTGTTTGAAAATTAAAATTTCCAATAGGGTGTTAACTGTATGTTCTTTCCAATAATACCGTTTACAAATATGGCACTCCTTATTTTATCAACTGCCCTTGAACTCGAGTATATAATTGTAAAAACCTGAAAGACTCTTTGTCTTTTTTTGTGACTAATGTTGGTTTACTGCAGTGAATAGGTTAGAAAAGGGAGTAGTGGCCTTTATTAGTACTGCCAATTAGGGCACAAGTTTTAATATTGTAAGGCTTAATGGAGTATACCGGAAATTCCGAGTCATCTTCTTAACACCTTCATCCCCCGTAATCGATTAGTGCCCTCCCCCCGTCCCTAGAGCCTCTCTCATCTCGTACAGGGTTGACAACCGCTTAATTGACCGAGCCGCCTTGATTGCCAATGCCTTCGTTTCGCTAATCAACCTGGGTTAGACCACGAATTCATCTACATGGAATCTTCAACTTGCCATTTTCCATTCCTTTCTGCTTAAACTAAAGGGGAGGAGATTTAGAAACCGTCATCCCTGACGTCATGCATAATGTATTTGAACTTGAAAGCCAAGTGACGTTGACTTAGCTATCGACATATCCCCGTTAAACCCGAATGTAAACAAGTTATCTTCGCAGCTCACTCTGCTTAAACTAAAGGGGAGGAGATTTAGAAACCGTCACCGCTGACGTCATGCATAATGTATTTGAACTTGAAAGCCAAGTGACGTTGACGTAGCTATCGACCAATCCCCGTTAAACCCGAATGTAAACAAGTTATCTTCGCAGCTCACTCTGCTGGAGCTTCGTAATGCCTTTCTGCTTGAACTAAATGGGAGGAGATTCAGAAACCGTCACCCCTGACGTCATGCATAATGTATTTGAACTTGGAAGCCAAGTGACGTTGTCGTAGCTATCGACCTATCCCCATTAAACCCGAATGTAAACAAGTTATCTTCGCCACTCACTCTGCTGGTAGACATCAAGTCTAAAGCTTCGTAATGCCTTTCTGCTTGAACTAAAGGGGAGGAGATTTTGTAACCGTCACCCCTGACGTCACGCGTAATGTATTTTAACTTAAAAGCCAAGTGACGTTGACGTAGCTATCGACCTATCCCCGTTAAATTCGAATGTAAACAAGTTATCTTCGCCGCATCTACCAAAACATTGGGACAGTCTGAAGCTTCGAAAAGTTCATTTACTTCTGTAGATAATTTAGTTTTAAAGGGGGTTATTAATTCGTATGGGGCCTTCAACTCTAATTTCCATTGATTGTTTCCAATATAATATGACGCATCGACAACGGAAGGCGGACTTCCGCGCGAATTTGGGTGACAAACCAAAAATGTAAAGGTACATTCGGATTTACTTTAGGTTCGTTTATAATAGACGCGGACAACCGGAAGGATTAACGTCACTTTACCTCTAACCAAAGAGGACACTCGCCTGGTTCCGCCTTTCAATGGACCAAGGGGCAAATCACTACCGTGCTGAATTATTGAAGTTGTTTTAAATCTGATTAGAACAGAATTCGTATATTCGAGAATTTCAATATTTAATCAGTTTAGCTAAGCTAAGCTGAGTTGCCCGTTTTTTTAAAGGGAGAATGAAATGGTCTTAAAACCATTTTTAATCGATTTATTTTGATAAAATGACATCAAAATCGTTAATTAAAGCATAAGTTTATAAGATATGTTCCATAAGTATGAGACTTCCTATACATCGTAATGCTAGAGACTTACAAGTGAGAGCTAGATTGAGAACGACAACCGAGAATTGACTACACTCGGTTAATTTTGCAGACCAACTAATTCCTAAGGTGGGGTGGCGTAGCGGTTAGCGCTTTCGCCTCGCAGCAAGAGGATCCCGGGTTCGATCCCGGACTGTGGCACCGGGTGAAAAATCTGGGAAGAAATCATTCTGCTTAGAGTTTGCAAGTTCTCTCCCCGCTTGTTAAAGGAGTTTTCCTCCGCGGTCTAACCCGGTTTCTCCTTTCCATCAAAACTTGCAGAGGTTAACGGTAATAGTTAGTATAGGGCGCTGTCGGTTAGCTGTGGCAGACGGGGCTAGCCACCACCCCTCTATGCATTGTAAAGGCGTTAGATAAGTGGCAATAAGTCGCAAGATGACTTGGTCCAATTAGCTAGCTGAACTTATTATTATTTAGTATGCATTACGAAGCCTTTGACAGCGCCTCACCAGGAGTCTCTTTACCTCGAATCTATGGACTACGTCACTTCATGACAAGCTCCAGTTTGTAACCAGTGAGAAACTTATGGAACAAATCTTATGAAATTATGATACAACTTGAACTAAAACCTTTCCGTTAATTTTTTTGAGCTTTTTCAAAGTTCCAAAAGTGGACTTTTAAGCTTAAGACTGTTTTTCTTTTATAATATTTAAAACAGAGGTAATGCGATTGACCAATTAGTGACCGACACCTTTCGTGCTTTATTATGCGATTACAACTAACCAGAAGTTAATCAAAGGAGGGTTATGAACTTCTGAACTAACTTATTTGTCTAAATATTAGAAATATTTAAAAGTCTTTGAAAAGGCGAAGTTAGAATGTTCGTACAATATCTATTTTGGCAAATATTTTAATTGGTTAATTTATAATATCGTTCTGTTAATGAACTCGAATGACTTATTTCGTTATAGGACTAAATTTCTAAGCAATATTTGCAAGGTAAAATCGAAAAATAGTCGAACACAGCCAAAAAATGATTCTTCATAGGCCTTATTATAATCGTTGTGAACCGCTCCTTTGAATGAATGAACTCCAGTTAAAATGCCAATCTGTCGAATAATTTTCCCGTATTTGAATTATAATTATGAAACCAGAATATTTGGCAATTAATTTACATCATTAAAGATACGTAGTCATTTAATATGGCATCAAGCGAGGCGGTTAACGCTCAAATATTAATCTACGTCCAGTACAATTACTTCAGCCTTTTTAACGGGAATAATTTTATAGCCCTTCCTCATCTATTTTGATCTATTTAAAGTGAAATTAACTTTCATTATTTATATTCCTTATTGCGAAAACGATGTTAAGGTAAAGTGACGTGTTTATTATGCAAATTGAGACAACTAATGATTAATATCTGACAGTAAACAGTTCACTTTATGTAGTATTTTGTTGAGACACGGATGTGAAAATACTATATGCTTAAAGGTTCCGAAAAGGTATTGTTTTTATTATTTTACATTAGAATTATATAAGTTTTAGACGTTGGATTACTTGAAAATATTTCTCGGCAATAAGTCAATATTAAAATGAAAATTTGTTTTATAATTGATGTTTCAGAAAACGTTTAAATAAAAAAATTTGAAGTAATTTATTTTGAGTAGCATTTTCTAACTTTAGGGTCCATGTATTGCATCTATTGAACCATAAGTTTATAAGATATGTTCCATAAGTATGATCGGCTACAGACTTACAGCTCGAGCTAGTTCGAGTACGACAGCAAGAATTGCAGACTAAATTCGGTGGTTAATTTTGCGGGACTTCCATCTAGTCCTATTTAGTCTGCATTAGTACTTAAGGCTTTGACAACGCCTCACCAGGCGTCGCTTTACCTCGAATCTATGACTCACGTCACTTCATTACAAGCTCCAGTTTGTAACCAGTGACAAACTTATGCCCAACATACCGTATGAACTAATAGCTACTCTGCAGTTGTCGTACTTGAGGTCAAATTTATCCCATAATAAATTGGAAGTGTCCAATATAATTTGTTTTTCCTTAACTATAGATAACTAATAAATAGATATCTAATAAAGTTTCCATTAATTTTCTTTCAAGATTTAGATTGAAGCATGATTCTAAGGTGGACATTAACGTTGGCATTAACCTTGACGACATTGTCATCGAGCCACCGCGTCAATTGCATCGTGGCTGAGGATCCAGTGCCCATCGTCTACCCTGGACAAGTCAACATTGGCGTCATTGCCGACTTGCGAGTGCCAGGATTGAATGGGACGCGTTGCGGGGCACTTAGGCCCAAAGCAGTGCGTCAAGCCTTGGCCGCTGTATGGGCCACTCATCAAGTCAACTTCAGGAAGCTTCCGCAAGAGTTTAATATCGGTAAGAAGTTAAGAACGTACGATACTCGTAATTTAGTCCTCTGAACATGCATCTGAGAAAATTTGGTTAGAGGGATAAATAGTATTAACATCGTAGCATTGAACATCGTATGATAATTTTGCTATCAATCAGTGAAGTCCTCATTATGAATTCGTACTGATCAAGGGATACGTAAAATCAGAAGTTGGATAAGGGACTTGAAGTATTAAGGTAACCAAATTCTTCACTTGGCGAAAGTGAATATTCTTGATAACACACCAACGGTTGGCCCTCTAGTAGCGGTTTCTGAGTTTTCCCTCCAAAACGTGAGACGCTCGTGGCGGTAGACGGCCGAACTAGATTCAAGGAACCGCGTCCGTGTTCCGCGGCTTTAGGTTGAGGGGAACGGGGTAGGAAATATTTTGGAACTCGACCAATTTTTTCCTCTCTAGTGTAGGCGCGATGGAAGCGTCATAAAATCCTCAAATTTGTTCACTAGTGCCAGGATCTACTACCAATGCTAGAGCTCTTTACTTCTAGTCTCATCTTACTTCTGGTAAAATATTAAATGAAATAGAGAGCACTGTAACAAATAATAGTTAACGGCGTATTTAACTAAAAGATGAACGACTTCAATTCAAATGCTTTGCAAATTGTTAAAAATCCAAGTGTCCTCAGGTTGAAGCAGATTTTTTCTAGGAACAAAAAGGTATTTGCACTAGCTTCGCATATTTAACAAATAAACCAAAAGTGAACCAAGTAGGCTTATCTTATTCTTAGTAAATAAGAAAGAAGTATTCGTAAAGTGCGCTTATCTACTAGAAAAGATAAACTTCCTAATTCATATTTAACCAACAGTTATGTTTTTTCGAAATAAGAATAGAGCGTAGATGATAAAAACCAATGCGCAATTTAACTTTGACTTTGGTATAATCTTAGGATGAAACTGTTCAATCTAGTTAAGAGGTTTGAAATGGATGAAAAGTGGTCCTCCTTCGAAGCCCCCCCCCCACTAGATGATGACTTTATTCCCTGTAATTTTGCGGAGAGCATCTTTCGCCAAGAGGGGAAGGACACGTGCACGTTATTGGGTTCACTCTTTAAGTTAACGAAATTATGTTAAAATAGTAGCATTTGACCAAGGACAAGATGGACTATCCTACTCGAACTAGTACAGTTCATAGACTAATTGGTCAGACTGAAAATCACCCAAAGAATACCCCTTACCTTTCAAAAGCAAAATGTACATTTTTAAGTGTTTGTGGGTAAATGGAATAGCCCCTTAAAAAAAGTTTGACTGCCTTGTGCATCTTGTTGTTTAAGTTCTTCGCGCATGCGCACTTGGAGCTAAAAAACGTCATATCTAGGTTGTGAACCAGGGTGAGAAATAAGGAAAATTTTTAAACTGGTCATTTGACCAGTAGAGCCCAAGGGTTTTAATTAAAAAACTGGTCAATGACCACTTAATATTTCTACATACTGTCAGAGCTGCACTGAAATGGCTCTAGGGATGGTTTTATTATACTGTTTATTTGTTTTATAAGCATTAATTTCTATAACCCACTTCTGGGAATTATTTTTTACTAAAGAAGGGGAATTTAAAAAGTGGTCACGGTGACCACTGGACCCCCAGGCATTTAATAAATAAACTGGTCAAAGCAATTTTTAAACTGGTCATTTGCCCAGTGCCACCGCCTTATTTCTCACCCTGTTGTGAACTAGGCTATGCGGGGAAACTACCTCCTGTTTGTAGGAAGAACTGAACTGACTCAGACTAAGAACATTTTTTCAAAACATTTTGGAAGGGGCTATTCACTCTTACTTTCTCTTAATTCGATTTGCTTTTAATCTAAGTAATTAAATATTTATATTTAATCAATATTTTGAAAGCTTTCCTTGTCAGTTACGAAAATTTTGTTTAAAATAGTGTCCGATCTCTCTGTAAAGTTAGGGGGTGTAGATATAAACGATGTTTGACATCGTGTTGTGCCGTGATTACCTAAACGGCTTAAGGTTCGCTCAACGCAATGATAGGGGCTTTCGCTTTCAAGAATATTGGACTTTCATGATATCATAAGATTATTACCTTAAGTTTACAACATTGCATAGTGTAATAGCAACACTGCAAGAGTACCATTGGCAAAATTATTTGACATGCATCGGGATAGGCACCCTTCCATTTTCCTGCACATCTATGGCAAATCCCCTCTCTGTATCTAGCTCCAAGGAAACCGTTCTCATTCGTTTTACAAATACCAGAGCTATAATGACCTTTTAGTTCATGGAGACTTATGGTCTTAAACTTATGGATATATCTATATCCATTTGAATGTCATTATTCGTACGATGATTACAAGGAATTGTTTGAAAATTCTTTGATCGTAACATTTACGATACCATAAAATCCGTAGTAAATGAACACATACCTATACTTTGAAAAAACGTCATTTCTTATCTTGCTGCGTTTGAAATTTGGTTTTGAACATGGCAAAGTCATGATAATAAAATGGTGAAAACCGGCCACAAAGGCACGTTTTTCGTGAAAACTTTGCTTAGAAAAAATTATATTAGTTATTATGATAGAAAGTAATCATAATTTATCTGATTTACATGTTACATGATGCAATGGGATTTAGTTTAACCATTAAGTAACATTTTAGATGACACATAATTACATACCTTGATTAAATACGGAAATTGGTACATAAACGGATAGTTTCTGCTAAGTGTTTCATAAATTACTTTTACATCACCAGCTTAGACGCACTTCTACCTTTAAAAGTACACTTCTGCTAGAAAAAGGATCATTACAGTTCTCAGGTTGGAGGCTATTGAAATTGTCTTAACAAGATGGGCAGGCTGATATGTCTCACTCCCCAATGTTTGGAGGTCCTTAACTCTCTGTAAATAAATGTTTCAAACCCCATGTTCTTTGATACTTTTCACTCAGTCTGACGCATAGAACACACCTATTAATTTATGACACACTTATCAGAAACACCATGTTTAGTCAACTGAATTCCAAAAACAATTCTCATTTATATTAAGATATTTAATAAATTTATAATCGGGTTAAAGATACATTTCAACATCTAAAACTGTATTTGGTCTTGGCCTTTAATATATCGGTATAAGAATAGATAGAAATTGTTTGGGTTGGTATGGAGGGGGTGTAAGGTGGAGTTGAATGGTTGATTGACCCTTCAAACTATTCGTCCATAATGCCCATTAGATCCGGAATGCCGACTCCCGAGAACGGTGTTTCTGCCTCACGGTGCCTGCTAAGCTCATCTTGACCCCCCCTCCCGCAACCTCCCCGGTTACGCTTTTATTGGACCGAAATTAAGGGGTTCATCCAAACCCCCTTTCCCCCTTCTCTCCCTTTCCCAAATTGCAATTAAAGAGCGTCCCGAAAAAGAAGCGTGAAACAAAACGAATGCGTTCAAGAGCAAGCTGCCGAAATAATCGGATTGAGGTTCACTGGCCTATTTTTAACCGAGGGGACAGTTACTACTCCGAGTCCATGTTCTATCTGTATTAGAGGGATTGTGTGAAATTCAATGACATATATTTAGGAAGATTTTAAATATATGACGGGTCTTAATTTCGATGTTAATCGTTTTTATTAGAATCGAAAAACTTTTTATTTTGAACAATTTCTTTAATTGAACTTTGTCTTTTACAATTATTTAAATGTGGTTGGAGGAAATATGATAGTTATTGACATGCTTGTCTCACTTCTAAGGACAGTGAGCCAATAATTATTTGTAGACCAATAATGGACTTAAAACAACCTCGTGCACGCATAGAGGTTTTTCTGAAATATGTTATGTCAATTTTGTCTATTGTTGTTTAGAAACTTCTCTAGGTTTTGAAAATTTTATTTAACCTGAGAAAAACATTAGTTTTTATGTTTTTTAGCTTGGAGAAATTGAAAGTCCAACAGACTAATCGACGAGCCACGGATCGAAACGTCTCAATTTTTAGTTTTAAATACATTTAATTAATTTAATCCTTCTTCACGTTGGATTTTTCTTCGTTAACCCTTTAAGATAATTTTAAATGACATCGAATTTCTGTTCAAGACACGAAAGAAGTAGTTAACATATTTGTCAGATTTTAATTTAAATTTGTCTTTCCTATTTTTGCAGGCGTTTACTTATACGATTCCTGCGGTCGTGAAGATGTCCTCCACCGACAAATGATTCGTATCATCGACCGGATTGGACAATTACAACCCGCACCAGGATGTCGGGACCAGAGAGTATCACCCGTTTTCGGTAAGCAGTTAAAAATTTAGTTCAAATTTTCATGGATATTTATAATTCATTATATTGTAGGAGTGATAGCCCAGTCCGACATTTCGCCTTTAACCATTCCCGCTCAAGTTCTCAACTCTTTCTCCGTACCGGTTGTCGTCTCTACAATTGGAACCTCAGCAGCGTCCAAGGGAACAAGTTCCGAACCTGTACCTCTACCGTTACCCAGTAACGCCCTTAACACGACACCCTCGTCGGATGCACTCTCTAGGGTAACCTTACACACTTTTATTAAAAATTAGAGAACGCCTCAAGTGTTAATTAAAATTGATATACTGTATTTAAAAATAAAACCTGGTCAGATAGGGCTTGATTTATTTTTAATCTTTGCGCTTTACTTGGCAGGCCATTATCAGTATCCTGAAACACTTGCGTTGGAACAATATCGTGATTTGCGCCTCGCAAGGAATCCAGGCTCATCTGGCGACCAGGTTTCGCATGATGGCCGAACGCATTGGTCTGGATGTTGTCAACATTGAGGGTGACAGTGAGGATCCAGCTTGCCAGTCTGTCATTCTCGCCGCTTGGAGCGTCAATGTAAGCCTCATCATTGAGATCATGTCTTCGTTTGGAATTTACTCTTGTGATTTGTGGGCCATGAAGTGCTTGCCTAAAAGTCGTGTAATTGTGATGATGAATAAGCTTGGACAGGCAGTATGATGCCAACATTAAAAAGCAGTTTATTGTCAAAGTCAAATGATGTTAAAACCATTAGCGTATTCCATTTATCTACGTTATAAAATTCGATAGGAGGGCCAAAACATGAAGCGATAAAATCTTATTATACAGACATAGCTCTGAGCCGATTTTGGCTTGAGAACTCAGTAAATTTAAAATCAATATCTGAGGTTAGAGGGCCTCAAAGTTATAAATAGAATACGCTGTAACAGGGATAAATTTAATTTTAGAAGTAGGAATGGAGAAAAGAGTAATGTGGGCGCGCGTCAAAGTCCCTGACCCCCTTCCACGAGACGGAGGGTGGTATGAAAGAAGAGGTTGGTTATAGCGACAGAGGTAAAACGGAAAAACTCAGTATTTTTCGCCATCCCGCCAGCAACGTCATCAGAACGTAGTTTAAGTGAGCCAATAAGATAATTTCAACTTTTCGTTACGTGTTGGAGGGAGGGGCTCTATACTGGGTGAGCTATGAGTCGGACTGAAGTAAATACTAACCGTTCTTCATTCCTACTTCTAAAATTAAATCTATCCCTGGTTATAAGTTAAACAGTTTCGTGGGGATATGGTATCCGGTCCACGTTTAAAATCAAAATTAATGAACCATTGGCACTGGGTCTAGAGACCAGCGGTTCAACTTCAAGCAATTATTATGCAAAACATTTCTGATAAGAGAACCTTGGATTTCCATGTAATATTATTTTTAATTTTCAATCCTCCAGTCTCACAACAAAGTGACCCTTCTGTTTTTGGACAACATGGAAGCGGTTGAAACATTACGAGCGGCCAAACCGGGTGACGGCAAACCACCCGTGGTTGTTGTCACTCCTGGTGACATCACCCATATTCTTGCCAGCAGAACTACGAAAGAACGCCTTCAGAAGTTGGATAACGTTCTAATGATCTCCCCTGTCGTGTCTCACGTCCCTGAATTCCACGCTTACTTCCGGGAAGTGTTCCGAATGAACAACGGAGCCACAAACCCTCTAGTGGCCGAACTTTTAACGCAAAATATTCCCGCGGAAGATTTAGCCAAGCTACTGGCTCCAGGCAGTGATGATGACGTTTCAGCGACCATTAAGGCAGTTTGGACGCTGGCTTTGGCCATGAAAGACGTACAGAAGAGAATGTGTAGACACGGAACCGATTGCTTGGTTCAAATGAAGAGGTCTCTATCCGCGGAGATCCTGCAGACTGCCCGACATGCCAGACATGTTTTTAAGAAGTCAGGAATCATGTCCTTCGAAGGAACTGGATTAGCTTACGGGGATGACGGATTTTTGACCACGAATAGGTTTACACTAAAAGCGCCATCTGCCGCGGGAGAAATACAAGAGGTACGTTCATAAGACTTTTATTCTTAGTGTTTCTTTTCGGACCGCCTTTTTAATCCATGGTCAACCTCAAAAGGCCATAAAGCGAACCAGTATACTAAATATCATAAGTTTATAAGTGATATGTTCCATAAGAATGACACTACTTATACTTCCTAATGCTAGAGACTTGCAGCTCGAGCTAGTTCGAGAACGACGGAAGCGAG
Source organism: Phalangium opilio (assembly GCA_019434445.1). Classification (NCBI taxonomy): domain Eukaryota; kingdom Metazoa; phylum Arthropoda; class Arachnida; order Opiliones; family Phalangiidae; genus Phalangium; species Phalangium opilio. Next base: position 439,978 of record JAEQBA010002799.1, read on the forward strand.
AATTGGAGTCCTACACATTTTTGCAGGCCATCTTCTCCTATTTAGTCTCTACTAAGCCTTTGACAGCGCCTCACCAGAATCTATGGCCTACGTCACTTCATGACAAACTCCAGTTTTTAACCAGTGACAAATTTATGGAACATATCTTACGAACTTATGCTATATGTAAATGTCCACTATTCTGGAAGGCGAATGTAGACTAACTTGATTCTGTTACTCGTGTTGGTTCAAGTTTTAAAACTTATTTCCAAAAAAAAATCCGTTTTAACTTACAATGACTCTCCAAAGCTGGTAAGAAAAAATTGAAACCCAAGTCTATGTTTGGGTACCATAATCGTAGCTGGAGCGTAAGGTGAGCCAGTTAATTTTCAGATCACATAAACGGAAAATACTAGGCCTTGCGGTTTTTTTATAACTTATGGCTCATTGGCAATGAATAATGAAAAATAATGTATTTTATGGAAATATTTCGATCCACTCTAGTGCGCGACTAATGATTCGTGAATTCGAGGGGTTGAGAGGCCCAAAGGCACTCGTAAGCCCCTCTGGGGTTATAACCCCCCTCGAGTGAATGCGCTATTAGATATCGAGAAAAGGCAAAAAGCGATATTCCCCGAATTCTATTTCCACCCCCGCCCACCTCTCCCCGTCAAAGATCAAACGGTGATTGATTGAAAATCGATTCTCAACATTTGAGCTAAAATGCCTCACACCAACCAGAGCTACTCTTGAAAGGTAGCTTCACAAATAGCTCAAGGTAATAATATAAATTCAAGAGGACTAGTTGCTCATTGATTTAGCAATACTCTCGGGCGAGCTCACCAGCGGATCAATGAAAGCATTGCGTCACAGCTTTTAGAACACACTTAATAGGCGAAATGTTGTACCTGGTCCTAATTGGAGCTGGGGAAATAGGTATTCTCCATCCTCGTGTTTCATTGGTTGTTCACGCATATAGGACAACCGTCGACTCTTAAGTCTACTAGTTCAGAAATAGCAAAGAGAACTTGTTTACATTCGGGTTTGGTTTCCATATGTCGCATTTGTTGCGGCACGAGTCGCTAGCTAAGTCAGTAGAAATCTATGTATTTCTAATTGAATTTTTCGCACGTTTGCGAAGGCACCTTCACACGAAGGTCGGAGTTGGCAGAGTGAACGGAACTGACTTTTGACGTCATCGCGTTTGTAACATTCGCCTTGGATAAGTTGCCTTTCGCTCTATTGACTCTTCACCGATATTGAAGGTGTGAACAGCGGAAAGCCAATAACATCGGCTTCGACTTTAAAACTGCTAACCGAAGTCACCGTGGATTAATTGCAATAGTCACTTTTAACTTAGTCGGCATTACCCGAATGTTTTAAGGGAGTCTATTCAGGGAAGAGTATCATGTTCATGTAGACACTATCACTAACTAGTCAGATTGCACATCCAAATGAAATACCTGCCTCATTTCCTTATAAGTTTCAAATCAATAAACAATACTTAATTAGAAGTTAATTTTAATGCTAAAATGTTACGGTCTAAAGCAGGCTCACCTTCAAGTCAGCTTTGAGAAGTACTTAACAACAATAAACCTTTCTTACCCTAGTGTTACTGGTATCAACCACGCAGTTTGGTCAAATTGGGAAATTAACGAATTATGACTGTGCATACGGAACAAACATACAAACCTATAAACAAAGAACTCAGTCTCTTACTAGAGTCAATTAGTCTAAAAAGGGCTTGAAAAACTAAATATGCAAAGGAAATTCCTGTCCGTTTGTCTGAGTCTGCCTTAGATATCATGCTTTTTGGAAAAAAATGTATATGATGAGAAGAAAAGCAGTCACTTCGGTTATCAAGTCTTGCCTTTGAAGTCTCTTTAAGTTTTTAAATTCCATCCATATCTTGCTTGGATAAAATATTGGTAATTGAATCAATGCTTTATCTGCCGCATGCAAATCATATTCAAATCTCCTTGCAAGGCAGACTGACTCCTTATTTTAAATGAGATGGTTGCGAACATTTTCTTCCTAACAATAGACTATTAAGTTATCTATACGATTACGTGCACTGAACTATAGGTTTGACTTGTAATCGTTCCCCTAACCTCAACCATTTCATCTCACTTCAAAGGTATCTCAGCTAGGTTTTAAACTTGGTTCAAACTTTCAAGTAATTCCTCTAAAAGCCAGCGCTTTCCTTATCTTACGTGCTCCTTTTTTATCTACGTGTGAATTCACACCTAGATATTTGAGTGGAAATGTGTTTGTTGTGATTGAATATACACGAAATATAATTTTAGTGAGGAGCTGGTTAGTAAAATGTCAACCATAAGTTCATAAGCTATGTTCCATGAGTTTGTCACTGGTTACTGCTCAAGAGGTTGTCATGAAGTGACGTAGGTGAAACGTCATAGATTCTCGTCAAGCGACTCTGTCAAATACAGACAAAATTGGAAAATGGATTGCAAAACCGAGTGTAGGCAATTCTCTCTTGTCGTTCTCGAGCTGTAGATCTCTAGCACTACTTATGGAACATACCTTAAAAGCTTATGGTATATCCTATAAGCTAATTTTATGGCTTTTGCGAATCAACTTGCCGCCATCTTTCAAAATGGCGGTTTGAAAATTTTCAGGACACACCGGGTCCCGTTAATGCTAGATATAAGGTAACGCTACCACATGTAGCTTTTAAGATTTCGTAATCGTATTTTTTCGAGTTGAATTATAATTTCTATTTGTTTGTCAGGTTGCTTGGTACAGCGACGAGAGTGGTTTAATATTGGACGAGTTGATTGTGTCTGGAGACAGACTGCGCGCCAAAACGGGCAAAGAGGCGTCAATTCAAGAAAGCGAAGGTCAAGGTCGGGCCGCGGCCACCGAGAATCAGCCCTTGGAAGCACTTCCGTCCAGTTTTAGTTCCAGTTCATTGTCCATGGCCAATGCGGACGAACCTAGTGACAGGAACATTGATGAAGTTGACGATGAAGATGTCCCACTTGTACACGCTGACCTCACGAAAGGGTAAATACTGATGATTTGATCAAATACAAGTTTTTATTGCAACTGTTATCAAATTACATCCAATATTGGTTCCATCATAAGATATGTTACATGAGTTTGTTAGTGGTTACTGGGAGCTTGTCATGAAGTGACGTAGGTGAAACGTCATAGATTCTCGTAAAGGTACGCCTGGTGAGGCGCTGTCAAAGGCTTAGTACAGACTTAATAGGAGGATGGACTTCAAAACTGCGTGTTGTTAATTGTCGCTTTTTTTCTCGAACTAGCTCGAGCTGTAAGTCTCTAGCATTACGAAGTATAGGGAAGTCTTACTTATGGAACATGTCTTATAAACCTATGGTTCCATTATATTATTAATGCAGTGTTTTCCAAATGCGATGTGGTGAAATTTTGAAATATTGCCTTGGGGGATTTTAAAATCAACTTTAATTTTCCAATCATAGAATCACAAATAGGGTCCATTGAGAAGATTTTCATATTATGTTACTTAAAAAGGTGTATGTCACTTGGTATTTTAAGTCCATTATTGGACTAGAAATACTTCATGACTCACCTTTTTTTACAAGGCTGTAAAATCGTATTTCACCAAACCTTCGGGCCGTTAATGACAAACCTAAATATAGAAATTTGAAAACCAAAAATATAACAAAGTACATGAAAAGATGCATCATATAGTTGGGCAAAGATGTGTCGCAACTTTGAAAACTCGGCAATCTACGTTAGCAAGTGAAATTGCTGAAACATGGCGGTCTTATTTAGTAGCAGACAATGAAAAACAAGCAATAAGAGATAAGCCTATAGTGTAATGATGCCGTTATATTTTTCTTGCATTGCCTTTAAGCCAACTTATGAGACAAAATATTCCAATTTAATGAATTTTGTTTTCGAAAAATATTTGAAAACAGAAAGAAAATAGGCATTTAGGGCTGAGTATCCGTATTGTAATAACGTTTTTATTATCGTCGAGAGAAGAAGTATATCATTACCGTCTTTTTAAAGACCTGAGCTCATCCCCAAGAATCTCTTAACTCCAATCCAAAGATCATAAGTTTATGGCCATAAGTTTCCAAGGTTTAATGACTCCGCACATACCAATCTCCATATTTAAGTCCTCAAAATGAGTAATTCTTTCGTCTCTTGTCAGCACTCAAAAACTACGTTACATAGAGACCTAGCTTTACGTGTGCTGACAACCGAAGCTGGAACAGTTACGTTAAACAAGAGGCCCGTTTTATTAAAGCTTCGGCAAGGCCTTGTACTTTCGCTCCTGTAGGTGAACTAGATAGACTTACGATGATAAACTTATGGAAAGAATAATAACGCAAAGTTTCCGAAGAAAAGTACAGAAGAAGTCGCGAAAAGCCCGAGAAAAAGCTTTTCAGTTTTCCTTCTAATCTGGAAATCGATGGACTCTAACTCCATTTCGTCAGTAACATTGAATGAACGCGAATGTAACTTGGCAAATGCTCTATTTGAGGTCTTTTTCAATGCCGCTTGCCTATCCCATTCCCAGCGTATTTCTTCAATGGTTCGAATTTCTCGAACGGCTTTGCAGGAAACTAATGGCAAGAATGGGATCAAAGGGTATACGCTTTTTTTCTTTTCAAGAACTTTGGCTTTCAGGAATGGAATTTCCAAATACAAGGAATTCTACGCTCTCAAAGGCTTTGACAAGAACATAGAATTTTTCCAAGAAACTCTCAAACCCTTTTACGCGTTGTAATAAAAAAATTTCAAGAATTTTTCATTTCAATCCTCAAATCTCTTTTTTTTTTTTGCTCGAGAGCGTAAATTTGGATTATATGAATGTTAGCAAAAAGAGAATGCGAAGTACTGAAACAGGTAGTTCTAGCAAAAGCATATAGATATAAAAACCTAAAGTACACTTTAGTAACAATTCCCTAGCTGCCTTTGGTTAACTGTAGACGACATGTAAACGGAGATGCAAACTACCCTCCGCTCAACCTTCTACACGAACTAACCATTCAGGGGAAAACTTCTTGATGTCATAGGTTTATAGAAAGTAGTACAACGTTAATTTTTTGGCTACATTATAAGCCTATTCACGCATTGTTCCCTGTGCCACGATCGGGAAGGTAATCATACACAGAGGGGGGGGATAAAGGAGTTAGGGCTTCTCATATTTCACTGCGCGAACAGGTTTCAATGAAGTACACTTTTGTTTTTATATCTATATACTTTTGGTTGTTGGCTACTTTCATTAACTCCGTTGCGTTAATTTTGACAACGCTACGTCATTAGTTGTTGAACGCATTTTAGTTGCAGTTGTTCAACTAGTCCCCTCTTGATCAAAATGGCGTCTTCTTCATCATATTCAAACAGTTCGCGAAGAACCTAGGCTTAACCAATTTCGTTTTAATATAATTGATTTCCGAAAGTGTTGGTCTAAAACTATATCACAACGCAGCGTTTTGGGAAACACTGCTGACTACTGTACTACGTGCAATATTAACGAATATTATTAATTTCAGATTGAGCTTCTACGAGGAAGTGACTAAGGTAGTGGTGCCGGATAAACGTTTCTCGGAGTCGTGGTTCGCTAAGCCTTGGGGTCTGGTCATATTATCGACGTGCGGCTGTGGCATCCTTTTTACCATGTACGTCACCGTTTTCTTGATGATGAAGACCTGCGAGGGCTGCGTCCGTAAAGCCAACAACGTCATGGACTTTGTCCAGTTACTCTCATTGCTGGGTATTTTTGTTGGACCCATATTTTTCCTCTTCAAGGCTACGCCCACAGTTTGCCAATTGCAAAGGGCCTTCCACAACATGGCCTTCGCTTTCTGCTTTTCCTGCATTTTGCTCAAAGCCATGCATCTACGTTCAATCAAGTCCATAGGACTAGGAGGTAACTTGTTGAAACATGAATGTATACATAAGTTCATAAGATATGTTTCATAAGTTTGTCACTGGTTAATGAGAGCTTGTCATGAAGTGACGTAGGTGATAGATTCTCGTAAGGCGACGTCTGGTAAGGCGTTGTCAAAGGCTTAGTACAGTCTAAATAGGAAAATTTAAGTCCTGCAAAACCGAGTGTAGTCTCATCTGCAATTCTCGCTAGCACGAGCTGTAAATCCCTAGCATTACGAAGTACAGGAAGTGTCATACTTATGGAACATATCTTATAAACTTATATTAGAAGCAATTAGGAATGACCCTCAAGGTACAAACTGTTGATGCGATGAAACGCAAATCCCTATCTCTTTGAACCAGCCGTTAAAATTTCTTCCTATTGGTCTCATTTCTCTTAAGTTTATCAGACAATAAAAAAAACCATTTGTGTGGCCACACTCAATATGCCATAAATCATTTAGATCTAGCCTACTGTGTTAAGCCTAAAAAGCCATTCCTAAGTGTTTCTATCTGTAAAATCCTTATTATAAGAGCCACAATTAAATATAAATAATATATAAATAATAATATAAACTGTTTTTTATTATTCAAGGCCGTGAGAGTCGACTTAATCAAGTGCTATGCCTCTTCTTCGCCGTGAGTGTCCAGTTGGCCATGGAGATTCAGTGGTGGAAGATGACGAACCCATCTACCGTCACTCGGAACGGAGTGACTACTTGCGCAAACAAGACCGCTGAATTCCTCATGTCTCAGATCTACATTGCCATCTTGCTCATTCTTTGCGCAATAGTGGGATTCACTTCAAGAAATGTCCCTTACACTAACAGGTAAAAACTGTGCCTGATGTGATTTAAGGTGTTAGTAATTGCACCTTTGACTGCTGTTTTTGATGGTACATTTTTAACAAAAGTATTGTTTTTTTCAGAGAGGGCCAGAACCTGTTCATCAGCAGCGTCTTCTGCATTCCAGTGTTCATCGCGTGGTCAGTAGCGTATGGTTTGGTGTCCGACGCCGAGGGACGTAGTGTGGTTGCCAGTCTGGGAATGACCATCACGGGGATCGCCGTGTTAGGCGGGGTTTACGGACCAATGCTCTACTTGATCCACAAGTTCGGGCGTATTCCGCACAAGCCGTTGTCGTACGCCGACTCCCTGTCCACCGTCTTCACCATGTTCAAGGACAACCCGGCCCTCGACAGTCTTTCCAGCTCACCCGTCTTGGACACCCGCCGTGAAACGACCCCTAGAGGCCGTAGGAGTGCCAAGACACTCGAGGGCCGCTTGGATCCCACTATGGTCACCCCCGCTCAAGATATGGTTAGAAATCCACTCTACGTCAGTACCATATCCGCCTATCCGTGAGTGACCTTGTGACCTTCAAAAAACTCGTTTCCCGCGGCAAGGACGCTCTTCGCGATGGATGGTTGCTAACGGATGCGACTTTATAAAAAGTCACAAAAAATACTGTGAAAAATACGGGCATAATCAGGTTACTTCCAACTGTGAACGTGACACAATCCCACCAACTGAACTGCAATTCAAAATCACTCGCACGTGAGTGACGTCATACCATAGACTAAAAAACATCGTGCGCAACTTACTTTGGTAATGGTAAATTTGGTCAGCCTCGGTGACATTAGAATGATACTGAACATCGATGTTCAACTAACTATGACTTCGACCCAAGGGCGAGGTTTTTAAACGGTGAAGTTATCAAAGAGTTACGTGTTTTACCTTACTGGTCTCAACGATAAGCATTTCAAACGTAAATTTGACTACGCTCTTATCATTACCGTGGTAAAATTTACAAGATCACAGTTTATTTAATTCTGGGAGAGTACAGCTTGTGAATCAGGGTTCCTTGAAGTATTGGTTGGTTAATTTATTTTTAAGTATGAGGAATGCTAAAGGAGCGACTAAAAATCTAGTAAGATACCCAAAACTGAATTTCTTTAATTTATAATTTAAATTAAGCGTAATTTTAATTTGGAATGTTAATAATAAACTAAAAATAAAAAATCCATTATGCATGCTGGAGTTTTCTAGATATTTTAAATTCATTTCTCAAATGCTTAACGAAAGTTTCCGTAACCTTTTCTTCAATGAACCCTGACAACACCATGATCAAATTCAAAGCCGAATGAAATTATTTATTGAAATTTAGTTTGTTTCTAAAATAAGTGATTCCTGAAATTCATCAAAGTAACGTTTTACTGTTTAATTATGGCGTATTCCATTAACCCACTCTAAACTTGCTCGCAGTTTACTTAAGTTCGTCATAAAATCCGACAACTTGTTCACTGCAAGACTACTCTGGAAATGATATGAGCATAATTTTTGAGATTTTTTTACTGCCAAAACATATGTTCAGATTTAGTGAAGGATCAGCACTGATACAGATCAGTTGCTAGCAGATCTCGTGCAGAACGATCCCATAATAGAAAAACGAGCACGTGCTGATCTTGATCTACAAATGAAACCCGCGAAATACATCAGAGCGTCCCAGTAAATGGTCCACGCTATAAGACTAGATCATTCGAAGTTTCAAACGTGTTTTTCTCGAGTTTTGTCAGTGAAAACTTTTACGAATCACACTCTTAGTAACAACATGAATTCATAGAATTACTCTATACCTGGAATCTGTAACAAACGATAGACATTCCTCGCGTTTCATTGGCTATTCACACATATAGGACAACCGTTCAGAACAAGCAAAGAGAACTTCGTTACATTCTGGGTCGGCGTTCATAGGTCGCGTTAATCGCGGCACAGGTCGCTAGCTAAGTCAATATCACAAATACATTAAGAATGACGTCAAGGGTGACGATGTCTAGACCCACTTCCCTTTAATTCAAACAGGAAGGTACAGAAAATTACCTGTTAATGATTCCAAGTACAAGAAATCTCTGTATTCTTGGTAGGAACTGCCAATTTCGTGGCATCATTGTAATTACCAAAATATCTGAAACGGGCAATAATGTTTTCATAATTAAAAAGTCGAGGAAATCTTGACAAATTTCAGTGTATATGACCGATAACAGCAACTTTTAAGTGCCATGACAATAATTTTAGGAATTTTTCTAGAGGTTAGATATAAATACGTCAAAGTGTAGGATATGTTTTTGTATCATAAGTTTGTGATTGTAATTTGACAATGCGAAGGGAGAAGGATTATATCCTGTTATTTGTTCTCAACTTTGACGATGACGGTATCTTCAGAATCCCTTCTGCTACGATAATGAATTTAGATTAGTAGGGAAGTTTATTAATAGAACTAGAAGCTCATCACTTACAAAATGGTTACCAGATGAGTCAATTAAATTTTTGACGGTCTAAACACTATATTGTTTAAATTCTTTATTTACATGGAAGGCCAACTTAGCTAATCTTGAATTGTCTATAAAGCGTTTATAAATTGCAAATTTAGAAACTTTTAGGACTTAAGCCTACAGTATTTATCTTAAAATACATGACACTTTGTAATTAGAATTGTAAACATTTTGCTCTCTTTTTGCTATTAAACAATTTTGTTTAAACCGAAATTAGTCCATTTCTTGCCGTTGTTTTGTGTTTTTATGCGCAACTTTAATGGCGTCTTATTTGCGAGTTTAATAAGAATGTTGAATTTGAAGTGTTTTTAGCCACATCGTAGTATACGATGAGGCTCTTAGTTTGACCCGAGCTGTAGTTGTGGCCGGGGTTGTCGCTTTCGTTATCGTCAGATTTTAGCTTAAAAGGATCTCTATAGTACCTTAACCCACCAATAGGGGTAGCTGAGCTCGGTTAGAGATTTTATTTTAATTAAAATTTATCTTGGTCGCAGCCGGGATTCGAACCCAGGTCGCTCGCGCAGCAGTAAGACACTTTACCACTGAACCATGAGGGCTTGAAAGAACTAGCGAGTTTTCTTCGTTTAAAGGGTCGGGAATGAGGGAGGTCCCTATTTATTTGTGGGGTCGGATACTTCTGTATTTTTGGGGTCGGATACTTCTGAATTTGTGTCTTTTGGTGTTTATATTTCTTTTCATTTTATTTATGTACTAAAACGATGTAGATAACGATGTGGCTACTATTAAGGCCCAGTCCTTGGGCCCTCTTGTTTATTGCTTTAGTGGCAGTCGAGGATGAGGTCATTGCGGATGAACTCAAGACACGTAACGATCTGTCTATTAATGGAGTTGTCTTTGAGCATTGAAAGTTCGTTTATTGCGCTAGTGGAAGCCAAGGATGGTGCCATTTCGTTTCGAACGTACACTGAGTCTTCGGATCTGACGCAATTATGACTGCATAGCGGCTTAAATGAATTTGAACAGATCCTTGGCTAAGTCAAAATTTTGTAAGTTGTGTGAATAAAATGTTTAATGATTTATCTTATTATGTTGCAAAGTGAATTCGAACATGTGACGTTGAAAATGTGATGGAGGTAAGGTAGAAGATTGCAAACGCCGTAAAAATATCCAAGGGAACGTCTCAATTTTGGTAGGAGATGGAAGGTTTTAGCAAAATGTTGCTGAAATGAGTTGCGGTAGGGAAAGAGTGGCAATATGTTTATATTAAATACGGAAGGCGGCTGGGATTGGGTTAGTTTTGGATTCCGTCGGCTTTGGCATTTGCAGTTTCCCTATTCAGGTGGTGGAGTTGGAAGCCAGCTTTAATTTTGACCATAAGCTATGACAAAAATAACACCACCCGTTTTGTAATTCTAGAGACGTACTGAGACTTAGTTCGAGAACGACGCGAGTACTGGATAAACGGTGGTTTGCCGTCCACTTCCTAATTAGTCTGAACTAAGCCTTTGACAGGCCTCACCAGGCATCGCTTTAGAGGATGACGTTTCACCTACGTCACTTCTTGACAAGCTCTCAGTAACCAGTGACAAACTTGCGCCTCATTTCTTGTTTCAACGATTGTTTATTCGAAAAAAGGGTAGCAGTGGCCTTTGCAGGCTTTGGAAATGAGTTCTTTCATTTTGCAGTGTTCTTAAGGTAATAGATTTTAAATTATTTATTTTTAAGTAATTTCGTGTTGATAGTTAGTAAATAATATGTAATAACATGTTGGTTTTTGTGCTGTGTAAATGAACTAATGTGGTACGAACTACGAAGAGCAGTTGCAAACATATAATAAATTGTTTGAGATGGGTAGTGCCATCTCTTAATCCAAACGGAAGACAGAATTTAAGGAAAGTCTAAGTTCAGAGTGATTATCGGTTAAACTATGGCTTCTGTGGCTCAGTCGGTAAAACGGTTGAGTCCTGGAGTACAGAGCCTGGCATGTTCGAGTCCCGTTAAGGCACATGTAGTTGTAGGCATATATAGGATTTTAAAATGGATTAATTAGATTAAAAAGGATTGGGAATATGGGTTAATTAGAGGTTCCCGGTAATCACTTTAGCACTGTTAAAGGCAGCGTGTCGAGGGGCTAATCACTAATGAAAATTTTCTTTTATTGCTGATTTTTATTAACGCTTTAAAAAGGATAGGGTTTCATTGGTGATTTAAAATGGATGGGGATTAATGGTTGCGTCAGGATTACAAGCTGTTTCATTGTGTTTGGGCTAAAATATTCTATAAAAGTTATGATATTAGTTAGAAATCTCTGCGTTATTCCAGATATTCCAGAGTTAAAAAATATGTTTGATATTCCCTAGCTTTTTCTCAGAGAATGGACATTTAGGACTAAGGTTGTACAATCTTGAAGCTAAAACTGAGGAAAACGTTATATTACCTATAGCTATTTTCCACAGATAACTATTTTCCTTGGGGGAAAAAACACGGGTACCATACAGGATTTAGTTTAAAATTTAAATTATTTGATTTCTCAAATGTGGCTAAAAATCTGTATCTTAGTTGTTCGGATTGTGGGTTAGTTAATTCTTTAAACTAACAAGGGAGATGGTTTCGGGTACGCGTCGAGTCGTACACTTCTCAGGATATTAAAGGGGCTGTCCGAACCGTGGGGCAAACGACGGTCTTCCTCACAGAACTTAGCTTTGCAGTTGGGTAAAAAAGAAGGAGGGGGGAGGGTCGAACAGCTCCTTTAACTTCTGATATTTGTTACTGAGTTTCAGTTTAAAATTAAATTGCTAATTAAAGCATTCCAAGTATTAATACTAGAGTTTATGACGATAATGAGTTAAAAATGAACTTTTCTAATTTCAAAGAAAAATACAAGCATCTGCTGCATTATGAGCCTATTGACGTCTTCTTCCCAGTGCCAATGGAGTCGACGCCATTCAGTGATAAAGGAGGGCTTCTCATATCACACACGACGCGAGCAAGTTTCAACGAAGTTTACTTTTTGTTTTTATATCTATATACTTTTGTTTATACTTCATAAATGTACTATAGAATAATTAAATTGTTCGTCGATTTAATGAACATCATTTTTTATTCCTTTTCTTATCAATTAAGTTACAGGCATATATAGGATTTAAAATGGATTAATTAGATTAAAATGGATTGGGAATATGGGTTAATTAGAGGTTCCCGGTAATCGCAAGGCAGCGCGTCGAGGGGCTATTCACTAATGAAAATTTTCTTTTATTGCTGATTTTTATTTACGCTTTAAAAAAGGATAGGGATTCATTGGTGATTAAAAATGGATGGGGATTAATGGTTGCGTCTGGATTACGAGTAATCTTCGAGGGGCTACTCAATAAAAACTTGTTAGCGATTTTAAACGGGATTGGGATTGTGGGTAACTTAGGGGCTACGTGTTGTTATTATTTTACTAGTTATGAACGGATAATTAGGAACTCACACATTTGACGCTAGGGGTGGTGTATACGTAGTTACGTATTTACTGACATCTAAAACATGATAAAATTCTGCTAGACATTCGTGTAAGCAATAGTAAGTTCATAAATTGCCGCTAGGGGCGCTGTATACGTAGTTACGTATTTACTGACATCTAAAACATGATAAAATTCTGCTAGACATTAGTGTAAGCAATAGGAAGTTCATAAATTGCCGCTAGGGGTGCTGTATACGTAGTTACGTATTTACTGACATCTAAAACATGATAAAATTCTGCTAGACATTCGTGTAAGCAAAAGATAGTTCATAAATTGCCGCTAGGGGCGCTGTATACGTAGTTACGTATTTACTGACATCTAAAACATGATAAAATTCTGCTAGACATTCGTGTAAGCAATAGGAAGTTCATAAATTGCCACTAGGGGTGGTGTATACGTAGTTACGTATTTACTGACATCTAAAACATGATAAAATTATGCTAGACATTCGTGTAAGCAAAGTATAGTTCATAAATTGCCGCTAGGGGCGCTGTATACGTAGTTACGTATTTACTGACATCTAAAACATAATAAAATTCTGCCAGACATTCGTGTTAGAAAAATATAGTTCATAAATTGCCGCTAGGGGCGCTGTATACGTAGTTACGTATTTACTGACATCTGAAACATGAAAAAATTCTGCTAGACATTCGAGTAAGCAAAATATAGTTCAAAAATTGCCGTTAGGGGCGCTGTATACGTAGTTACGTATTTACTGACATCTTTAATGCATGAAGAAATTTGCCGCTAGGGGCGCTGTCTATAGTATTATATAGGCCTAACGGTGTGTTCTCTTATTTGAATTACGCCCACGTGACACTTCAGAGCGCCCCCAACGACGGAATTTACTATAAAACTCGGACGCCACTTGTCCAGTTCTCTTTTCTCTCTGCTCTGGCGACCAGTCAACATCGTTCCTCGATCAGCTCCTCGTCATGCTGACATTCGAAGGCATTATTGGATGGAAAGCCACGTTTTACGCCGATGTTGGGACGTGGATCTAAGCTCTCCGCCATTGAACGTCCATTAGAACGTTGAAATCAACGCGAACGGTTAAGTCTAGTACGGTATGTGTACGAGTCTTTCAATAATCCAAAGCCATCCTGCTAGCATTTTATTATTTTATTTAATCCTAGCGTTTAAATTATTTAGGTAGAGTTAGTTGTTAGTTAGTTATGTTTATTTATTGAAAATTAAGTACAATATGAAGAAATTTCGAAACACTAGGTCAGTGAGACAAGGCTTAATTTAGAACATCTCAAGTCAAGTACTAGATCTTAAATTAGGGGAAAGAATTTTTTTAAATTAATTTAAATAATTAGATTGCACTAAGCTAGACTAAACCAGAAGAAAATAGGGGAAGTACGTATTCTTAGCTATTTCGCGAGACGTCACTTTATCGGTTTTTTCGCGCCACTGAATATCCGCTTTTTTGGCGGGAAACCGCGGATGAATACAAGAAACTATTTTCTTCGAAGGTTCGTCTGCTATTGTTGATCCTTCTGGTAGTTTCTTTATATTAGACTTCTTGAGTTTACTATGGCCGAGGCTTAACGAGTCACTCGAATTTGGCGAAAAATCTACTTGAATACCTTTAGTTTTGCCTTAAAAACTTGTCTGGCTTTTCTTGTCACTAGTTTCCCGATATACTAAATTACACTGGACAGAACTATCCATTTTTAACTCTTAATTGAACGATAACTTTCAATATCAATCTACCGGGGCGAAAGAAGGACGGAAATCGTCGTCTATACTCTGTAGTTCGGTTTCTCACGGTATGGTGGCGCACCTTCAAAAATTTCTATCGGTTCTCTGCCTATCTCTGATTGGCCAATTTAAAGCGATAGCTTGTTTCTGGGAGAGAAGGACGACTTGCACTAGCTAAAGGTACGAATACGTACTTCCCCTATTTTCTTCTGACTAAACCTATAAAAATATTTTATCCGGCCCTGGGACTAATCTCCAAGCTTTTACTTACGGCGTCACTTTAATTGAAATTAACGAGGGTATTTTTGAATTATTACGCCTAATTTAAGGATTTGAGATTCAAAACTTTCATTCATGGCGGTATATAATTATTTTAGATAATGAACCACGGGGTTTTTTAATTTAATAAATTAAATAGCTTAAATTAATTTGGGTTAAAAAATTACTATTAAATATTTTAATTTTAATTATTTAATGACCCGGGAACGCGAAGTTAAGGCTTGATATTCTAAACTTCTTATGGGTATATTTTACTTAGTTTTTCTTATATTATTATCTAAGGTTTGCTTTCCGTAAATTATTATTTTGTTAGGACCTTAAAGTAGTCCTTTAATTCTGGTTTGGAAACGGCTTAATATTTAGTGCGATTCTTAAATTTTTCCATTGGGAATATTTTAAGTTTTTTTTCTTAAATTATTTTAATCTAAGGTATTCTTTCCGTAAATTATTATTTAGCTAGGACCTTAAAGTAGCCCTTTAATTCAGATTTGGCAATGAAGACACCCCTGGAGAGCGATTAATATTTAGTGGGGTTTTTAAATTTTATTTATGAGAATATTTTGCGTAGTGTTTCTTATATAATTTACGGAAAAATTACCATAGATTAAAATATTTTTTGTTAGGCCCCTTTAATTATTAGGCAATTGCTTAATAAGTTAATATTCAATATTAATATATCTTCATTTTTAGACTCGAATTATTTTCATGGATTTCCTGTTGCTGGTCATTCAGAGACGTTTTCTAGTAGATGATTTCAACCTTTGATAAACTCTGGAGTTCATCCGCTGTTAGAGACGCCAATTCTTGATGACATCTTTTCAACCTGATGTGGCCCTTCAACCATTCTCTACAATTACTGGCAAAGATGCGATGAACATCACCGAATCTAGAAGAATTCAACTACTTAATTTCTTTTTAAGCGTTCAAACTTCAATTTACGGCACACATTATTTTTTGCTTAAAATTTTTGTAAACACCTGATTTTTTTACTTTTTCTTAAATAAATTTTGCCTTAAACCACTTTTTTTGTTTTCTTAGAAATTGTTTGATTAAGAGGGAAGGTTTGAATTTTTTAGCTGTAAACAGATAGCCTATTTTTTGGGGACCCTCTTTTAAGCTTCTTTTAGCTTATATGAAAAAAAAAATATTTTCATAAATATGCTTAAATTAGTTGAAAAAGTATAAAAAGAGCCTAAAAAAGGGTCTCAAAATACTACCCTAAGTCCAGACCCTAAAAAAATCAAGCCATCCCTCTTATCGAAACTATTTCAAGAAAACAAATAACGTGAGGCAAGGTAAAAAATTTTATTGAGAAAAAAACAATTGAGGTGTTTACAAAAATTTTCAACAAAAAAATGTTTAAAGCGTTCCATAAATTAAAATTTGACCGCGTAAAATTAAAAGGGGTAGGCTAGTTACCGATTAAATTTAAGAATAAAATTGAGTTAATTAGCGGAAAAACTTCACGTTCCAATCAGTTTCAAGGCCTCGTGTTTCAAAAATCCAAGAAAGATGTCATCTGGAATGAGGGTCCTTAACATCGGATGAACTTCCAAGTCGACTTGAAAACGTCTGTGAATGACCAGCCACAGATTATCCAAGAAAATCATTCGCGTCTAAAAATTAAAATATATTAATAACAAATATTAAAGCAATGCCTAATTGGAAATAAGTGCTACTTTAAACCTAACAAAATAATAATTTACCGTAATAATCCCATATACTTAAATAAATACCGAAATACTGGCGATATATTACTAAGAAAAATGTTTTAATAATCTAAGCTAAATTTCTTAAGCCTTGTTCAAATGTCTGAACCTCGTGGTCGTGGTTTATTTAAATTTAAAATTATTATTTAATAGACTGAATTTACGTAAATAATAATAATTAACTGCCTGTTTCATTAAAACTACTGAATTTATTAAAACAATAAGCTAATTATTATTAAAAGGCTTACATTTGCTGCGCATTTAGAAGTTCGTTCATTGCTATATTGATTCCAAAAGAACATTCAAAGGCGGATAAGGGCTCTAGATTCTGGATTTATTCCTTGACGGCGAAAAGAAAAATGGCTGATCGTCGGCGAAAGGCCTGATTTCCAAGAGCAGCGCATCAAACGATCTTGACTCCACGACGCCAATCAAAGAAAGAAATTTCGGACGGTTAGTTACTCTAGAACAAGGTCTCTCTCGCAAGATCACAGCCTCAAGGTGTTAAAAGCAGACGACACTAATTGGTGTAAATTCAACCAAGGAGTAATACCGTTTTTCCGTTGGCCTATTCCATGGAGTAATTTTGTTGGAGCGAAAATGAAAGTTTCCTTGAAATTTCATAAAATTTGTCTGTTTCCTGCAGTCTGCCACCATGGCGTAGTATTAAAGGAAACAGACAAATTTTATGGAAACTTTCATTTTCGCTCTAGAAAATTACTCCATGGAAAATGAAAATGGTAGGTATGGAGCAATATTGCAGGAGACACCAAATTTTATGGAATTTTAAAGAAACTTTCATTTTTGCTCCAATAAAATTACTCCATGGAATAGGCCAACGGAAAACGGTATTACTCCTTGGTTGAATTTACACCAATTAGTGTCGTCTGCTTTTAACACCTTGAGGCTGTGATCTTGCGGGAGAGACCTTGTTCTAGAGTAACTAACCGTCCGAAATTTCTTTCTTTGATTGGCGTCGTGGAGTCAAGATCGTATGATGCGCTGCTCTTGGAAATCAGGCCTTTCGCCGACGATCAGCCATTTTTCTTTTCGCCGTCAAGGAATAAATACAAAATATAGAGCCCTTATCCGCCATTGAATGTTCTTTTGGAATCAATGTAGCAAGGCCATGTTGGAATGAACGAACTTCTTAATGCGCAGCAAATGTAAGCCTTTTAATAATAATTAGCTTATTGTTTTAATAAATTCAGTAGTTTTAATGAAACAGGCAGTTAATTATTATTATTTACGTAAATTCAGTCTATTAAATAATAATTTTAAATTTAAATAAACCACGACCACGAGGTTAAGACATTTGAACAAGGCTTAAGAAATTTAGCTTAGATTATTAAAACATTTTTCTTAGTAATATATCGCCAGTATTTCGGTATTTATTTAAGTATATGGGATTATTTCGGCAAATTATTATTTTCTTAGGTTAAAGTTGCACTTATTTCCAATTAGGCATTGCCTTAATATTTGTTATTAATATATTTCAATTTTTAGACGCGAATGATTTTCTTGGATAATCTGCGGCTGGTCATTCAGAGACGTTTTCAAGTAGACTTGGAAGTTCATCCGATGTTAAGGACCCTCATTCCAGATGACATCTTTCTTGGATTTCCGAAACACGAGGCCTTGAAACTGATTGGAACGTGAAGTTTTTCCGCTAATTAACTATATTTTATTCTTAAATTTAAACGGTAACTAGCCTACCCCTTTTAATTTTACGCGGTCAAATTTTAATTTGTGGAACGCTTTAAACATTTTTTTGTTGAAAATTTTTGTAAACACCTCAATGGTTTTTTTCTCAATAAAAATTTTTTACCTTGCCTCACGTTATTTGTTTTCTTGAAATAGTTTCGATAAGAGGGATGGCTTGATTTTTTTAGGGTCTGGACTTGGGGTAGTATTATGAGACCCTTTTTTAGCCATTTTTTGTTTTTTTCAAAACAATTTAAGCATATTTAAGAAAAATTTTTTTGTTTTTTTCATATAAGCTAAAAGAAGCTTAAAAGAGGGTCCCCAAAAAATAGGCCATCTGTTTAGAGCTAAAAAACTCAAACCTTCCCTCTTAATCAAACAATTTCTAAGAAAACAAAAAAAGTGGTTTAAGGCAAAATTTATTTAAAGTAAAAAAAATCAGGTGTTTACAAAAATTTTATTCAAAAAATAATGTGTGCCGTAAATTGAAGTTTGAACGCGTAAAAAGAAATTAAGTATTTTTTAGTTGAATTCTTCTAGATTCGGTGATGTTCATCGCATCTTTGCCAGTAATTGTAGAGAATGGTTGAAGGGCCACATCAGGTTGAAAAGATGTCATCAAGAATTGGCGTCTCTAACAGCGGATGAACTCCAGAGTTTATCAAAGGTTGAAATCATCTACTAGAAAACGTCTCTGAATGACCAGCAACAGGAAATCCATGAAAATAATTCGAGTCTAAAAATGAAGATATATTAATATTGAATATTAACTTATTAAGTAATTGCCTAGTAATTAAAGGGGCCTAACAAAAATATTTTAATCTATGGTAATGTTTCCGTAAATTATTGAAGAAACACTACGCAAAATATTCTCATAAATAAAATTTAAAAACCCCACTAAATATTAATTCATTGCCAAATCTGAATTAAAGGGCTACTTTAAGGTCCTAGCTAAATAATAATTTACGGAAAGAATACCTTAGATTAAAATAATTTAAGGAAAAAAAACTTTAAATATTCCCAATGGAAAAATTTAAGAATCGCACTAAATATTAATGCATTGCCAAACCAGAATTAAAGGGCTACTTTAAGGTCCTAACAAAATAATAATTTACGGAAAGCATACCTTAGATAATAATATAAGAAAAACTAAGTAAAATATTCCCATAAGAAGTTTAGAATATCAAGCCTTAACTTCGCGTTCCTGGGTCATTAAATAATTAAAATTAAAATATTTAATAGTAATTTTATAACCCTAATTAATTTAAGCCTTTTAATTTATTAAATTAAAAACCCCGTGGTTCATTATCTAAAATAATTATATACCGCCATGAATGAAAGTTTAGAATCTCAAATCCTTAAATTAGGCGTATTAATTCAAAAATTCCCCCGTTAATTTAATTTCAATTAAAATGACGTCGTAAGTAAAAGCTTGAAGATTAGTCCCAGGGCCGGATAAAATGTTTTTATAGGTTTAGTCCAGCTTAGTGCAATCTAATCTCGCCCCGTTAAATCATGCATTAGACTCATTTCAGATAATATAGTTTCGCGCCGTTAAATGAGACCTAATTTGCAAAAAGTTGAGGTTAATTATTTAAATTAATTTAAAAAAAATTCTTTCCCCTAATTTAAGATCTAGTACTTGACTAGAGATGTTCTAAACTACTGTACGTAGCCCTTGTCTCACTGACCTCGTGTTTGGAAATTTCTTCATATTGTACTTAATTTTCAATAAATAAACATAACTAACTAACAACTAACTCTACCTAAATAAATTAAACGCTAGGATTAAATAAAATAATTAAATGCTAGCTGGATGGCTTTGGATTATTGAAAGACTCGTACACATACCGTACTAGGCTTAACCTTTCGCGTTGATTTCAACGTTCTAATGGACGTTCAATGGCGGAGAGCTTAGATCCACGTCCCAACATCGGCGTAAAACGTGGCTTTCCATCCAATAATGCCTTCGAATGTCAGCATGACGAGGAGCTGATCGAGGAACGATGTTGACTGGTCGCCGGAGCAGAGAGAAAAGAGAACTGGACAAGTGGCGTCCGAGTTTTATAGTAAATTCCGTCGTTGGGGGCGCTCCGAAGTGTCACGTGGGCGTAATTCAAATAAGAGAACACACCGTTAGGCCTATATAATACTATAGACAGCGCCCCTAGCGGCAAATTTCTTCATGCATTAAAGATGTCAGTAAATACGTAACTACGTATACAGCGCCCCTAGCGGCAATTTATGAACTATATTTTGCTTACACGAATGTCTAGCAGAATTTTATCATGTTTTAGATGTCAGTAAATACGTAACTACGTATACAGCGCCCCTAGCGGCAATTTATGAACTATACTTTGCTTACACGAATGTCTAGCAGAATTTTATCATGTTTTAGATGTCAGTAAATACGTAACTACGTATACAGCACCCCTAGTGGCAATTTATGAACTTCCTATTGCTTACACGATAGTCTAGCAGAATTTTATTCTAGGAGAGCGATAGCTCTCTTAGATAAGACCTCATACCGACTTCAATGTATAAGGATGGTTTTTTGATTGGTTATAACTTTTTTTGTATCGTATTAACTGCTTTGAAAAAATTCCACAGAACTACAATTCGGGCCCTCAATATGTGGTTAAAATTTCAAGAAGATCCACCCATTAGTTTATTGTATAAAAAATAAAGTTGCTAAGGGTGGTTTTCATTTCCATAAAATTAATCAGCCCTTTTGGTGAAAAAGTTAAATTTTCCCATAGAAATAACATGGAGTTTTTTTCAAATTTAGCCATTTTGTCGCCACCCTTTTGAAATGAAATATTCGTTTGTTACGTTTGGGAACGGTTTTATATCAAAATTTAAACCTTTTTCTAGGACCATTTTTAAGGTTTTTGAGAAAAATTAATTTTAAGTATGTTTAATTTAAAATTTTAAAAACTACCCCAATCTGCGATATTTTAGCATGGATACACTGTTTTATTAGTAGATATCAGCGCGACCAATATTGGCCTTTTTTTACGTATAGTTGCCTCATAATAATCCGATTGTTTATTCTTAATGCCTTTTGGTTGAAATGGCCTATCGATAGTGAGATAAGACTGCTTTAATAGCTCTTTTCCCCTTTTTCACCCCGTTTGTGGCCGCCATTTTTTTTTAAGGGGAAAACATTTTAGAGTGGGTCCTTTTTCGTTGTCATTTTCATATGTTTTGAGGATTTGCTCATGGATGGATTTTAAATATAATATAAAGTAGGTTTCAAGCTTTAATATAAGCCTAATTTCATAATTTTCCACCTTTTTATTGTCCCACAATCTATTTGTAAACTTGGCACTTTTTTTAAGGCGGTGAAATTGCGCTAAGCCTTGGCTTAACGTTAATTTTTGCCGTTTATAAAAATGTTTATTTCTCGTTGCCCGTTACTTCGCCTTCTCGTATCGTCGTACTTTAAAAGTTTAGACTTTGAAAGTAGTGCTTTGTTTTCTTAAATATTACTTAATTGTATAAAATTTCAATATTATAATTGCCTAAAACGTCCGTATTAACGAATTCAATGTTTTTTGTTGAAGGGACGCGCCTTGCATTTGAATTTCGTTCCCTCGAAACTACCCCCTTTAAGAGACCGGCCGCCGGAGGCTTTTTCTTTTACGCCCTCTCGGTCGCTCGTTCAGCCCCGATTCCCCCGAAAACAGCTGTAGTGAGTGACTCTGTTATTTACCAAAAATGTATGCGGTCAGTGTGTTGTTTTTGCATTTTAATGCTTCTAATCGTGGTGCACGTCGAGGTTTACGAATCCAACGTGTGTTGCGTAATGAAAATCAAGGGTGGATACTATATGATCTAATGATCTATGCTTTAAAAGGAATTTGACGGCGACAGTCATGCAAAAACGGTATTAGGCCTTGCCAAAAGTTGACTAAGCTATAGTGAGCCTTCGTCAGTCAATGATATAAGAAATTGACCCTCGGATATCCTCTGACTAGGAGATGGTTATAAAGTTACTAACTCTCGATTTTGGAGGTAGATACTGTCTAGTGACACTTAAAGTAACGACTTAATCTTATAAACAGACTAACATCATAAGCCCATATCGTAAATTCACCGATGTTGATATCTAAGCTTACTTGAAATACCAATACCAATTTTTTTAACTCAATGAATCTTAAATATCAACATCAAAAATTATCTACTGAAAGAGATATCTACTAATATTCCATTCAAATTTCTCGCAACATTTCAAATTAACGAATAGAAATGTGCAAATGAAGTTCAAACTGATTAATTGGGCAAATTGCTATATTGGTCACCATTACCGATCACAGATAGATTTGCGCCCTTCAGTAGTGTTTATTATGCTTGTAAAATGGTAAGCGAAATCTGTGATTAAAGTTTAAAATAGACATGAGCAAAAAGGGCTTTATAAATATCAACTCGATTACCGAATATCTAAATTTGACCAAAATTAAAAAAATATTCTCTTCGTGATTAAAAATCTTGTTTGAAGCAGCAAGCGGCCATCTAATCCTTATTTACCTTATTTTGAATTAAAAAAAAATAGGTTAATACCTCTTTCAGTAGATGATTCATTGATATTTCAGTTTCATTGAGTTTAAAAAAAATTAGTTCCACCATTGGTTGATTTTCAATATTGACCAATCGATAATCACAAATTTTAATAACTAAATCACAAAAACCGGTTCAAAACCATATTAGTTTTGAAACGATTAAATTATAATTTTAAACATATATATACTAGTTAATTCCTCGTAGTCGTAGGTAATTAGTTTATTTCCTTAGTGAAAATAATGCTGAATATTATATACACAAAGTAAATAATAAATTGACTTCTAAAATTTAAATGTAAAGTGTGTGCATTATTTCCCAATTAATAAAAGATATCCACCTATTTTTCATTCAAATTAATTACTAATTTGTGGATAATGGATAGAAAATGTCGAGCTCTTAAAATAGTATTACAATTTTTTTAATTAAATAATTATTAATAAATTTCAATAAAATAAATTCTGGTTAAATACATAACACTACTTTTTATTAAGTTTCTGAAATTATCAGAGCTAAATATCAAAGAGACACATAATTAATTGTTCTCATAAGGTGAAAACCCAGCTGACTTATAGCGTTTTCCTTTGGGTCCTCGCGGAGCGCTCCCAAGGAGCAATAAAAATGGTAGTAGTAGTTTCCAGCTTCGTTAAAGACTGTTTTTGAAGCATAGGATCTCCTAATTTTATTCCTCCATGGGAGCGCTCCGCGAGGACCCTAATAGCGAATTCCACTTACTGCTCTCGGAGCGCTCCCATGGAGCAATAAATATAGGAGACCCTGATTTAGCATAAACAGTCTTTAACGAAGCCGAGAACTACTTCTCCCATTTATATAGCTCCATGGGAGCGCTCCGCGAGCAGTCAGTGGAAATCGCTATAAGGAAAACGCTATTAGAAGTAAAAAAATACCAGGCTGCCAGGCTGTCTCTTACACAACAGAGTTGGCCATTCTCGCTTATGAGAAATGAATCCTTGTCATATGCATCTCTGGACTTTAGGAGCTCCAGGACTCCCAACTGAATCAGGGTGGGAAATAGGAATTTTTTTAAAACTAGACATTGGGCCAGCGACCCCCTGCCCAGGAATAAATAAACTGGTCCATGACCATTGACCAGGGCGCGGCGTCTGCTAAACTAAAGAAGTGGGTAATTAAAATAGTTGAGATAATGTCTGGACCCTGGTTACCCTAGAATTTCCATTATGGTCGTGTGGACCACTGCTCACCCTCCGATTTAATTTTTAAACTGGTCATTTTCCCGGTGCCACCGCCTTATTTGCAACGCTGATCTGAAGATTTCTTTTGACCGGACCATAGCCTACTCGATCACGCGCAACACGTCGCAAGCTGCTTGCGCTATAGCGCGAGTCAGGGTGGGAAATAAGGATTTTTTTAAACTGGACATTAGGCCAGAGACCCTCCTGACTTGGAATAAATAAACTGGTCCCTGACCATTGGCCAGAGCACGTCGTCTGCTAAGCTAAGGAAGTGGATAATTAAAGTATTAGAATTTTAATGTGTGGACTCTGGTTACCCTTGAATTTTTTAGTAGTCTCGTGGACCACTGACCCCCCTCCGATTTAATTTTTGAACTGTACCAGGCAATTTTTAAACTCGTCATTTGCCCTGTGTTACCGCCTTATTTCCCACGCTGGCGCGAGTTGCTTTGCGTTGTCGAGTGCGTGATGGAGCGGGCTATGCCTGGAGTCCCAACCCCCGTTACTTACTACCAAAATACCCACTAGCATAGCCCACTCGATCACGCTCTCTTTTCCCCGGCTACATATTTTGAAGAGGGCACTTTTTAGGCGTATTTTTAACAATCTTGGATCACCTTTGTGGACTTTTAGGGTAGCCCTTATAAATTGAGTCTTCATTGCCCTGACTATATTGTGTTTAAGGTTTATAAGCTTAATATCAAACAGACGTTAGTTAATGCTACAAAAAAGTTCGAAATTGATAATCTTGGATCGTCTTTGAGAAGATTTAAGGATATCCGAATTTCATATTGGGCTTATGAAAAGTTTGAGCTAAAGGTTAAACAGACATAAATCAGCGTCTTAAAAAATTGTGTAAAACTGTCAATTTGGTTCGATTTGTGGAATTTTTAGGGGAGCGCCCCGCGTTTCAATAAAGGGTTGTAAAAAATTGTATTATGTTAATTACAATAAGAATACAAACTTTCAATGAGTTACGTTTTTATTTTTTGGAGTATCATTATAAATAAATGACTGATTGAGCTAAAGTTACGGTCGCTTTTATATATGTTTCTGCTTAGTGTAGATTTTGAAAATGTAAAACAGTTTCTTAACAATCTTAATTAAAATGAAGACTGAAGGAACAGATATTAGTCAAAAATGTCTTGATTAGAATCAAGTCCTAAAAAGTATCGATAAGACTGAGGTTATCACTTGACTGAAGGATCAGATATTAACTTTTCTTTTTAATTGAAACTTAAAGGCATGCTTAAGAAAAAACAACGTTCCATTACCGTTTTCCGTTGAAATAACTTATTTTACAGGTAATCAATTTCAAAAATTTACTTATCTCGGGTTTTCGGGCACAATTCCATTCCCCCAAAACATTTTATCATTACATTAATTACTTTTGAGAGATAACGTGTCAAAATAAGCTTTAAAACAATAAAAAACTGAATGAGCGGTCTGTTTAGCCATGACCAAAACCTTCAAATCAGTGTTGCTAATGTTAGAAAGTGGATGTTCCCACTTCCATTTTAAAAATTTGCCGCATTTCCCACACCCCCTTTTTTACAGTCATATTTATCTGGACTATTTTATCATACTAAGTTTAATATGGAATATCACTCCGCATGGCTTTGACAATATGTACAAATGCTTTAAAGCTTTAAAATTCTCAAAATATGCTTTCTTTTTTTCAGTGCCAAACTTAAAATCACCGAATTTATTTCAAAATGTCGCTTGAAATTATTAAACCGAATAAAATTTTCGAAAATGCACTTATTTTAACTGTGCAGTTAAAATTAGTGCATTTTTGAAAATTTTGCACTATTAACCCTTGAACAGGAAAATTCCGACATTTGATTGATTTCGGAAAAATATTACTTTTTCCCCACAGAGCCTAAAACCAAACCTAAATCTCTCACGATGTGGGAAATTACCCACACATTGGCAACACTGCTTTAAAAACTTATAACAAGCACACTTTCGAGACATGTTCTGAACAAATTAGTGCTTAACCCTCTAATAGTACGACCACGGAGAATTGATGTAAACTGTAGTTGAAATATATTCATGTGCGACCTGCGGCACTGAATGGTCTCTAACCATTGTTTGAAACTAGAGAGAGAAATAGTGAGCAGCATTAATCATGTCCTGAGCTATGAGAATGAACAGTATGACTGTTGACTGAAGTACACTAGACATTACATCATTTTGCATAACCACGAGTAAAAATCTAACTGTCCCTACTTAATTTTCCGCCATTGTTTTAAAACGTATCCACTGCGAAGCATGCCGGGCACAAATGAGGGAACCTTTTAAAACTCAATGTCATACACGTACTCTCTCAAAAGTAATTAATGTAATGATAAAATGTTTTGGGGGAATGGAATTGTGCCCGAGAACCCGAGATAAGTAAATTTTTGAAATTGATTACCTGTAAAATAAGTTATTTCAACGGAAAACGGTAATGGAACGTTGTTTTTTCTTAAGCATGCCTTTAAGTTTCAATTAAAAAGAAAAGTTAATATCTGATCCTTCAGTCAAGTGATAACCTCAGTCTTATCGATACTTTTTAGGACTTGATTCTAATCAAGACATTTTTGACTAATTATGTTTTAGATGTCAGTAAATATGTAACTACGTTTGAAGCTCCCCTAGCGTCAAATGAGTGAATTCCTAATTATCCGTTCATAACTAGTAAAATAATAACAACACGTAGCCCCTAAGTTACCCACAATCCCAATCCCGTTTAAAATCGCTAACAAGTTTTTATTGAGTAGCCCCTCGAAGATTACTCGTAATCCAGACGCAACCATTAATCCCCATCCATTTTTAATCACCAATGAATCCCTATCCTTTTTTAAAGCGTAAATAAAAATCAGCAATAAAAGAAAATTTTCATTAGTGAATAGCCCCTCGACGCGCTGCCTTGCGATTACCGGGAACCTCTAATTAACCCATATTCCCAATCCATTTTAATCTAATTAATCCATTTTAAATCCTATATATGCCTGTAACTTAATTGACAAGAAAAGGAATAAAAAATGATATTCATTAAATCGACGAACAATTTATTTATTCTGTAGTACATTTATG
Organism: Phalangium opilio; assembly: GCA_019434445.1. Classification (NCBI taxonomy): domain Eukaryota; kingdom Metazoa; phylum Arthropoda; class Arachnida; order Opiliones; family Phalangiidae; genus Phalangium; species Phalangium opilio. The sequence continues at coordinate 466,904 of JAEQBA010002799.1, forward strand.
AAGTATAAACAAAAGTATATAGATATAAAAACAAAAAGTAAACTTCGTTGAAACTTGCTCGCGTCGTGTGATATGAGAAGCCCTCCTTTATCACTGAATGACGTCGACCCCATTGGCACTGGGAAGAAGACGTCAATAGGCTCATAATGCAGCAGATGCTTGTATTTTTCTTTGAAATTAGAAAAGTTCATTTATTAACTCATTATCGTCATAAACTCTAGTATTAATATTTGGAATGCTTTAATTAGCAATTTAATTTTAAACTGAAACTCAGTAACAAATATCAGAAGTTAAAGGGGCTGTTCGACCCTCCCCCCTCCTTCTGTTTTACCCAATCGCAAAGCTAAGTTCTGTGAGGAAGACCGTCGTTTGCCCCATGGTTCGGACAGCCCCTTTAATATCCTGAGAAGTGTACGACTCGACGCGTACCCGAAACCATCTCCCTTGTTAGTTTAAAGAATTAACTAACCCACAATCCGAACAACTAAGATACAGATTTTTAGCGATATTTGAGAAACCAAATAATTTAAATTTTAAACTAAATCCTGTATGGTACCCGGCCGTGTTTTTTCCCCAAGGAAAATTGTAATCTGTGGAAAATAGCTATAGGTAATATAACGTTTTCCTCAGTTTTAGCTTCAAGATTGTACAACCTTAGTCCTAAATGTCCATTCTCTGAGAGAAAGCTAGGGAATATCAAACATATTTTTTAACTCTGGAATAACGCAGAGATTTCTAACTAATATCATAACTTTTATAGAATATTTTAGCCCAAAGGAAGAAGTCCGTTGGAAAAAACAACCAAAACTTTGTGCTGCAAAATACACCACCTATTACATAAGCCTAGGAAATCAAATAAATTTAGAACGCCTATCTAAAGAAAGACACACTACCGAGAGAATCAGATTGACAAAACTTGTAGAAAACCTAAAGAAATCCTAGTGAGTTTTAAAATTATAACACATAATACCAAAGGACTAAATAATAACATAAAATATCTTAACGAATGTAATTTAACGGAAAACACAAACTCCCTTTTAGCCTTCTGGCAAGAAACATTTTTAACCAAAAACATTTTTCCAAACTATTTTTTAAACAAATACACGCATAGTTTTAATGCTTTAACAAACCACCAAGCAGGTGTTTCAGTAACACATGATCGTTATTTTAAAGCAAAGATATCTACAATATACCTTCTTAAATTTTACAAATGTTGATTTAGTTGTCTCCATTTATAATGTCTACATGCCACAATCAAATTTTAAAGCTCTGGAACTGATTGATAAGATTACAAGGACAGAGCAAATATAATACTGCTTGGTGATTTTAATTGTACATTGGATTCTACACTAGATAGGTGCAATACAGCTGAAAGACGTAGTAAACTAGTCAACAAAATTAAATGTTTAGTTGGAACCTATGACTTAATTGATGTATGCCGTAAAATGTTCCCCAAAAGTCAGGAAATGACATGGTCATCATCGGAGAAACTCTCCGATGATGACCAAAAAGCTCGACTAGACCGCTTCTACGTATCACCTACCCTATGGCCAATGGTGAAAACATAAAGATAGTCCAAGGCCTGACAATTTCAGACCATTCACCAGTAATCTTAGAACTCGAAATTAAACAGTTAAACTGTGACACATGGTGCTTCAATAACTCTAAGTTCGAAAATGTTTTTAAACACTTTTGGACCAACCGTTTAAAATTACTACCCCAATATGAAGAAAATATGTAACCTTGGTGGGAAAAACCCAAATTTTTATTAAAGAAACTGTCAAAAGAATATTCCCTTAACAGTACTTTGAAACGAAAGGAAGAATCATGGAAGAATAAGGGTGTAATGGAATGGTGAAGTGAATAGGCAGACGGCTACGCGAAATGTAGGCTCACGTGGTAAAACTCTCCTCTCCTCTCGGCACTAGCTGTAACTCGATCACTACTCTGCGCAATATTGGCGCGCAAGCCACCTCCTTGCGCGTACAGAGAGAGGGATACACTGTTTAGATCCGCTCTCTACCGCCTCTACTACTGCGCAGAAGCTTTCAACGTTGGTGATAAACTCGGGAAGGAGGGGATGAAAAGGGGGAAGTTACGATTTTTCAACGCGCTCTCTTTAACACTAGAGGACCCTTCCATACACCCTTCTTCTTCCATGGAAGAATCAAGACACATTTCTGAAAAGTTGTTAAGCGGGACCGTTAAGTCCTAACACGAAAAAATCCTTACTCCATAAAAGACTAGTTGAAGCTAACAAAATTGAAGGCATAATCACCCGAACGAAAATTAATGGCGCAGTCGCGTCTAAATATCCATCCAAGAAGATAATATTCAAAACAGATTCAATAGATTGTGAAGAATTTTCTTGTTTTACATCATTTTTAGACTAAACTCTTAAATATAGCTGGAAAATAAGCAGATTGCTTCAAATCATTGTAATTCCAAAGATAGTTTATTAATAAAATATTTTTTTGAATAATTACTCTAAAATATTCAGTATTGCTTATTTTTCTAGGTAGGTTAATTTATAATTATTCTAGCCGTTCAAGTGTTCCTTTGCTTCCATTCAAAATCACGTGATCTCCTGTGGAAATTTAATGAAAGCGGTTAATTTTACCTTTTCAAAGACTACAGAAGGGAATCAATTCTAACCTGTTTTGAATGCGAGTGTGGCTCCTTCGACGCCCACAATACACGGCAAACCGTACTCTCTGGCCACAACCGCTCCTACGAAAACAACAAAGTTTTTACTGTTGCTATCGTGGTAGGTTTTCAAGCATCATTTATAACGTTTGTTGAAATATAAAATGTCTTGCCGTGAGAAATAAGACCTCCGATTTCAGTGGCGACTCCAGCCAACATGGGAAAGTATGGGCTCCATCCGATATCAGTGCTGTAAGCGATTAGAATCTCACCGGGCTAAAAATCCACAAAAACAAAAAATTGTAACAGATTGATATTAAAAATAAGAATAATTCTTTCCCAAAAAGATACTAGGGTTGCGGGAGAAACTTGTTCAAATAGTCATGCCACTAGTGTTTTAGTATTAAGATACCTTGATATCGGCCGCTTCCTCCAACGTTGTGGCCACTCTGGCTGGTCCCTCAGCGATGCCGTTACTAACTGGCACTCCTTTATTATTATTATTAGATAAAAAAGTGTTAAGTAAAAGCAAGATAGATTTAATTTTAGAAGTAGGAATGGAGAACAGATCGGTAATGTGGGCGCGCGTCAAAGTCCCGGACCCCCTTCCACGGGACGGAGGGGTATGAAAGAAGAGGCGGGTCATAGCGACAGAGGTAAAAAGGAATTACGTATTTTTCGCCGTCCTCGTCAACAACGTCATGAAAACGCAGTTTTAGTGAGCCAATAAGATAATTTAAACTTTTTGTTACGTGTTGGAAGAAGGGGCTCTATACTGGGCTATGAGTTGGACTGAAGTAAATACTAACCGTTTTCCATTCCTACTTCTAAAATTACATCTATCCCTGGCAGCACGTAGATTACACATTAATATTATTGGTGCCATCTACCGGGTATAAGCTTAATTTTTTGAAATTTCAAAATTCGCTTGTTCTTATCGGAATTAGCTAGAGCAAGCTGCGCATGAGCACGTGAGAAATTTAACAGCGAAAACGAATCTGACACCAATGAGGTTTGACAACATTCAAGAAAACCGAAATTAAATCACCTTTTGCCAAATAGGATCCGGTTTTTGCAACATGATTTTCGTAATTTACCTAAAACACACAACAAAATTCAATTAACTTTTTGCTTGTTCAATCTTAATTTCAAACTAATTAGTTTTTCTCACTGCTCTAGGAATTCCATTCATTATTTCAGGATAGACGACCTTATCCATGAGGGGCAAAACGTTTCTTCTTCTAATCGCTCTAAATAAATAATTTTATTCACTAAATTAAGTTATCTTTCGATTATTACGTCTGTGGCTGCGTCCGAGCTAATTTTACAACTTTGTATTGCCTAATCTATCAATTATATCACTAAAATTTTAAATAATTCAATTAAATTCGACATAACGAGAATGTTTTAGTGCATCTGATGTTTTATGCACATATTTTAACACAATAAATCAATAAAAAAATAACTTGTTTTTCCATCTTCATTAAAAGAAACTAAAACCGGAAATAGAAGGTTCTGCCTTGAATCGGTTGCGATGTCATAACCTTAAATTAGAAGTGAGATTAGACTAGAAGGGCTCTAGCATTGGTAATAGATCCTGGCATTAGTGAACAAATTTGAGGATTTTACGCCGCTTCAATGGCGCCTACACTAGAGAGAAAAAAATTGGTCGAGTTCCAAAAACATTTCTTACCCCCGTTCCCCTCAACCTAAAGCGGCCGAACACGGACGCGGGTGCTTGAATCTAGTTCGGCCGTCTACCACCGCGAGCGTCTCACGTTTTGAAGGGGAAATTCTGAAACCGCCACTAGAGGGCCAACCGTTGGTGTGTTATCAAGAATATTCACTTTCGCCGAGTGAAGAATTTGGTTAGCTCAGTACTTCTAGTCTCATCTCACTTCTGCTTAAATGTATAGAGAACACATTTCATTTCATACCAGTACTATTTTCTCTGATTTGACTTGGATTAAAAATTTAGTCTTAGTGTTTAAAACCCTATTCGGATGCAGCCTACATTTTTAACAGGACATCTGAACGAAAGACAATATTGTAAACAATAATTTGTACTTTTGTATGAGGAGGGGAGATCTGGTTTTGATCAGGTAGTCAAGTTCGACGTGAGTCAGGTAATAAATTAATTCGGCGTCAGGCAGTCGTCCTTCTCGTACCATCAACTGGGCCAGTTCTCTGTACGCCTTACGCACCGCGTCAAACGTTTTGATCATTATGGACTAAAAAGGATAAAAATTATAACAATTGTTATCGCATGCACATTATAATTAGTCAAAATAAATTATACAAGTAGATATTTCCCTCTGACAAACAATAGTGGCGCTTCGGACTTCTAATCAATACAATAAGTTCTGTTACTTTCACTATAAAAATAGCCTTAAATTTTAAGTGTAACAGGGTTTAAATTTCAGGAAATATTTCCAGAAATTAAATGCCTTTTTTTCAATTACCAAACATTTCGAAACCTTTTAAAATTTTCTAATAGATGGCAGCACATTTATCAAGAACATTAAACGCAAGATCAATATAAAGTACGGTTTATGTGCACGATTTATGTCCACCGGAGCCTCCGAAATGAACTAGGCCCATGCGTGTGGCGAAGCGAGAATATTTTTTTAACTAATTTAGTTCGCCGTGTTTTCCCGCTTGGGGGCGCTGACACGACCGTAAAATAAACAAAGTTCAACCCCGTGACCCTGTCGACTGCTTAAGTATTTGGGCCAAGGTCGCGGATTGTAAGTATACGGTTTTATTACTCTTACTGAATTATTTTAATTGAAATAATTTAAAATCTAATTTTATTTAAAGAATCATGGTTTCATTCAATCTATTCTAACCAAATGATTCAATAAAAAGTGAAGAGACCCAAAAACATTTACGTTAATTTTTGGATGAAACTTTTCTCTATCATAAAATTTTATGAGTGACCCCTAAAATATCAACGATAATTTAAGGAAAACCCCTGTCACAACGGTCAATTAATCGCCATCTATGGTGAAAATATTTTCCTTAACAAACTGGATATTTCCCCACATAAAATTTGACATGCATGGGCCTAGTTCATTTCGGAGGCTCCGTGTCCACCTTAACTTAACATTGCGAAACTATAACTTTAAATTAACAATATTCTTTAAGCTAAAATCCAATTTTGGTCGTCATTTTTAGTTGTAATAAAGCTAAAATCTGTATTTGAATATGGTCTTATTGATTCTACTACGTAATAGATCAACGTAGATATCACGAGTGGTATCTTAGCAAATAAATGGAATACGGCATTATTTTAGGATCTACAAGTGAATAATAACACACCTTCTTCGAATCATACATAATTCAAGTAATTGTCTAAAGTTACCAAGCGTCTACCAATACGCGAGGTAAAATGGACTTACTTTGGAGGTTTCTCGCATTCCGACAGCTCCCCTACAGAGAGGAATAACTACTCGAAGAATTAGTCTAAATAGAAATGAAATAATATAATAAAAATTAAAATTACCAATAAGTGGTTTAGAAATATGAAGATACGCTTACTTGTTTTTCCTAGATAAGGGAACGGACAAATTCGACAGAGTTTCCGAAATGGACATCAGCTTCTTTTCGGATTTCTTGCCCCCTCGACCCACCATTTCCTTAAAATAAGTTAATGTTACTTAAAAATTTCCTAATATCACTCATATTTCCCATAAATGGTTTTAATTGAAATTAAATTACCTGCAAAGTCTTGATCAAAGGCTCCGGATCGGTTCCCCAGGGATTCCTTTGCATATCAAACTAAACCATAAACAATTACAGTAAATTTCTACAATCATTTCGTAGAGTGACGATATTAAAAAGAATTTAAGAAGAAATTATGATCTTTCGCATGAACTTTCATTTGGTATATTTTAAACGCGACCAATGACCACTTCCCAGCACTTATTACCTCCTTGTAGCCTCGGTGACCATGGTTTTGTAGAAATTCCCTGAAACTGTCACCAGCGTCACCGCTGTCACTCAACAAGAGCTTCAGAGCTTCCTGTACAAAAGAAAACAATCACAATTTTTAAACACATTAGAGCTTAAGAATCTAAATCAATTAAAACTCTTCAACAATTGGACATAACAAATACCTTCGTTCCAAGTTCTTTGAATTTCTTCGCCAGACTGGACTTCTCAATGATCGTTGATAGTTTCTAAATAAATCAACAGAATTCATTTGCAAAATTAATCACATAAAGTAGTTTTATAATCCTATAATGTGTAAGTATGTGTAAGGAGCTTATGTCTATGGCAACAAAACAAAAACGTGATTCAATGTAATAATTTAACACATATAAAATGTTTGTAAGCAACTCAATAACATTAGGGGAGCGCGTACTGATCTAGATCTAGAAATGGTAATGGAACACGAAAGATTTTTCAGAGCGCTCTCAGAACAGTAAATACAATAAGCAAATACTAACGTTAACAATCAAGGAAAATAATACACGCGTCTTACACTTGGCCACATTCTCTGTGGTCAATTGATTCTTACCTCGAGGGCTGAAGGAACGTCGGCGCTTTCAATTTCGCCGCATGAACCCAAAAAATACGCGAAATCTCTGTACACCTTCTCGCCCCAACCTAAATACATATCATACATATTAATTACTTTTATTAGCTTAATCTTATGAACAAACCTTTGTTTCCTTCAACCAAATTGGAAAGAACAACCATGTTGTAGAGAGAGGAAGCCAGAGATGAAGTGCTATGCTGGCCGATGATGGGTATGAGATCGAGGAGTTGATGCCATAATTCATCGTGGGCTTCTTTAGATGCGCTGCATTTTGAGATATCAATCACGGCATTCCAATTTTTCTCACGATGTTGTTGTAGTTTAGAGCGGCACGTAATCAGATCCTATTAGCAAATAACTACCGTTAAAGTAGGTGAGCGAGTAAGGTGGATGACTATTCATAAATTGGTGAAATTTTCCATCATCCTTTAAACATTAAGTCACAATCGCGGTGAGGTTCTTCAACAAAAACCGTATGACTAATAATCTTCTACGTATTGTATTACATTTTGAGCACAAACAACCCGTTTTACTATAAAAACGACGTCTATTTTTATCTAAAATAGGCGAAACTGCACTTGCTTTCTCTTCTGGTCATGTGTAAGTTAAAGCAAATATCGGTTAATGTGGGAACGCTAACACGCAGGCTAAACATCTACACACCGATTTAACCTTTCCCAAATCAGTCACTAATGAGAGGGTGGAGCCAAATCAAGCCTTTGCTAAGCTGATGGGGTACTCAACTCCACAACTATGGGAGATTCTACTGTTTGAACTAAACCACAGACGTTGTAAACCGAAATTCTAGGAAACGCGGAAATTACTAAAAACCTATATGTGAACAGCACCCGAAGGAGTACTTACTCCTAGAATGTAGAGAGTTTGTTTAAAGGTGGAATTGGGTGGATAGTACTGGTTTCGTTTAGCAGCCGTCGCGAACATTTTGTCGTCTTCAAGAAGGCGCCCGAACAGAGACACCAATTGGCAATCCGTTATCATCGAGGGCTCGCCGTGATAGTAACGTAATACCATCTGAAAAGTTCCGAAGGAATGTGTTAATGGTCGAATGATACAAGTCCTCGAAAGTGCTAAAATTATTATCGTGCATGAAACAGAAGCTGGATGACGAAATAATTTCTAGAAAAGTAAATTTAAACACAACAGGAAGGCAATTGCGCGTTTAAAACCGTTACAACGGTATACTGACATCGTAAATACTGAAAAGGTTATGGTTTTCAAATCTGGCTCCTCCTCGCATGTAATAAGTATCGTTCATCATTCCTTCCTTCATTCTCTTAGAGAAATGCCACTACAAAAAAATTAATCAAATCCATTTATCTTTTAATTGCCAAATAAAGCTTGTTTAAAGCTCTAAAAAATGGTGAATATATAGGGCGCGTTCAGTAACGCACAACGGAGCCTCTTGAGGGCGACCTCACTACCGAACGACGTTTTGCAATTTCGGTTTCAACGAAACGAATTGTTATTGGATATGACATATCTATGCTCGATGGAGCTAATCGTGTTCAGACTCCGTTGCCAATTACGAACACCGTTTTCGCAAATGTCAGAACGCGAGAGCTGTAAAAAAGGAATTGGATACTCACAACGTTTGCAAGTACTATGGACTTCAAGATAGTAGTAACTCCAAGAAAACTCAAGGCCCCGGGCATCACTTCACTAAAATACAAGGCAATTGATAAATTACACCAATGCAGAATGCAAGGAAAATCGCCTTAGCCCTAAGGAGTTGTGTAAACTCAACGTTTTCCGAGGCCCGAGAGCACATTTTTTGGCCGGTTATAAATATATGGCACATCGTTCCGTGAAGTTTTGTTTTTAGAGACCGAAATATTTGTTTAAAATGTGACTTTATAGCTTAGATTAAACAAGCAGTAATGTGCCACACGGAATCATAACGTTCTGGGAAACACTGACTAAAGGCCTGTCCAGACTGACACATTTTGCGAGTTCGCATCTTCGCTTTGCTTGTTTGCAAGATCGCGCTACTGTCCACATTGGGTTTTCGCTACTTTGCGTCCTCACCTCGCGAACATACAAATTTCTTGAGACAAGGCCAAGAATTTCGCGCCTTCGCGAGAAAAGCACCAATCACAGACGAGAAGAAGGCTGGGGCGATTAGTTCCGATTTTCTCTTTGGACAACGTCGCCATCGACAGGCAGATGGCGCAATGATTGCTCAAACTTTATTGGCTCTCAGAATGGGAAAAGCAAAATATTTGCGTGTATCAGGACAGAAGTGCAAATGTTTTTCGTGATCTGTTGCGAAGATGCGAATAGACGATGGCGCGAACACGCGAGCGCGAGTTCAATGTGGACAAAGCTTTACGTAAAAAGATTGGCATAAATTACGTTTAAGAAATTAATCTTTAGTCAAACAAAAACTAATAGATGTCCGTACAAGCTCCTCAAAACATGAGTCGACATTCTCTGGTTGGTTTTACCCTTTATTTCACCGAATCATTTTTGAAATTTCGCTTAAATTACTTACGCGATGTTACAAGTAGAAAGTATCTCTATTTCCGATCGCAAGGCATTATCCAGTTCGTGTCTCAATTCGAAATTGGTCTCTTTGTCTAGTGTAGTGATTGGTCGAGCCTAAATAAAGCAAGAAAATAATACGGTTTACTAGCTTTTTGAGAATACATATTATAAACTTGAGGTATGGCATACCTGAAGGAGGTACATGATGTCCTTATGAATTCCCCATTCAATATCCAATGGACAACCGTATGCCTCTTCAATCTGAGTCGTAAGTTACCGAGTAAAGTTTAAATCATAGAAAAGTATTTTCAATTTAATGCAAGTGTTTACAGTTATGCCGATGGACGCCAAAGTTTTGGCCTGATCTTGGGAAATGCAAGAATCTTTGGCTCGTTCCGAGGAAACCTCTTCTTCCACTACTCCACCAGACTCTACGCAGAATACAACAAATACCCAGGGCCATTAATAGCTACTAGCAAATAAGAAGGGCCGATGAAAATTCTGTTCGTGCCATTCTAACGCTTTATGATTGGTCACAAAGGTTTATCATTACAAGTGGAAATGACGAGAAAGGAATTTCCGGTGTTACTTGTACTTTACATTGGTACCACAGAAAATCTTTCATAAATTTCAGGAATTATGAACATTCACAATTCGATAATTTCTCAATTTGATCGTATTGCGTGGTTCATATAAGTAATGCTAGGGGAAGACTAATATTTGAAGGGGCAGTTCTTAAGGTTGGGAGGGAGGTGAGCCTGTAGCCTTTAAGTCCGTTTAGAACGTCCGATTCTGGACCCCCAGTAACATTTGGCATTTTAATTAACCCCTAAATAGTTTAGCTAGAATATGAATAATTTAAACTCGACACATACCTGACATAACAATCTGGAAATTCTTTTTGCCAACTTGGAATTCAATATGTCCAGTTAATCCTTCTTCGTTACGCTCCAAGACCACCGTGTCCGGTTCGGCGCTGGCAGACACTACGCTCTGTACAAAAACAGAGACATTTTAAAAGTGAAATCAAAACTTACTTCCTTGCAGAACACTTACCTCTCCGATGCCATAGTTGGCCGTGATGGTTATGTTTTTGGGACTTCCCGTGACTGGATCACGTGTGAACATGACGCCAGCGATATCGGCTGGAACCATTTCGTGAATAACGACGGCCATTGGTGAATCAATCACTTGGCCATTTTGTCTACATTTCGATATAATAAAAATTGCCGTAAACGGTATCGTTACACTAAAGACAACTTCACTTTGAATTGTGATTAACTAATAACCTATTCCATTTACTACTCTAGGGACGCTCAAAAAAATTTAGTGCGTTTCATTTATGGATCTAGTTCAACTAGCGCTCGGATTTCCGTTAAATTCCATTTACAGAACACTCGGATTTTCGAGATGTGCTCGAATTTACTGATCTGAATAGAAAGACAGATCAGTAAAGCCGATTTCTCACTAAATCTGTTGACACGTTATGGAGAGAAATAACTGGTTTTATTAAAGCAGCTCAGGAAAATGATGTGTGTTTCATTTTGTAATTAAGGATATTGGCGCGTTCCATCAGATTTTATGACGTAATAGTCCAAACAAATCGCGAGCGATCTCAGAGCAGGTAAAATGGAATACGTTAAAAGAATACTGCGCGACAAACGTCTTGCATTTCAAAGTGAAATTATTTGTAGCTAGAAAGCAATCGAACCTTTTGTACTCGACAGCGATGAAGGAAAACTGAGATGCCCAACATTTCATAACACTTGTAAATATCTGCGTTTACACAAACAATTGATAATATTTCTTTTGTTAAAATTAAAGGAATGCATCAACCTCTTGCAGTCCAGTGACTCCCAAATAAGTGGTCATTTGTCCAGCCGCCGAAAGTTCTTCCGAATCTTCACCTGCAAATATTAATTATATAATATTAGATTTAATTCCAAATTATATTTTATTAAATAATGAAGCATACATTACCTGCAGCGGATGATCGGACGGCAAATCTCATCTTAAGAAAATCGTTGTGAAATTCTTGGTACAAGAGATTTTCCAATTCAGTTTTGATGACGTCAGGCAATTCAATCGCTTCGATTTCTTTAACAACTCTATTTTTAAAAGACCAAAATAATAAATAAAATTAACAAAACTATTTCATATTGAGAAAGAAGGTTTATATTTACCTTGAGCAGGTTTCCTTCAATTTTGATAAATTGTGGCTATAGGAATTTATCAAGTGTAAATGTAAGAGATTTACCATTACAACAATGGGAAGTGTCAGACTTCATTGTTACTACAAACATATGATGGTTATGATTAATAAGTTGAATTCAACTTACTAAGCAGTTTTTTCAATGTCGCTAACAAGTGATTTGATGTTGGTAAGGCTTTGCAGAGTACGATATGCGTTGGTGGTTAACACTATGCCAGAAGGCACCCGGAACTAAAATATCAATATTCGAAATTTATTTTATTATTAGCTCGCTTACACTTAGCCCCAAGATAATAATACAACTCGACGGACTGAAAGTAACTCGTCACGTATATGTTGGATAGATTGAAATATTCAAGATGAGGTGTCCAACCGAGGGAAACTGATTACCATCAGCCGTCAAAGAGAAGCTGGTTCCTTGTAGTTGTATTATTACCTTATGACTTTATTTAAAAGAAAGATACCGATAAGTTTTGTCGCATCTTTTTCGACAAGATGATTAAGTTGGTGAGAGAAGAGCCTTTGCCTCCGCTGACTTCACTTAAGGATCCATTCCTGTTGGACAGGCTTAGAACGAGATCTCCACTCTGAGCCGCTACAATCAACAACCAAAAGAAAAAGGTTCAATTTCTGCTGCGGGGACGGATTGGAGTTCATCTTACGAGAAATCGAACGTCTGAGACTGGGCCTCTTCAGAGAGTTCGACACCGCGTGTTCACGTTCCCTGAAGTTTACATGAACATTGTCATTAATTTTTAAATTTAACCAACAAGTAAATCTATTTAACTAAATTGAAGCAAAATTGCGGTCCTTCATAGGCAGTAATCTTGCTAGAGCAATAGAGAGCTCTTAATTATGCATAGAATTCAGGCAATTCCCTTAACACCGTGCCATTACTACATTGATATCAAAAGAAGTGAGAAGCATAGAGGCATTAAATAGGAGAATTAACTTCTCCCTAAGAAATGCTAGATTTCCTCTTTAAGGCAGCAAACCCGTCACATGCTTAAAACCACATGCTATATTCCTATATTCCTAAGTTCATAAGATATGTTCCTTAAGTTTCTCACTGGTCACTGAGAGCTTGTCATTAAAGTGACGTATGTCATAGAAACCTAGTGTATTCAACTCTGGCGTCGTTCTCAAACTAGCTTGAGCCGTAAGTCTCTAACATTACGAAGGCTGTCGGACTTATGGAACATATCCTATAAACTTATGCTATATCCAAAGTATCAATAACCTAGTAGGGTCAACTACGATCACTCAAATTGGTTGCCTTTGTTTGGCAATTGTACATCCCTTTTCTAGGTCCGAGTATAAGAACAGTATTTCAAGTAGTCAGACTGACTGTTTTTAGCAAAAGGGCTTGCCTTGTGCGTGAAACTCCTAAACTCCAGGTCTTTTGCTTCACCAATCCTAGATGTCGCCTTTTAGTCAATTACCAATATTTAGTGGGGAGTTTTGCGTCAATTTATGTATTCATTGAATTGCTAAGCTAAAGAATAGTATTGTGCCAATTACCTGCTGAATTCCAGAACTAAAGCGTGTCCATCCTCTTCGTTGTCGAGTCGAAGTGTCGTAAATGAAACATTGGTGGTACTGCCTACCAGGTCGCCATTTTTCATCGTGAGGACATCGTTTGTCCCACGAATCTCGAAGAGACGTGAAAACGGGCCTACAAGGGTAATGTTTTATGACTTGACTTCGTACGAATAAGTTGGCTTGCATAGTGTTTTTACCTCTCTGGACTGTTATGACATCTGCTTGCTCCGCGGCTGACGTTGACACACGACAACTTCGAACTGGACCACCCAGTCCGTTTGAAAAAATGATAAAACCGTATTTTAACCTTTAAAAGAAATATAAAAAGTTTTTAATACATTAATAAATAATAAAAAATAAAACAAGACGTTGAAATTTTATAATTGCAAATTGTAATTGAAAATGAGGCCAAATGCAACATTGACTTGCTACAAAGTTGCCAGACATTTTCAATTTCAAAATTTTTTGACATTATCAGGTTTTTCCTGACAGTCTAAAGTCTTATTCCATGATCAGTAGCTAGTCAGAGTGTTATAAAGTCATGGTACTAGAAATGACTAGTACCATGAACGATGTGTGTGGACGAAAGGGGCAGGGCATACTAGTTTTTTTTACGTCAACCTCATAGCCTTCATCGTATCATAAATGTTTTAAATTAAAAGTTACTTACGCGTCTTGTTGCGATGGAAATTTGATCTCTCCGTAATTTAAAAACTCTCCCGTCTATGAAGACGAAAGATGTCTTAAAATCAACGCCAAGAACATTTGTTATCCGAAACGAGCCCGAATGAGTTGCACTTACTTTGGCGTACGCGAAGACTTCCCGAGTTCGCACTGGAGAACTTGGATCGCACGTGTCTGTTATAATAAAATATTGAAAATGTACATGTGCGATGTTAATGCTATACTAAACCGATCGTTTGATTTTCAGTTGGAAAAGGTCTTTTTATAAAATTTTAAAGAACTTTTCATAAATATTTAAAAAATTGGTTGGATTTTCGTTCTATAACCTACATTCGCAATTCGTTAATTTCCGAATTTGATTAAAAAATAGTGTATGTTTTATATCAGTAACAGCACAAGTTCATATGATAAGTTACATAAGTTTGTCACTGGTAGGTGAAACGTCATAGATTCCCGTCAAGAAAAAACATTTTAGAGGATACTGACCCAATGACCTTTTCCTGGCACCCCACAAATACAATTCAGTTTCAGGGCCATCGCTGGTCATATCTTGTAAGGTTCCGAATATGGTACCAGATTGCACCACCTGATCTAGATACGGCATGCATCTGCGCAAATCTTCAAGTTAATGGCAAGAAATTGATTTACAATTTTGACGTTACATTACCGCTTTTCAATGTTTTGCCACTTTTCTTGTTTGGCCAAGTATTCGGTCCACAGTTTCGGATGAATATCATTCAGGAAATCGAAAGGTTGCGAACAAACGGCCCACCTTTTTGTCAAAGTAAGAATTATATCAAAGTAACAAGCTAAGTTTAGACAATTTGTACCTACAGAAACGAAAATTTGACGTGATGTAGTTCTTTATTTTGTCCATCAGGAGAAGATTTCCTATAAAACATTTATACTTTACAAAATGATAAATAGAGACAAGAAGTTTGTTCGTCTGTCTCTTAGGAACAATTACTCTTTTAGTTGAGGAAAATTAGTGTAGGCAAGGTCACAACATATCTCTGTATTTCGTAATTTTTTCTATTTGTGAGGCCTTCCTATAATCAATTCTTATATCAATGGTAAATTTCCTATTTTTCTAAAACCATTTAGAGGGTATGCTGTGGTCACCGAAGGTAGGTAGGTGTACGCAAGAAGTGATATCTAGTTTATTAGGGAGAAAGTATAAATTCGCAACTTTTCCAGCTTTATCTCCAACCCAAACGTAGGTCCGTAGTTAATCCCCGCCTCTAAATTACAAACAGGATCTCATTGGTTCTTGAAAACTCACGTCAGCGCTACGCGAATGATGACGAAAATTACGTGTTTCCCGACTGAGGAGAGGCGAAATAGCCCGGTGGGCTCCTTTTACGTCCCCATTGTATTTTGAAAAGGGGACTGGGATCATGGCGCGCAAATACTTAGGCATCTTATACCTTCTGCCTAATAAACTAGGTATCACTTCTTGGTGTACGTGCCCAAAGTAATTTTCACAACTTATTTACATTCATTGTAAATAATTAATCGACTTTTCATAGTTCAGTATGAGTGAAGTAAAGGAATGAGAGTGCCGCGTGTACCTGAGAAATCCGTTGTACGAAATCCTCCAGCTTCTTAGAGCAAGAAGGCACCGGATTCTCAAAGCACCGGAAACAAAACAGTCTTCGGTAGTCTTGGGTTCGACGGTGAATTCCTCCTTTGGTAACTCGTACACCGTCCCATCGTCCAACTTCAAGTACAACCAGGCGCTACTTAAGCCGTCGCTATTACGCGAAACACGAACCAAGAAACGAGGCCCATCGGGTTTAGTGCACCCACCATAGAACAAAATATTGTCCGTTTGCTGAAAGAAACATATGCAAAATTTTCCTATACTAAGTGTGGTCTATCTCTAGTAGTTGAATGCAAATATAAGAATGTATGAAGCGACAACGGTAATTCTTATAACTGTGTCTGGAATGATGACCCCCACGATGTGAACCGGTACTCTAGCAAGGCCACGACCCATTGGTCCATCGTGGATGCAATAGACAAGTTTCGGTTTTGGTTTGGAACTAACATTCCTGCAAGAGGAAAGCTGAATCTCACCAATGCAGTGACCAGAACTGTATCAATACTTATGAGTGTGTGATGTACTGACTCTCTTCTTGTAAGCTTCTCTTACAAAAATAATGGCAACACCATAAGAATTTCCGGTGTCATGTCTACGTTTTTGTGGTAATATTTAAGACAGCCGGAAATAGGTTTCCCTTACCGTTCCGAGTTTGGACAGCGTTCGTCGCTTATCGAGTTTGTCCTCAATTGGTGGGATGAGAACGGACATCTTCTCCAAGCTGTCATTGCGAGTGTTGACATCGTACACGTCAAATCTCCCCTTCACTCCTCGTTTATCGTATAAATACTTAAAGTGTATGAAGACTCGTCGCAAGCCATCCCAAAACCCTTTAGAGAAGAACAAATTATTTAAAATGATTTTAAGTAACTCGCCTTTGACTGAAAAGAGTTGAGTTACACAATTCTTGCGCTTGCAATTACGCTATTTAAATGGTTGCTTAAAATTTGAAAAAGGCCTAACCTGATAAGGGGGAAAAAACCACGCTCAGATCATAAGTCACGCTCTGATTAGTATTGCCTACCAAACTATGATTTGTGACGTAACATTACCACTACTCCCTCCCCTTGTAACATTTAGTAACACTGGCTAAAATCCTCCCCCTTCTCGCGTCTCGATGTTACGTAATTCGGGAACAGCCCCTTACTCAATCACTCAAATAGAACCTTTCCAAAAATGGGGTTACAACAAAAACTGGTGTTTGACCTCCTTCTTGTTATAAGAGGTTGGACTATATGGCTTCAATAAGTAAGGACTTTGGTGGGTCGGTAAAGTTAAAGCCCTATCTAATATTTTTGGGTCCGTACTGCCCCCTCCCCCTCGTTTGAAAAGGATGCTATTATAAATTGAAGTAACTAATAAAACATAAGATTGTAATGAAAGAATTGTCCTTACCGTTCTCATTTTGAAAGAGCGTCACGTATATGAAATACAGCGAATCCAATAACTTGAAATCCATTTTCATACGCGATCAATTAAGAAGTGTTTTGTAAGTTATATTTTTATTGTAGGTTAAGGTATTAACGAAAGTGATCTTGAACAAACGACTGATAAATGAAATAGAAGGATTCTAAATCCGAGTAAATCATTAAATAGAAGGCTTATCAATGCTTATTCATTGTGGAGATTCCTCTTATCGGAAAACGTGGTTTATGATATAAAGATAATTTTCCAATAACACTGAGACGCCTCGAATCTCTATCTCTTACACAATAATAACTGTAATTCCTTTCAAATTTAGAATCTACTAATTCTGAAGTTATCGATGAAATTGTTAGTATGCTGCCGTGTTTCAAAATGCTATGTAGTTTGATTTTCAGTTCATTCAGGAACGTATAGATTTTTAACAGGTCATTTTCTGTACCTTTCTGCTTGAATGAAAGGGAAGGAGTTGTGGAAACCGTCACCATTGACGTCATGCACAATGTATTTTAAACCGCGTGTCACGTGATATTGTCTTAGCTAGCGACCTGTGCCGTGATTAATGCGACCTATGAGTGTCAAACGCGAATGAAAACAAGTTCTCTTTGCGTGTTGTGAACGAGTAAACCTATGGTTGACGGTTGTCCTATAAGAGAAGAATATGAGCCAATGAAACGCCAGGAAGGAGGAGGGGGCGGGTTAACAAAGATTTCAAGAAGAATAAATCTTATTTATTCCTGATATTTTTTATTGGGCACTCGTAACTTTGTATATTTTGCAAAGAACTGCAATGGATCAATTTAATCACTTCGCGTTCATTGACTTCTGGAATTTACTCTTCAAATTAATCGCGAAGGGATGGTTTAAAATTTAAATCCTTTTGTAGAAGCGATAACGAATCACTTGTAATTTAGTTAAAATAGAACAAAGGAGTGGAAAATTTCAACACCTAAAATATTAGTCTGATAAATGTGGATTGTATCAAGTTTTAAAAATAGTCTAATAAACTGCATTACAGAAAGTTGTTTATTTGTTTTGGCTTTATGAATTTTGAAAGTGGCAAAAACAAGTTAGTTTCTTCTTGAAGCAATCATACGCTACTATCCCTTTAATGAGTTTATTTAATTAACAGAATGTCATTACCGAAACAACTACCTGACTCGTATCTTAAACTATTCATTAACTCCCAACTGTTTATCAGAAAACTATTACCTTAGTTTATTTTACCAAATGCAAAAATAATACGTGTCTCTCGTGGGAAAATGCAATAATTTTCCGGATGTGAAACAATTGGATATAATAGGTATCAGCCGGTATGGAGTTGTAAAGAGTCTTAGAATTGACGTAATATCAATGGTTATCCTTATGAAAAGGGAACCATTCCAAGGTTGCGGAAAGGTCATTTTTAGGAGGTTTTTTGACCACGCACTAAGGCTAACAAAAGATAACATCAAGTTCGTGCGCAAAAAAAGCCTTTTCTTTAAGTTAATAAGTAACCAGATAACAGACAAGTACTGTACATATGCGCCACGAACATTTGTTTTACCAGAGCACCGTTTTCAAAGTTGCACTGAACGCACCCAGAATCACAAACAATGTTGACAAACTGCGCAATCGCAAATTCTTATTTATCGACAGAAAAGTTGATTTTCTTGGACAACTACTTGACCATAGAGGGTAGAAAGAGGGAGAGTAGAAGGCTTGGCTGGAGTGTTCTTGCATTGAAAGTTCACCTCTAAAATTCCGGTGTGCGCGCGCATCTTTCTCTGCCCTCTTATTGGTTGAAATACGGTGACCCGGATATTAGGAGGAGAATATAACAAATAAATAAAAAAGAAAAGCGAGAACACCCAAAATGCATTGCCAAAGCCGGTCTCAGAGGTCCCAGACAACTAGCTTCAACTCCCCCCTTTCTACCCTCTTTGGATTGACTAAAGGCCCTTTCAGACGATACAACTTTTTCACTCATTCATATGAGTCAACTTGAGTTGAGTAAACTAGTTGGGTTGTGTGAACAGAAGTTGGTTGGACAAGTTGAATTACCACCGAATTATAAATTGATCACTGAGCAATTTTTGTTGATTCATTTCACTTCCTGACACTTTCGTTTAATTGAGTTTGACCTAATTTAATTGGACAATTGGAGAATGACGTCATATTTGTCCTTTAAGAAGGTCAGGGGGGTTATGGTTATGGGTATCGAGTCAAAAAGGCCATAACTACGCGGCTTTCTTTAATAGGCATAGACGAAATTGATTCGAGTCTTTCGTCTGCGTCGTTTTCGAAAACATTTACTCTTTGACCTGATGACTTTACTTAACAACTCGAAGGCGCAGATGTTAAAAGCCATTATCCAAGTGAAAATGAGTCCGAAAAGAACCAGTTTCAGTTCGGACAGTGTGATGTAATGTTGATCGTCATCATACTCATCGTGGTGCTTTTCGACATCGTCAATGCGATTATCGTACTCCCATTTCAACATCAATCCAGAATTGATTATCATCTTCAACCTAAAGTACCACTTTAAATCTATTAAGACCATCAATAAGTTACTAGGTTTTGTTATTCTGTGCTATCGGTGCCCTAAATGTGGGGTGTATTCACGCATAATATTAAATATCCTACCAGTAGTGCCCAAATACCGTTGAGTATAATCAGAAGAGGATAATAGATGAAGGATGACACTCTGTATCCTCTTGATACTTTAGTTATGTAACATGATTCTTCCCAGGCGAGGGAATTACCCTTTTTGTTCACTCTCTTGCTCATCCCACTTCAAATGGGCATCGCACCGTGGGGTCAATTCCATCACTGTTTGGAAGTACTAAATCCTCATCAATAAACCCACAAACCTTGATTGTTATGACGTGGGACCAAAATCCACAAGCGCATGCGCCTTGACAAATAGTGAAGCGGTAATAGAGTAATGATGGGAGAACTATTTATCGCGCACGTGATTCGGTTTAGTAACCTTGCTCCAAATGTTGGGAAGAATCATGTTACAATAACCCCGCTTTGTGGTGGTACACTCCTCTCGAAGAGAAGTATCTTATACTAATCTGGGAGGTCCAAGAGTAAAGATGACTTTTACCCCATGGTCTATTATCTCAAATGTTGCGTAAGGTAGAAAACGAACACGCAGTTGTAATTGCTCACTTACCATTTATTGATTTCCGTTTTGCAAGGTAGATCCTTGTTGAAGACAACTGCGAAGTGAATTGGAAATACGCTCTCGCTCGAGAAATGAAACAACCTCAGAGGGATATTGGCATCCAGCAAATCCTTTTGCAACCACCTTTTAGGCCAAATGAAGGCGTACTTGCGCGTCATCACCATCTTGATTCCTTCGTCCTCTGTCAAAGGTGGTACAAAACCTGGCGTCTGACTGCTTGCCGCGAAAATCTTCAAGATTTCTACTTTCGACGACTGAAATTGATTACGACCATTGTTATTATTGTTTGTCATCTTACTAATCTTATTATTATTATTATTTTGTTTTAATGTTTAATAAACAACTTATTTTGAAATTCATTTACCATGAGTGCTTCGTGATCACTTGTGCCTCTAGCACCACTGATGATATAGTTTTTCTTGCGGATGGCGTTGACCATGTCTTCTAGAGTGTCGATGGGTTTAGTCACGGGGGCGTGGTTGGTATTCGCGGTCAAGTAACACTCGTACAGTGTCGACAAGCAGCCGCAACAGAAGGTCAACAGTAGAACCAACAAAACCGATAATCTTTTCAATTCGTTTCGAGGTTTTGCGGACGCTAAAACACATTTCCACGATTAACGTCAAATTGCAAATAATAACAGAAAGTCTAGACTCTAGAACAGAATGGTTTCTCAGTGAAACTCTTCAAATTCAGTGTTTTCGAAAGTTATCAAAGCTGCGTGCTTAACATCTTTTGCCTATTATAAATATTTCATATTCCATATTCCAAAATTTTGGGCTAGAGCGTGTGCTCAAAACTGACTACGCAGCTCTAGACTTTCTGCAAGTGTTAATAATGGTTTTTGGTAAGGAACCTTGCGAGAGAGCGAATTGAAGTATAATCCACATATTTAAGTAGTTTTCCAGTTTAACTAATTTGAGCATTTTGACACATAAAATGAAAATAGCCAGAAATAGTAGATAACATATCCAGACCTGTAATATTAAAAAAAAGGAAATTGAATGCGTAAAATTAACTAGAAATACACACTAAAGGAGCTGAATTGGTTCAATCAAACATGACGGAGTAGAGAAAATGTGGGTTTGCAAAATGTTTTATTAAATTCAGAAAAAATGTTTGTTTGCTTGTTCTTAATGCACGGTCACATTTCGTAACCGAATTTCAACAAAGTTCATGTTTGATTTCAGTTACAAAATAGAAGTTTTGAGACGTTTTCGGGACTGTGGTGAACCCTAGCCATTGATAAGAAAACGTCCTATTCAAAACCCCGTAGCATTAACCTCTAATTAAACAAACCATTATTTAAATTAAAAGTTGAGGAAAATTGTTAGGTTCAAAGTAAAAACCACCTCACGCAGATTTCACACTAATGAGCGCAAAACAAACAAGCGCTTTGACCTTTTGTGATTTCCCTTCTCTTAGAACAAAACAATGTGCGATTATTATGACATACTTTCGTTTCCAAAGGAGAGCTGATGAACGTATTGCTGAATTTATATTTTCCCGGCTTACTGGTGACAAAAGCAACGTCATCTTGAAGATAAATGTTAGAGAAATTAACGTACTTAGCTCTCTGCTCCGTTGGTGAAACTGTAGAAATTGCAATATCCGCTTCCTATTTGAAAAGAAACGAACAGGTTAACTTCCGAATAATGTTATTATATCGGTAGGTTGATTAAGATTAGTTACCTTCCTCGCTACCATTCCAATTAATCCGGTACAACTGCCATTTGCGCATGCGCCCCATTGCTTATCAGCCGCAGTCACGATCTTGTATCTATGAAAGACACTGGCTTAGAAATAGTGGTCTTGGCATAGAACCTAGCTTCAAGTAATCTAACGCAGTGTTGGTGAGCAAACAACTATTTTAAAGCCTTGGATAATTTGACACATAAAACTTATGCTATTACTGGAAAGCCATCTTGCGCGAAAGAACTTTCAGAATTTCGAAATCTCTTCCTTGATATGGCCATTCCCCTCCTTTCAAATTTGCCAGGAATTGAAAGGCGTAATGCTATATTGAAAAGTGGATCATGAGTGACAGGAGATAGTTAGGTGAAATCGTGACTCCCACTCACATTATTAGCGGCGACGGTTAACGTGTTATTTGCGCACAACTTCATGCTTGATTATCTAAAGTGTAACAGAGATGAAATACGGTTCAAGAAAAAAGTTATGCTGTAAATATTTGGTTAGGTTAAACAAGAGAATAAGCTGAAGTATCAGCAAATTTTCTAAACCAAGTGTCGCGACATATTACTGTGGAGTGAGATTTTAAAAGTGTGTCCCAAGATTTTGAAAAAATTTAAATAGCCTGATTCAAAGACAAAATTAACAAATTTTATTACCAAAAAAAAATTAAGTTTATTATTGTTCTACAAATAGCGCCACTGTCTCGAGGAGAATCAGCGTTCGCACCTTCACTTACTGTTTCCGATTTGTACACTATGTTGGCTTTAATTGGTCCAAACGAGTGCGGGTTTTCAAGTATCCTATCATCACAGTCGTGGAATTTTAAACCAAATTAAGTTTTTCTCAAAAGAGTTTTCCTCCGACTACAACATTCACACTACCATGAATTTGAATAGTTTCTAGTAACAATTGACAAGTTTCTTTAAGCATGCATTGCAGTTAAGATAGAAAGCGTTAAAATGAATAACCCTTTGGCATAACTCTTCAAACAATTTATACTTGCTGAGCCACACGAGCTAGTTTGTCATTCTAACTATTGTAACCGTTTCAATCTACAACACGGAACTTTAACTGCAGATCTTGATCGATACGAACGTGCGTGTTACGTTTTATAAGTAGATTTATTTAATAACAAGTTGGGAAAACCAAAATATTACCTCTCCGAGTCAAGACGACTACTTACAAACTTATTTACCCAGATATGGAAATGTTTCTTAAGTTAAAATTTATGAAATATTAAAGCAGTATACAAAGCATAGCAAATTTACTGTAAATCAGACGACATTTTACATCCAATAATGATATACTTGTACACATTAAAATCATCCGATGGGGGAAAAACGGGTCATCGGCGTTTTATAAATGACGCTAGCCTAATAAAGCGTGCAAGGTACCAAGGCTTAACAAAAATTGTAGGATAACATATTTATAGAGAAAGATAACAACTTTTATAACTAAAATTAGAAACTAACATATCTCTTAAAATTCTCGCGTGATCAACTGGTTTCACGCCAATTAAATAGCTATAGTCCCATAGAGCTATTTGTATTAATTCCTCCATAGGTTTTTTCGCCAAGCTGAGAACTACGCGTTTTACGTCACGTTATCCAAAAAGCCGACTATTTTCTTTGAAGACCGCGCTAGCTCAGCGCTAAGCACCGTAACGTCAAAATTCAAAAACAAAATCCCTGGGCCGCGTTCAGCAACGCTGGGCTCTGCTGAACGCGGCCCAGATTTCCACCATGATAATAAAATTTAAGCCTAATTATTTAAAAGTGTATTTAACTTTCGGCTCACTCTGAACCGTTAATGTCTCTGCATACAGAAACGAAAACCAAACCCAAACGTTTACTTTTTGGTTCACTAGGCCTATTGACAAATAAGAGGTCATTTGACCAACATAGCAGCATTGTGCTTGTATTCACTGTGATTTTAGAAAGGATTATGCTATAAACAGATGTAGTATAGCTTAAGTAATATATAAACATCCATTTTAAATAATAATATTAAAAAAAATCTTTGGAATATCAAAATGAAATAGAGCTTTAAAGCTACAAAAGTACTAAATGCATCATAATTACGAAAAATATTTCCACATATTCACTTTATATTAAGGATAAAGGGAATATTATGGTTTCTTTACACATCAAAACAAAACGAACTTCTAACGCAGCGCACTACTGAAACAACGGACGGACACATACAGACAAAAACATAGACTGCTTTTAACTCTTTCCGTATTAATTTTGAATTGAGAAACAAGATTATCTTAAATATTAAAATAAATATAATTAATATTTAATATTTTCTTCGTTAGTTATTCGCCTTATTGAACGTTACATCGTTTTGAAAAAGAACAATTAAACATTCTTGAGAGACTTGACTAATATTGGCGTTTGAAATGAAGCATACGCCGGTTGCTTCGCCTTCATCAAATAGGTAGTATATAAGGGTGTCGAATCGCAGCTATGGATAAGAACAGCGCAATTGCGTGAACCTTTGGTGGAAGCCCCACCATTGGGAGGCCGGACGTTTCTCGTAACCCTGGCCGATCGCCGCGTATGTCTTAACCTTAAGGAGTAGAAGCCAGGTGTACAGACTGGTGTCCATGTGGGATGGACAAAAACAAAGACCAGAAGATGGTGGTGTTAGAAGCCAGGTGTACAGACTGGTCTCCATGTGGGATGGACAAAAACAAAGACCAGAAGATGGTGGTGTTAGAAGCCAGGTGTACAGACTGGTGTCCATGTGGGATGGACAAAAACAAAGACCAGAAGATGGTGGTGTTAGAAGCCAGGTGTACAGACTGGTGTCCATGTGGGATGGACAAAAACAAAGACCAGAAGATGGTGGTGTTAGATGCCAGGTGTACAAACTGGTGTCCATGTGGGATGGACAAAAACAAAGACCGGAAAATGATGGTGATAGAAGCCAGTAAGTGCAGACTGGTGTCTATGTGGAATGGACAAAGACCACAAAATGGTGGTGTTTGAAGCCAATAAGTACAGATTGGTATTCATGTAGAATAGACAATTGACTAGTCAGATGAAGTAATAGTGGCCAGTTGATTTGTGGATAGATTCAAGTTTTGAAATTTCCGGGAACTGTGAATACGGTCCGGAAATAGCGAACACATTTGCTTCAATTCGGAAACTGCGAACACGGTCCCCTGGGGTGTAAGTCAATAACAACAGACAGACAGACACACACACAGACACGTCGAAATTAGAACCTCTCCGTGACATACGTCACTCGGAGAGGTAAAAAGAAGTATAATAATAAACTGTTTCGGCCCAGCTGCCAGCGGGAAGGTAAGTCCAATATGAAATAGAATAGTGCAAAATTCGGTTAAATATATGCAAATTTGGTACCCACAGAAATTATCTAAAAAAACTGGTTATTTCCCAAAACAATGTCAAAGGTTTGAGGGGAAGTAATAAGTTGTGTCATAGGTGAACAATATTTTTATTAAGTTTGAGTACCTTCGTTACTTTTTAAATTAGGCAGTGAAGTACCCGACCTCTCCGTTAAGCTGAAATTGAATATATGGCGTGATATAATTTCGTGTTCATATAATTATATTTTTGTCTTAGCCTATTATAGGCATAATCAAACCGCTAACCGAGGTGCGTTTTATATCATAAATTTGATCAACTATAAAATTCGTTAGCTAAAGTGACCAACCAGAAAATTACTTTAGTTATATCATAAGATACATTCCATAAGTTTGTCACTGGCTACTGAGAGCCTTGTCATGAAGTAACGTGGGTCATAGATTCTGGTAAGGCACTGTCAACGGCTTATAAATTCAGACTAAATAGGACTAGATGGAAGTCCTGCAAAATTAACCACCACCGAGTGTAGGACTTCAATTCTCGCTTCCGTCGTTCTCGAACTAGCTCTAGCTGTAAGTGTCTAACTTTACGAAGTATAAAAAGTGTCATACTTATGAAACATATTTTATAGACTTATGGTATATAGGGATTTTAGCGAATAACATGCGAGCAAAATTCCGGGTTTGTCTTATGGAATTTTTCTCTTTTGGTAACTACCAAGCCGCTCAATAACTAATTTCTCGTCGTGGTTCGCGAAATCAATGAATGGACAGTAGGAACTTGTGGGAATTTTTTTGCCTCGCTCCTAGCTCATTTCGGAAACTATTATTTGCTCGAAATATAATATTGAAGAGACTGGTGAGGTTTTCATACCATAGCGATATTTTAATTATATCCTAACCTTACCTAACCAAATGTTTTTCTATTCCAAAAGTATTGAGTCTCAAATAACCACACCTAACCTAACAAAATTGGTGTTCAAATAGCCAAACCTAACCTAACGAAATTGGTGTTCAAATAGCCAAACCTAACCTAACGAAATTGGTGTTCAAATAGCCAAACCTAACCTAACGAAATTGGTGTTCAAATAGCCAAACCTAACCTAACAAAATTGGTGTTCAAATAGCCAAACCTAACCTAACAAAATTGGTGTTCAAATAGCCAAACCTAACCTAACAAAATTGGTGTTCAAACAGCCAAACCTAACCTAACGAAATTGGTGTTCAAATAGCCAAACCTAACCTAACGAAATTGGTGTTCAAATAGCCAAACCTAACCTAACGAAATTGGCGTTCAAATAGCCAAACCTAACCTAACGAAATTGGTGTTCAAATAGCCAAACCTAACCTAACGAAATTGGTGTTCAAATAGCCAAACCTAACCTTACAAAATTGGTGTTCAAATAGCCAAACCTAACCTAATAAAATTGGTGTTCAAATAACCAAACCCAACGTAACCTAATAAAATTGGTGTTCAAATAACCAAACCCAACGTAACCTAATAAAACTGGTGTTCAGATAACCAAACCCAACGTAACCAAATAAAACTGGTGTTTAGATAACCAAACCCAACGTAACCTAATAAAACTGGTGTTTAGATAACCAAACCCAACGTAACCTAATAAAATTGGTGTTCAAATAACCAAACCCAACGTAACCTAATAAAACTGGTGTTTAGATAACCAAACCCAACGTAACCAAATAAAACTGGTGTTTAGATAACCAAACCCAACGTAACCTAATAAAACTGGTGTTTAGATAACCAAACCCAACGTAACCAAATAAAACTGGTGTTTAGATAACCAAACCCAACGTAACCTAATAAAACTGGTGTTTAGATAACCAAACCTAACATAAACAAATAAAACTGGTGTTCAGATAACCAAACCTAACACAACCTAATAAAACTGGTGTTCAGATAACCAAACCTAACATAACCTAATAAAACTGGTGTTCAGATAACCAAACCTAACATAACCTAATAAAATTGGTGATCAAATAACCAAACCTAACATAACCTAATAAAATTGGTGATCAAATAACCAAACCTAACATAACCTAAACTCACCTAGCACATCTCGGGTTTGAATGACCAAACTTACACCATCGTAATTCGCTATCGTTTTCGACATTTCGGTTGTACTGCTGTTTATTGAGCTGTAGTAACGGTACGCCGCGTTTACCAGAACTGCTGTATAGGGAACTGCTGTAACAGGTAAACTGAGTTTTCGGGAAACATCTAACTACGAAACCGCAGTGATGAGGACTGCTATTAAGTGATCCGCTCCTATGAGGGCTTCCGAAAAAAAAAAAATAAACATCTTACCTCAAAAAGGGTATCTTCAGCTTGTCATCGTAAAGACACCTTCACAAACACTGTCCAAATACTTAATATTTTAACAGTCCCTGTTTCTTTAGTCCTTCTCACGTTACTCTAAAAAGTTAAGTTCGTTATGAGCTCGCGCTTCTGGCGGGCGCTCAGACCAGCTGTTCTTTTTCACACTGGTCAAGGCACCTTTTGATTTATCACCCACGCAGGCACGTATTTTCATTTCCAAAACTACCTACAAACGAGGAAAACGTGCGACTTCAGATGGCCACAAACGCGAATGGTTCTCACCAGCGAGATCGAGAGAAGGTAAACCGGATTATCTCGGTTGCTAACTAGATCTGCTAAATTTATCACAAATGATCATAGAGAAAGTACAAACACGACGAGAAATAACGAATTCCAACAAAAAATTCACGGAAAAAACCATACATTTGGAACAATTCAAAACCTATTCCAGTCGCCAATAAAGCAGCAACACGAAACTTGAGACTAATTTGAGGGGTAAGTCACCATGGAAGTCGGGTCTAGGCAACTTTTTTGAACTGAGAATATTTTGATTAGTTCGTAAATATTTAATTAAATTGGAATCTCAATTTCTCAAAGTGGAAGAAAATATTTATACTTTAAATTATACGACATAGACGCTGCCATTTTTGAAATTGTGCCCACAGCTCACGATCTCGCGAATTGATGCCATAACCAAATTATCTCTCCATAAATGGCGGCCGATTACGTGATCATAATTTCCCGTCGCGAGATTCTTGTATAAGACATCTGCGGCGTTTAAATGGACTAATACTATAGAAGAATTTCAATATGTCTTCAGGATTAATAACTCGTTTAAAAACCTGGATCTCACCTTGCACTCTGCACGTCATTAATACCAACAAGAAAATAATGACTTCTACTCCATGGAGCGAGTAAAGTGGCATGACGGCGATGTGTGGGTAAGGCGATAGTCCCTAATGTGGATGTAAATTTTTTAAGTCTATCAAAGTAAATGTAAATGTTTTGGTTTTCGCAAAGCACTTAGTAAATTCAACCATTTCAGAATTACTTTATATTATTAAATTTTCCCTGACGATGAAATGAAGAAATTGAAGAGTGTTGAAGCGATTATTTCATGTCTTTTCTAAATCGTCATAGAGTTCTTGGAAGTTTTCAAAGTGACGTACGTCTCGGCTTAATTGCTTTACAAATAGAAAACTGCACGGAATAATGGTTTATTTATTCCCTCACCCCTAATTGTTTAAAAGAAAGAATACAAAACTCAGACTTACGTAATGGATTTCGATACAAATACAGAGAAATTAAGTACACGAAATACATTATCATTATTTGACAATAGTCGATCTCAACATCAAAGCAACGCTTATGATTTCATATTGGTTCATTTAAAATTGCTTAGGAATTGCGTGCAACGCCCAAATCAATTTCCAAACCTGTTGAATTATACCTTCCAAATACGGTCAATATCAAGTGCCGGGAAAGGATTGCGTGTTAAAACGATGAGCCGCGTGTCGCAAGACCTTGAAAGGCAGAACATAATGAAATTGATGATGATGATCGATTATATGTAACACATTGCAAACACATTTATCAAGCATTTTTAAACCATTTTGTAGATTAGTAAATAGGCTCATTAAGCCGAATTGAATTTCGATTAATCTGGTTGCAGGTAAAGGGTTAATTGAGGGGCAAGCCACTCCTTGGAATAAATATAACAATAAAACTTCAGATCCATGTATTATCCAAGAAGATAATATTTTCATAAATGCTAATTATTTTGTAATAAGAGATCATTTGTTTATTTCTTTTAATTTTTAATTCCTTTTATATTTAGAAAAAGGCCGTTCTTTTAAGGTTTAATCAATTATGTTACCCGCCCTTTTCCTCCAATGAAAAACCACTTCTACAGCTTGCACAAAATAAAAGGGCCTAGCCTAGTTGATGCATGGACAAAGCAAAACTGAAGGACCGATGGCAGCCTATAGAGCCCCACACTAAGTGACTAAACAACCAATGTTAAGATTGCTTCCCCCTTTTCAGCCCCAAAATGGACGGGGGGTTATGAAAAATACCGAGTCAAATCCCGGAAAAAGCTAGCGCCATCTAGACAAACTAAAGGCTCTTTCAGACGATCCAACTTTTTGACTTAGCTTGATGGGTCAACTCGAGCTGAACCAACTAGTTGGATCGTGTGAATAGACGCTGGATGAATTGAGTCACCAAAAAAGTTGGCTAGGAAAAATTGTATCAGTGATCCAATTTTTGCTGACTCAACTTTTTAAGTTCATTTCTCCAGCCAATCAAAATGAATTACAAAAAAGCCTTTTTCGCGGGTTATTTCGTAAATGCCAAGGTAGGTGGCGTTTAAAAAGTTTCATTTGGCGGTAAAAGTTTAGTCGTGTGAATAGGAAGGATTTATTTCACTTTTCCCTTCAAAAGTTCAAGGGAAAGTTGATACAACTTTTTGACCCATCGAGCTGAGTCAAAAAGTTTGATCGTCTGAAAGAGCCTTTAGTTTGCTGCTTCCCTCTTTAGAACGTTGATTCTCCCATATGCCCCCCCCCCACTATCCGGTTTGCTACTATCTGCCACTAGAAGGCGAATTAACAAGTATTTTTCAACTTTCTCTCTCTGCCATCGGTCCTTCAGTATTGCTTTGTCCATGGTACTCACGATATGGCTAAAAATGGAGTAAGAAAATTAGGGTCGCTTCCACAACGATGGCGTGTTTTCGCCATACCTACGAATACACGGTTAGTATTGGAGGCACGTTTCACTTCATTGTGTATGCGCGTGTTTACCGAGCATTAAAACGCATCCAAAATATCGATGTATAAAGAAATTCGATATGCTACTATGTATGAAGGTAGGTCTAGACGACATTAGCGAATGTGGTTTCGTGGTCAAAACATTCATGTAGAACAGCTAGTGTGTTTCGTTATCGAAGATTCCTTTCAAATGCTTTAGGTAAACAGTACGGCGTTAGAAACAGAAGCGGATAAATTACCATAGTGACCAGTTTATTCTTGTCCAGCGTCGTGGATTGGATAAACATGTAAAGGTGTGTTGGTTTAAAATATAATTAATTTGTACGGCTAGCTTTATTGTGATCACGTTATACGAAAATTGTTTTAAATTTCTCAAAGTAAATATTTTATGTGAATAAGTTCATAAGGCATGTTCCATAAGTTTGTCACTAGTTACAAGCTGGAGCTTGTCATGAAGTGATTGAAGTAGTTCATAGATTCAAGGTTAAGCGACGCCTGGTGAGGCCCTGTCAAAAGAGAGTTATTAAGATGGACTGTATAACCGCGTGTAGTCAATCCTCGCTTGTCGTTCTCGAACTAGCTCCCAGTAAGTCTCCAGCATTGCGAGGTACATAAGTAAGTGTCATACTTATGGAACATATCTTGTAAACTTATAATTTCCGGAAGAGG
Source organism: Phalangium opilio (assembly GCA_019434445.1). Classification (NCBI taxonomy): domain Eukaryota; kingdom Metazoa; phylum Arthropoda; class Arachnida; order Opiliones; family Phalangiidae; genus Phalangium; species Phalangium opilio. The sequence goes on from JAEQBA010002799.1 coordinate 498,040, forward strand.
TTTGTATATGCGTAGCCACGTTTCGTTGAGTTTCGAATTTGATTAACCAACCAAACTGCATGCTTGATATTAGTAAATTATTGTTTATTAGAAATGGTTTGCTAGAGTTCCACTCAAGAATGGGACAAAGACGAACCCCTAGCCATTCAGCCTGTTAAGAAGGTCCTATTCCAAACCTGTAACATTGTATCTTTATGACTAATCCCTATTTAAAGATCGTTATATTGAATTTCTAAAAGAATGGCATCATACAGGTATTCCATTAGGTGTTTTGGGAAATACAAGTGTGTCTACATAATCAAGAAACGCTTTCGGGTTTCCGGTCCCTTCAAGCAAGTCTCGACTGTGGTTTATTTCAATAAAATGCCACTAGACGCTCCCAGAATAGAGGCGTAAAGTTAACTGGTAAAAGAATAGTTTTAGCTCCGGACCTTTTCGGGCAAGTTTTGATTGGTTCCTGCCTTTGCCAAGGTAAAATTGGTGTGTTGAAAATTAGCTACCATATGTTAGGAGAACAACAGTAACCAAAATTTTCCTTAAAACTCTTGAGCAACTACGGGAACCTCAGATATAATTGGACATACTTAAAAAATGATTCAAAGTTTCTTGAGGGTAATAATGAATAACATCTCATGGTGACTAATTAGGGTACATGTTTGCTCCAGTGACGCTCCCAACACGATATATAACCTTCTACACACCAATTTAACCTTGTCAAAGGCAAGAAACAATCAGAACTTGTCCAGAGCTAAAACTAGCTTTTGCACAGCTTAGGCATGTGTTTAAACCATACCACAGCCAAGACTCGCTTTAAGTATGGCTACCAATCGTTAGTAATAGACAATTAACGTTGCCTTTTTCCTATTGCAATAAGATCGTGGAAAACGAGGGCACGTACATAAACCCATTCCCATAAGAGCGATTAAATATTCGAGGCGAACGTTCACTTTAGTTTAATTAAGTTTTGATAAAAACCTCATTATTTTAGTCACGATAGTGTAGTTCCATTTAAACGTCTATTATTCCAAACATAATAAAGAATGACTCGTTTGCATTTTTATGTGTGTAAATTTCCATTAAGTCAAAAGTTAATTGGACAGCTAAAGTATACATAGCTTAATGTGGTTGATAGTGGAATACAAAAAGTTGATTTGTGACGCACGTACATGAAATGTCAATCATTATGAGTTGAATCCCCAATGGATTTATTTATGCAAAGTGGGGTGGAAAACGTGTACTAAAGGGTAAAGATTATGACAAATGGCAAAACCTAATGTAGAATATGCTCAAAAATAGTTCTCTGAAATCCAAGTATAACAAATGCTTAGGGAAAGATGTGTCAAACCATCAGAAAAATATTTGAATCACAATCTAAAACATTATGAAACTCTGGTATAAATAGACTTATAAATAGTTTCATGACCTTTATAATTTCCCTTTAAGGCAATTACAACCTTCCCCCCCCCCCTTTCTCTGTACCATGTCAATCAAACATAAGTAACATAACTACTTAAAAGTTTAATGTCCGTCTCGAACTAACTCTCAGCAGTAATACATAGATTTCCTCTACTTGGAATCTTTAAGAGGCAATAAACCAAATTTGATTGAAGGTAAGGGGGGGGGTGCTTAAAACTTTGTTAAATCGTCCGCTCCTCCTTCCTCGGATTTCATTGGCTAATTACAACCGTCGATCCTAGATCTACTCGTTCAGAACAAGCAAAGAGATCTATTTTACAATCGCGTTCAGTGCTCATAGGTCGCGTTAGTCGCGGCACAGGTCGCTAGCTAAGTCAATATGACGCGACACGAGGTTTCAAATACATCATGCATGACGTCAAGGGTGACGGTTTCTACAACTCCTCCCTTTAGTTCATGCAGAAAGGTACAGAAAATGACCTATTACAGATTACAGATGTATCCCTGCTCTCAGTAACACTAAAGTATAGTGTCATACTTATGAGTTAACCATTACGGTTTTAACATAATTGATCGAGTTTAAGGCACCCAGAGTCGTTGTTCCAGAACGTGGCATGCATGCTTTACTTATAATTTCATACAGTTTTTTGTTAAATAATAGCGACAGAACAATAGTATTATTGGGGGACCCACTCTACCATTTAAGAAACATTTTCGACTACCAAAGAATTCCAGGGTTGCCGGCCGTCAGGGTATTTTAGTTACTTTCCAGGCCTCCATTTTCTTTGATGGCGTATTACATGGTCAACCCCAATCGTTTACCATAAAGCCCGTCCATATTTACACTTCTCTACCATGGATATGTATATATACTAAGGTATTATGGATTCCCATCTCTTTCGTTCCACAAGTCTTTTCGCTTAGGCGCCCGTTCAGCAAAGAAAAAATATGACTTGAGCCCCCCCCCCCATACAAAAAAAACCTAGAGAGTGAGAGGGAAATTAGTATTTTCCTCTCTATGCGCATGGGCGAAATTTAAATCAACCCACCCACTGAGCATGGTTCTCCGAAATTTTGGTGGCCAGCTTTACGGCCTAGTTTGGGAATACATAATTGTTTATACCTGCACCTCTACAGTGTTATTGTTCTCGATTTAATCTAGCGCTTATTCCATTAGTGTTTGGAAAGCGCATTTGGAATGAGTTTACCGCCACTACGAAACAGTCTTCTTAGGAACGGCAAGCTCAGAAGAAATGCACCTCAAAATTGGATTCTATCCGGTAAAAACAATTTTAATTTCTTCTTAAGTTAGGCGCTTTTCACGAATTACGTTTAGAATTTTTCTCGATACTTCCGCCCCGTATAACACGGAAGTAACAATCAGGAAACCCTCGACCCCATAATTACGTAACAAAAACCTTAAAAACAACTTTCTGTATACCAAATAATTTTCTGCTTAATTTACATTCGGAACAAATGCAGCCTGTTTAAAATTCTTTCTCCTGAACAATAATAACACCCTGCAATTTTCTCTAAAGTGTCGGAAATTAGGCAAAACTATAGGGTACATTCGGAGTCTCTTTGAAACCTAACGGAAATTCCTGCATTGTTCCTATATTTACGATGTAACGAGGTTCATGTACTTAAATATGTTTTGTTATACAGTATTTTCAATACCCCTCACTGTGTAACAATTGTAACACCATAAGTTTATAAGATATGTTCCCTAAGTTGGGCACTACCTATATTTCGTAATGCTATAGACTTACAGCTCGAACTATGCGAAAACGACAAGCGAGAATTAACTGCAGTCGGTGGTTAATTTTGCAGTCCATCTAGTGCTATTTAGTCTGCATTACTAAGCCCTTGGCAGCGCCATATCAGGCGTCGCTTTACCTCGAATCTATGATGACCTACGTCACTTCATGACAAGCTCTAGTTTCTAAGTTACCAGTGACAAACTCATGGAACATGTCTTATGAACTCATGATATTATCCAGAAAGATTTTGGCGTTGGTTATTGCGGTGATATTCAGCTCTCAGAAGCCCGTGACAAACTTATGACCAACATATCTTATGAACTTATGCTAACACTTTTAATCCCCTAACCTGTCTCCGCTTGGGTAATTTGTGAAACTTGATTACCCCCTTAAGTACGCTTTCTTTTTCAATACATCAAATTTTACTGATGTTTTTAGAGAAAAGGCTGGGCGACTATTCTTTCGGAGAGTGTCTTCGACGGAGAAACTGTCTACCAAATTACTGGTCTGTCAGCACAGATTACTGAATACCTCTCAAAATCACTCAACTTCAGGTAACCATTTGTTTGCTAAATTTATACAGCCTGGTATTTTTGAAAGATCTGTCTGAAATTAAGGGGCAAGTGTTCTATGGCAAATTTTGAGTCGAAAATGTTCTATGACATTTAGCCCCAAGGGCCATTGTTTTCAAGTAATTTAATAAAAAGATAAATAGGTATTAATCAGAAGCAAATTAATTTAAATAAAAATTTGTTTTCACACATAAGTAATTAAATTTAATTTAAAGAAAAATAGGTATTCATCAAAAGTAAATCAATTGATAGACAAATAGTTCTTCGTTAGAAGTGAATTAACTCACTGAAAATTAGCTAGTTTTTCATTAAAAGTAAATTAACTGAAAGATCACCAGAAATAAGTAAATTGAGAAATAAATATATTTCACTAGTAGCAAATTATTTGAAAAACAGTTAGTGTTGAAAGCATAAGTAAATTAATTTGAAATAAATCGTTTTTCTCTCAAAGCAAATCAAATAAGTCATATGAATGGGTAATACTTACATGCCATCAGCCATCTTGTTTTGATCATTAATGTTCATTAAAGAACTTGAGCGAGCTATATTACTTTCCAAAAACTTCATATTTCGCCGTCAATTGCCAACTTTTAGGTTAAAGCTACGCGAAAGAGGTTTTCGCGATCGAAACCCGAAACTTTTCCAAACTTTAATCCCATTTAATGACGCCCTAAACCAAGTTTGATCTAAAAGGGAAAAGCTAGGACGTGTTTTCTTTTGTTTTTGAAGTTCTTACTTGTTCTTGAAGTCTACTTTCAAAACTCTTTTATGCAGCTTTTCTCAAACTCCTTTTCACGAAACTTACAAATGACCTTTTTAATTTAGAATCAGAAAATCGGAAGTAGTTTTCGTAGAGAAATTTGATAAAAATATATATATTATTAAAATATATGTATGCCACCCTGTAGTTCATTAAGTCTATTATTGGCCTACAAATAATTATTGGTTCCCCTAGAATCTAGTTTTTTGTTCACCGAGCAAAAAAAAATTAATTAAAAATTCACAGGTACATATTTCATTGCAAAAAAGGCGTCGGCAAAGAAATATGACCAGGGATAGGTTTAATTTTAGAAGTAGGAATGGAGAACAGATCGGTAATGTGTGGGCGCGCGTCAAAGTCCCGGATCCCCTTCCACGAGACGGGGTGGGGTATGAAAGAAGAGGCGGGTCATAGCGACAGAGGTAAAAAGGAATTGCGTGTTTTTCGCCCACACAGTAAGCAACGTCATCAAGGCGTAGTTTAAGTGAACCAATAAGATAATGTAAAATTTTCGTTACGTGTTGAATTGAAGGGAGGGGTTCTATACTTGGCTACTAGTCGGACTGAAGTAAATACTAACCGTTCTCCATTCCTACTTCTAAATTTAAATCTATTCCTGGTATGACGTAGGGTATATTGAAGAAATGGCAAAATATTATTTCCTTACATCCCACAACGTCTGGTAATTCAGCTGAACCTACATATTTGACAACATCTAACTAGTTTAGCCTACTCAACTCCAATTTTACTCCTCTAATTGTATAACGACCTTAAAAATTCTGGTTCAGGTTTTTCAGCAGCACACTCTATAAACAAGCGTTTTTTATTACTATTGAATTATTAATTACTATTGTCCTTAGCTATGTCTATAAATATTCACGGGACAAGATATTCGGGGTGGAACTGGCCAACGGCTCCTGGACGGGCACCTTAGGAATGCTGTACAGAAAGGTTATTGGCCAATCACTACCAATGCCTATGATATTTCTACAATCGTTGGCATTGTCAGTAACCATTTACAAAATAGAAATTTGCATGTTTATGTCAATTTCAGGAAATTGATTTGATGGTCTCATCTGTTTTTCTGACCGAGAAAAAGTACAGCGTATTTCACACTTCCATTCCGTACGCTGTAGTCCAAACGTCCATCTTGTCTTCGACAGAAACACAAGGATTCATACACTTTTTTCATTTTTTATCGGCACTAGGGGGCGAGGTAAATTCTTTTCCACTTCACCAGCAAATTTAAGTTAATAGCATGCAAAGGACTCGTCGTTGCCCAGTGTAATGCAAGCTTTGGGTTAAGTTGGGCATGGTTAGGTTGATTCATTATGAGGTCAAGTTGCTCTCTTTCATCCCGAATCTCTGTTGATTTACAAACATTGTTTGATTTTAATTCTGTTTCAATTGTTAGATTTGGTGTTTGTTACTTATAACGATGATATTTTCGTCGTCGGCCATTGCCTTGGGGAGTTTACTTTGTCCTAAGCAAACCACTTTCAACTTGCGCTTTGTGTTACGCAAACTGGACGAGGCCTTTGGATTCCACATGAGAGGAATTCTACAGCAAAGTAAGACCAAAATGAAAATAACAAACAGTATATTTTTGCGCCTCTAAGTTCAAGGCTATACAACATTTTACTAGTCATCGTACCACGTGACAATTGGCAGCTCAAATCATGCACCACCTGATGTTCTTTGCCCTAAACCAATTTATGTTTCATTACAAGCACTACGTCCCGTTTCATTTAAACTTAAGGTTTAACACTATACCATTAACTTTGAAATTCAAGGTGTTCCGGCGATATATCTTCCGCGAAGTCCTGTGACGCGATTATGCGGTGTCATTTGGATACTCAGCTGTTTGGTTCTAATGAAAGGATTCTCTGGAGAACTCAAATCGGTTCTGATGGTCGAAAAGGAAATCGAGCCCATCACCAAATTGTCAGACTTGAACCACAAACGCAACATGAAACCACGTATGGTCGCCGGCGAAGAATTCAACTCCATTCTCAAAGTATAACATTTTTATCTAAACTCGATACCTATTATCAAAAGTATATAGAGTAAAACAAAAAGTACACTTTGTTGAAACGTGCTCGTGCCTTGTAATATGAGAAGCCCTCCTTTATCCCAGAAGTTCCGACCCCGCTCTGCGTATGAAAGCTTACCTTTCCAACCGTGGCACATGGAACGAAGAAAAGTAACAGATGCTACATCTAGTACCAAAAAGTAACGTTTGGATCGCCAGCATCATGTACTACTTTCTACAAACCTATGACGTCAATAATCTCTTCCCTGATTGGTTAGTTCCTGTAGGCGGTTGAGCGGAGCGTAGTTTTCTTCTCAGGTTACATGTCGTCTATAGCCAAAGGCAGGGAATTGTTAATGCAGTGTACTTTTTATTTTTATATCTATATACTTTTGCTATTATCATTTCATATCATTTCTCAGATTGTAGAGAACTCTGAAAACTGGGATTTGAGTGAGAGGTTAACCGAGGGAATGAAGTCCAAACCGTTCACTAACGATGACCTTCATAAAGTGTCGGCATTTCAAGAGGTCAAAACTGGAGAGTCGGTCATCATTTACACGGAGAGCTTTCTGAAATCAATCGCCGCACCCTTTTGCCCTTACTTGAAGGGCAACAGGAGGTTCCACTTCTCAGAGGATAAGTACTTGCAACGTTATCTCGTCCACATGGCGCACAGAGATGTCCCTAAACCACTTATCCGCATTTTGAATAAAAGGTAACTCAAGCAACGCATTGATAAAATTTAACTAAAATAGTACAAATGGGATGGTGATTTTAGCCAGGCTAGTAATGCGTAGCGTTTGACACTAGAGTACGAGTTTTTAATATTTTTGTTGTAAAGTATTCGTAGGTTGGACGAACTGCACATTTTTCCGGCTTGGGAGAAAGAATACAGCAAGAATTTTTCTTCTTGCGAAACGGTTAGATCATCGACTGAGAACTTTCCATTGGGAATTCAACATTTGGACTCAATTTTTTACTTCGTTTTCTTGTGTTACACCGTTGCCGTCCTTGTCCTAATCCTGGAAAAAATCACTTTTCATTGGCGATTAATCGTGCACAAAACACGCAAACTGTTCCGCCTGAATAACAAACAAAAACACCCTCGTGAAATTAAAATAAGACCTTTGTATCTGCGAGACATGAAAGTTTACTTTCAATAAATAAAAAAAAAAAAATTGACATTAACGAAATGATGTGATATTTGTACTTCATTATTTTACCGACAACTTCAACTGATTTTTTTGACGAATTTTATTCACAGCTCTACTTTTTGTCCTCCAGGTAGTCTGGCCTTCTAGTGTAAATGGTACGAATCATCCATGTGTGTAAACTATCTACCATAAACTATGAACCATAAATTTTAACTGTTTTTGGAAGTTTTCACTTTTGACTTAAATGCGTTTCATTTGGCAATTTCAATGTGCACTAACAATTTAATTTTAGAATTGCCTAGACAAACTAGCCTAGACTAAATACTCTCTGTCTTTCTCCATGGTTGGAGTGGATATACTATTATAGAAAATAAAATACTTGAACTTAATTGTTCTTCATGAAGCCTCTAGGGGAATTCCTTGAACTAGATGTAATCTAATGGTAGCTAATAAGCAGGCCTGCATGGGACAGATTATCAGTTCCAGTTTTACTCTTATGGTTCTGACAGGATAGTTATGGGTTAGGAAAAAATGAGGCCCGAAGCTCAATTGTGTGACATTTCAGACCTCGTTGCAGTGAACCGGAGAAAAACCATAAGTTTGCCCTGGGACTACACATAATCCTGGATTATCAGTCCCAGGCTCGGTCTTCAGTCTTGACACATTTTTCACGGTCCTGACTCCTGAGAATGCACCTTTTCCATGGGTGACGCCTTTAGACGCGATTGGAGATTTTTCCTAATAATGACCGTGGCTCGTTTTCAGTTCCCAAATATTATTCATTGACATCATATTTTGTACGATAAATATTACGCCATAACACAGGAACTCAAATATTTATAGCTAATATAGAAGACTATGAAATTAAAAGGAAAAGTTTGGGTTACCTAACATTATAAATTAATCGGAAGGTTTCGTTTAGAAACATAAAATCAAATTAAATTTAAAAAAAAAACGAATAGCGTCATATGATAATCCGTACACGTGTAGTTGTAGAATCGGGACACGCGTTACAATGAACGTATTCTCTTCAATATTGGATTATAGCTATATTTTGCAGCTTCCGCTTTCGCTACACAGTTTCTATAAGGAGACAATAGACCATTTCGATGTAAAAATGAGGGTTGGCAAACCTTGGAATTGGGACATACAAGAGAGCTGGCCCAAGAAGTAGCCAAAAACATTGCAGTGTCTCTCCCTCTTAGTTACGTCAAATTTTTTCTGTGGTTAAACCTTAAGTAGAAAGTAAAAATAAAAATTTAAATAAGTAGCTTCATGCGAATACGTTATAGGCGTTTGCGACTAGGACGCGGTTACAATCTTGATGTATGCATATAATAGGTAATTGAGATTTAATCACGTATTAAAGAATAGTGAAATTGGGACAGACACGACCCCGCCGACATGTCGTCCATTTGTCCAATCTTACCGTGCGATGTACACGGATAATAGTTTTAAATTATTGTCATTAAGATAAAGATTAAGTTAACTTTTAGTTGGTGACTTGGCTAATTTCCCAAAACGATAATTTTCGTTATAAAACTATACCTTTGATCAATGTTTTTATTTAACCTCCCTTGGGAACTATTTTGTTTAAACTAGTAACCAAACCGCCTCCTATCCTGCTCTAAAATCAACTATGTAATAAACTTTTGAACCTAACGCTATCGACCCAGCACTATTAGCTTCCCCAGTGAGTCCACGAAGAGAGCGGACTTCATTTCGACTCGTAACTCTTTGTACGACGGTTTGAAAAGATTTCGGGCCTATGATCATTGCATGAAGCCGCAATGTCGGGAATCATTTACAATTTGACAGCAGCATCGTTCACGGTATGAAAATTCCAATGTAGAACTAATATAAATTGCATAAATTCGGGTCCGGATTAAAGGAGGCACTGGCCCCCGGGGGCAAGGCTTGTTGTTTGCGCATTGAGCTAAACTATTCCCCCTTAGCAGCATTTGCAGTTCCTTTTTTTTCCGACATTATCTCGGCCCCCGGGTGCAAAATTGCTTAATCTGGTCCTGGTTCTATTTGCTCCTCATCCAACCATTCTAAAAACTTGGGGATCGAGTAAACAGGGGCCGAGAAATTGAGGAAAATGTTCACTAACATACCCCCCTCCATAGGAATATCATTACACCCAACTTTGGAGGCTCATAACTCTGGTTCTACTAGAGATAGGGAGATGCCCTTTGAGTATGTTATAGTCCTATTTACCCTCCATCCTACCATACTAAAGACTTTGGGCTTGGTTAAACAGGGGCCGAGCAATTGAGGAAAATGTTCACTAACTTACCCCCCTCCATAGAAATATCATTACACCCAACTTTGGAGGCTCATAACTCTGGTTCTACTAGAGATCCGGGGATGTCCTTTCAGTATGTTATAGTCAGGGCCGGATTAAAGTGGGCGCCGAGGGCGCACAGGCCCACGGGTTGTTGGGGGCGCAATGAGTTAAACTATTCCCCCTTAGGGGCATTTGCTTTTCTTTTCTTCCTACTTAAGGTGGCGCACATTATCTCGGCCCCGGGTGCAAAATTGCTTAATCTGGCCCTGCACAAATTGGATAAACTAACAATCTATTTAATTAATAAGATTTTATTCAACGTTTTCGCAGGAAAAACCTTGGGAGGAGAAGTACGATACAACGAGCAGAATGCATTATTACGCATTTGAAAATAATGAACAACTTAGGTAAGTATGGTGAAAAAAAAACGGAGCAAAACTGCATTTAGCTCTCGGTATTTTTAGTCCACTAATATGGTCTAGTTTTTTAACGAGTAAATAATTATGTGTTTTACAGATTCGTCTACCATCCTTTGGATAAAATGGGCATAGTAACTATGAATTTACATCTCAAATGTTGCAAAATAGAATAAACCTTTAGTGTACAAGAAAATACCGCTTTTAATAACATTCCAATACATTTCACACTAAAAACAGTTTTTCCAAAGACAAAAGGCTAACGCGTGCAAATTTTTCAGACAGAAGACATCATACTTTTCCCATTTCAATACCCCACTGAATCTTTTAAGCGTAATACCAAGTTTTTCGATTTCTACGATTGTTCGATTCCATTTATGTATTCTTTCAACATTTTATTGTCAATGAAAAATTGCACCATTAATGACGAATCATCAGGACTTTTCAGCACAATCAAAAGCATTTCATATGATGTAAGTTACCTGTTACTTTTAATTCTAAAAAAGACCCGTTAATTCTAGCGTACGGCAATCAATAAATAAACCTACTAAAGAATTTGTAACATAAGCTAATAAATTTATGTTGGAGATAATTTGACCCATTTTGAAACATTGTGTCGCTCTTTCTAACGCCGTATCACTCGCGACAAATTACTTCTGTACTCGAACGAAACCGTGAATCTGAAGTCGTCGCCATTTTGTACTGAATTTGAAATTCCCGCGAATAACGCGCGATGTCGCTACGATCGAACAGCGCGGCACTACGAATGTAAATGATCCATGGAGTCTCAGTATAGCGTAACAAATCATTTTAGGAGATAGTTTATCTATGTTGCGGAGAATTGCTTTTATTCAGTCACTATATTGTAGTAATTTTAGAGAGTGACATTGTAAAATTTAATCAAAAATCACAAAGCTCTTTAGAGATATAATGAAGCAGGGTTCCAAAAATTTATAGCGTAACCCTGCAATAAATAGCAAACCAAAAATCATTTAATTATAACTTTGTATTTTTCAGATGTTTACCGCGATAGTTGGTGTTTGTTGCTTGTTGTTGACGGTTGAAATTATTGAAAAACGGATTGTTGGATTGAAAATAAAACATTCTTCTTCGATCTTTTACAAAATATTTGATTACTTTGGATCTATTTTGGGAGTTGGTATGATTGGATCTTTGTTCCGTTAAATTATATTATTGTACTCTGTCGATGATTTTAAGAGAGAGAGAGAGAGGAGGAGGAGAGAGAGAGACAGGGAGGGAGAGAGAGAGGGGAGAGAGAGGGAGAGAGGGGGAGAGAGGGGGAGAGAGGGGGAGAGAGGGGGGAGAGAGAGGGAGAGGGAGAGAGGGAGAGGGAGAGGGAGAGAGGGAGAGAGGGAGAGAGTGAGAGAGGGATAGAGGGAGAGGGGGAGAGAGAGGGAGAGAGAGGGAGAGAGAGGGAGAGGGGGAGGAGGGGGGAGAGAGGGAGAGCGGGCGAGAGTGAGAGAGGGAGAAGGAGAGAGGGGAGAGAGTGCAAGAGGGAGAGAGAGGGAGAGAGGGAGAGAGAGGGGGGAGATAGTTGGGGAGAGCGGGGTAGAGAGGGAGAGGGAGAGTGAGGGAGAGCGGGGAGAGAGAGGGAGAGGGAGGGAGGGAGAGAGGAGAGGGAGAGAGGGAGGGAGAGGGAGGGAGAGAGGGAGAGAGAGGGAGAGAGAGAGGGAGATAGAGAGGGAGAGAGAGGGAGAGAGAGAATCAGTATAGGCAGTCGTGATCCATGCGTAGTTAGTACGGGGGTAAATCTACGGTACACCGCGGCGCCTGAGCGCAGCTTTCTCGCGCATAGTTTACGTAGAGGATGACAGAGACAAGGCGAGAAGGTCCCCGTCCCCATGCGCAACGGATATGCGACCTGACACTAAACGTATCGAAAATTCTTTTTACCACCCCCCCCTCTGTCTTCCCATTTTTCATCGGATTCTATAAAGCGGGTTGCTATTACCTTCTATCTCTCATCTTTGATAATACTGTGTTTTTTGTGAAGGATTTACCATCTCAAAACTACCAGCCTTGAAATTAATTACTGGACTGTGGCTTTTGCAAGTTGTGGTTTTCATCAACATTTTCAGTGGCGTTCTCAAAGCTACGTACGCGGCTCCCAAAAAGATATCTATCGACTCCATTGCGGATCTTATTCGAGCCACCGATAAATGCGCCCAATCGGACTCTAGCGAGATGAACCAAGTTTGTGAATCGGTAAATGCTTTTATGGTCGGGTGTGTTTCGCACTCCTGTAAGTCAAACTTTGGGTAGATAAAAAAATTTCCCAAATCTAGAAAGCATATTGTCCCATGTTCGTGTGAACCACAAACATCCAAGGTCTAGAAAAAGCCCTGAACATTGCGTGACAAAAGCAGGGTCCCCCGCATATCACACTCAGTCAGTCCATAAAGCATGGTTTTCATTTGACTGAAGAAAATCACTTTGCATCTGGACGTCAAACGTCAGATTTGTTTTTTACGTTGTCGCCCAGCGTTATAGCGTTCTCACTTTGCGTAGTTCCCGCAAATAATGGAACCAAGTCTTACCAGATAAACTGAACATTGCACCAATTATGGTCCATCTATTGTCTTTCTTCTTTGATCTTTGTAATCTTTGTGTCCCATTTCATAAAATTATGGATGGTTATGAATCCTCTTCCAAACACGTGTGGTCGAAAATGACGTCACGTCTAAAGCTTATTGCTGATTGGCTTGCGCAGAGCGTTAAAGTTGAATGCGGCCGAAAAAATAGAAAGCTAATATCGCCACACTAAACGTAATTTCTGTCCAGCGTAACTATAGGTTCATTTTTCGGTTGTCGCTTGACGTTGGACGAAAAGTTGTGATTTACGTCAAGTGAAAACCATGCTTAAGGGTCTACGACTACTAGATGAGAGACATTTGGTTGAAGACGACTGGTTGTTACACAATGAGGAGGGCTGAAAATAGGGTATTGAACAATTGGGGGAATTTAAAATTACTTGAGAAACAACTACGTGGTTATGAAACCAACAGTGAAAACGTAAAAGAAACGTCTTACCATGACAGCTTCCGTAAATATGCCAGCATTTAAAAGTAGATTTAGACGTCCAAAAAAGAGGCAACTTTTGTTGCTAGATAATCTTTGAAGGACTTGTTTAAAATGACCAAAACTCCCATGAAAGTTTTGATAATTTGACTCGCACTAAAACACAATCTAAATTTTCAGAGAGACAAAGAGATGATCATGTTATGCAAGTTATTAAAACGTACAAACCGAATGTGCTCACACGAGTCTGGTAAAGGAGCTGTATTCACCGAGTTAGCAAAAACAGTAACCCGACTAGATATGTACGTGAAAAAGAAAAAAGAACATCGTGACTTATTTCTTGGAAAAATGCATATTAGCGAAACGAAGTACTTTGATAAACCGATCATTTATCTGGTCAACAAGAAAACAAACCCTGAAGCTGTGAAAATAGTTAACAAAAGGTTGGTTTATGTCAAGCTTTCCAACACATTTCTTTTGAACATCCGGCAACGCATCATATAATTAACTAGCCCCTCGCTCGCGTGTAATAAGAACTTCTATAAAATGTTATAAAGAACGGGTAGATTTTACTGATGACTAATATTTTTGCAGCACCCTAGGAGCGAAGGCACTCGGCGTTGCCCGTCAGCCCCTAGGGATGCATTTTTGTGATTACTTTTCACGCCCTCATTATTCCATAAAGAACGGTTTTTAAAGTTCTGGCCGCCATTTAAAAAGATGGCGACAAATCGAGCCCAAAAGATTATTCAGCCCGTCTTGTCTATTGGTTAAAGGCAACCAGTGTACTAAATATTTGCGAAATCGGTTGAAACGCGCGGACTTTGTTGCATAGAGAAGTTTTTTACATTTCTGGGCGCCGTTTATTAAGATGGCGGCGGATTGGAAAAAGTTTTCTTAATACGCGCTTACTACTTACGAGTAACGTTCCTGCAAATTTTCAGCCTTCTAGGGCAAGCGGTTTGGGCTGGGCGTTGATTATCAGTCAGTCAGGACTTTGATTTATATAGATATTGATAGATATAGATAGAAGTTTTTAATACAGGATGTTCCAAAAATGTGCTAGGACCGAAGAACACTCCGACAAGTTAGGATTAGAATGTTTTAAGAATGACCCCTTAATTACATTAGCATAGTCTGTCAGTTTTTTCACTTAAATTAAAGGGGTCATCCCTAAAACACTTCAATCATAATTTGTTAACGCTAGTCCGGACGGCAAACTGTAATAGAACCCACAACACATCTTTTCCACATCCTTTTCTGGAACGATCTATATAACCTCTAACTGTAACCATTTTTTCTTTATTACAAATTAGATTACGCACATTTTTCGAGACAAGTCTTGTTACCGTTTGGATCCGTTACTTGGAAAGATACTGGGATTTCGAAGTGTATAAACCTCGTCCGATAATTGAAAGTGATGTTTATCCACTGCAACTGAAGAGTCTGGAAATGGCCTTCGTATTATGGGCGTTTTTACTAGCTCTTTCTTGTCTTGCAGCTGTATTTGAGCTTGTCTCTGTGATCGATTCGAATTCAAAACGCAAGTTCTGAAGTCTATTAGTTACACAAAGTTTTCAAAGTCGCAACTCATCTTTTGCCCGCTTATAAATTCCATTTGAAATTTTAATTTTATTTCAAAGGAACGTTTACCTTTGGTTTTGTCATATGGGAACAAAATGTTTGGTGATAATATGGTTGTTTAGCCTATGTTAAACAAGGTCCCTAGACTTCTCGAGAAATTCAAAAATTTTAAATTTGACTTTATTAAACTATAGATGTCGTTTGTAAATAATTGTAACGAATATAACAAAATCTTTACTTTCATTGTTATCATTATATCAATGCTAAACATTGACACATTAATAGTGAAGTAATTACGATGCGCAGTTTCAGTGAAAACGAAAACGATGTCAATATATTGAGATAGTACAGTCTGTAACACAATACCAATTAATAAAGCTATTGTTTTTTGTGTGTTTTAAAAACGATGTGAGAGCTTCAAAATCCATTCCACCAGAAGTCCAAAAACGGACAATAACATTCCATAAAGGTATACATTGAAAATCGGTGACAGAAATCTGAGGCTCAATCCTTTCGCGTCTTGTACAAACTCTTTTCCCGCATCAAGAACTTGTCGGTAGTTAAACAAAATCTTTCTCTTTCTTAGATCTATTTGTCGAGTTTCCATTATTCTTGCAATGCTGTCAACAAGTAAGTGCTTATTAAAGTAAATGCTAGAATTGCTCGTCCTAAGCTAGCTCCTCTCAAAGTTAAACTATTTTGCTTTGAAAAGTCGCGATGACGATCTACAATTGAACCAGAAGTAGGATAAAGGACTAGAAGTAAAGAGCTCTAGCATTGGTAATAGATCCTGGCACTAGTGAACAAATTTGAGGATTTTATGCCGCTTCCATCGCGCCTACACTAGAGAGAAAAAAATTGGTCTAGTTCCAAAAATATTTTCTACCCCCTTCCCCTCAACCTAAAGCCGCAGAACACGGACGCTGGTGCTTGAATCTGGTTCGGCCGTCTACCGCCGTGAGCGTCTCGCGTTTTGGAGGGAAAATTTAGAAACCGCTGCCAGAGGGCCAACTGTTGGTGTGCTATCAAGAATATTCACCTTCGCCAAGTGAAGAATTTGGTTACCTCGATACTTCTAGTCCCTTATTTTACTTCTGTTGAAACTAATTGTTTTTGCTGGCAATGAAATGAGTTCTCATCGGCAACCCGAAAAATGAAAATACTTAAAAGCACTACCAAAAGTATATAATATTTCTCTTCGAGAGAAGTGTACCACAATGCGGAATAATTGAAACATGATTTTCCCATCATCGGAACATTTGGAGCAAGGTTATTAAACCGAACCATATACTCGATAAGGAGTTCCCTCATCATTACTCTAATAGCCCTTAACTATTTGCCAAGGCGCATGCGCTTGTGCATGGGTTTTTGTCCCACGTCAAGACAATCAAGGTTTGTGGGTTGATTTCTGACGATTTAGTAAATACCAAACAGTTATAGCAGGGAGTAAGGAACGTTAGAGGGAGTATTAAAGTGAATAGGCGCGTTCGTTAGATTCGTGGCTAAAATCGTCTCTCTCTGGCGCTGACTCGGGGACTCAACGCGGTGTCCGCGCGCATGCATCAAATTTAAAAACCGTCGTGCATCTGTTTTTTAACGAGGTATTTTTCTATTCTCGCCGTTACGGCAAGCCCGGCCGCCGGCGGCTCGAGATGCGCCGCTCGGCCTCAGCCGATGATATCTCTAACCAAGGCTTAGTGTAGTTTTCGTGTCTAATTTTACTCTCAGAGCTATATTTATGTTGAAATTTAAAGAAAATGTTATAATATTTAGTTGAAGACTTGGTAAATGTCTCAAAAAATTTCGAAACGTTGAATATTTTATAACGCCTACCGAACGATACCGCAAATTCGCCTTCCGGGCTTCCCGGTTATCTCGACGGCGAGTCGAACAGAGTGAGTGGGGCAGCAGTCGATGGAAGCGGAAGCTGGCGCTGGCTGCAGAGATAATTTTTAAATTCTCTGCTGGCGGTAGTAAACGACGTCACTCGCGCCTGCGCGTTAGCAAAATTTGAGGAACGGAGATAAAAATTCCTACCCCCCACTTTCTTTACCATTTGCCACTGTATGACGGTTTTTTTAGCATTAGATCAAAACTCCCTCTAACGTTCCTTACTCCCTGGTTATAGGATTCACCCTAGCACGGTGCGATGCCCATCTGAAGTTTGATGAGTGGGAGAGCAAACAAAATAGGGTGAGCCTGAGAAGAATCAAGTTACATAACTAAAGTATTAAGAGGATACATAGTGTCATCCTTCCATTACCCCCTTCTGGTACTACTTAATTATAATAGCGTAGAAGTTCCCCATTTAGTTCGACTATAATAATTGGAACAAGATGGCCCCGGCCAGATTACACTTTTCGCGCCCTCTAGTGACTAGAATTAGTATTACTAAATTCATTGACCCCGACAAATTTAAAATTTTCAGGTTTTTTTCCATTGTTTATAAAATAGCATTCCGATTATGAATAAAACCAATCTAGTAAGAATTTTGTTTACAGTTTAATTAAATAAGTAATAAACTGTAGTGTTCAAGTCTTGGCGGATTAATTAGGCGAGATATACTAATCAGTATCCAAGATTTATTCTACCATATGATTATGGTCATTCGTTACATTCAGTGGCAAGGATGCCGCTTGAGTGCGGATAAAGAAGTGAGGAATGTTCTCTCTATCTCTATATCTCATGCTTAGAAAATGGGGGTTACAATCAATCGATATCTGAGGATGGGGCGCCATCTAGGTTGTGTTGGAATAGGCGGGAATTACGAATATAGCAATACTCTCCCGTGAGATTAAAACCCAGTGACTGTATGAGTCTTAAGATAATGTGAGGGTTTAACAATAAAATTCGAAGATCATTGGCAACTTGTAATATTGCGCTATGCATTTGTAACAGTTTGGTTGAGCTTAATGAGATAGATTGTAATTCAGATTTAACTTCGTTTAACTCACTATTTTATACTGTCCTTTATGAGGTTATTGTTATTGTGGTGAAAAGTTTGTTTAAAGTCATTATTTATACTGTCCTTTATGAGGTTATTGTTATTATGGTGAAAAGTTTGTTTAAACTTATTATTTATACTGTCCTTCATGAGGTTATTGTTATTATGGTGAAAACTTGGTTTAGCTGCTGTCTCATCGGTTGAGCCTTTCAGGCGCTCGTCTGTTTCGGAGTGGGCGGCGGCATGGATTAAATATACCTTACAGGGGTAAAATATTTGTTCCAGGCGCCCCTGTCGGTCACTATTGTCAAAGACCGGAAGTTTCAAAAATACTGATGCACGGGGTTATATAATACAAATATGTGAAAAGGTTACTTACTGTATTTAGTTCAAGTAGTAATGCTACAATCCCTAAAATTAACATGAATTAAATCATCTAATTGACAAATTCTTTGCAACATGTTTGAAAACGCCCGATTTTTTCGAAAACACGCGATTTAACGGTTTTATCATCTCACGCGGTCGACGCGAGATGGCGACATATCAAGAATCTACTTCCGGATGAATCAGTAAATTTGGGGAACGGCGGAAATATCTGGCTGCCTTGTTTGAAACAAACGTGTTCAACTCGTGATATACTAAAATGTTGGGGGACATAACTATCCCTGTAAGGTATATTTAATCCATGGCGGCGGCGAATTGGTGTCGCGGATGTGGTGGTGGTCCTTGGGACCAGTGACCCTCGCATTAATTATTATTTTACCGGTCCCACTATAAATTAAATTTCTAAAATGGTGAGAATAAAAAGCACGTAAAGACACAAAAGTAAAGAAGCTGAAAATTCTAATTGAATTTGAATTTTTTACTGTAGGAAAAAGTAGCATATAACCATCCATAACAGTTAACTTTTATTTCTTATCACAAGTTTTCAACTAGTTGCCACTAAATATCAATCAACATGTCTAATGATATTTGAAGTTCTTAATCCTTTTCTGAACTATCCTTATTCCTTATTGCATTTTACATAAATTCGGTGGCAATATCTTCTCTCGCTATCAGTAAGCCAGATCAAAATCTTCTAATGTGACCATACACTACTGAGAAATACGACTACTGACAACTAGTACTGGCTATGGTCTAGACTGTCGACTACAAGAGACTCATTCTAGAGTATAGACGCTAGACAAGATCAATAGTCAATAGAATACAAAACTTTTGTAGGGAAGTTGTAGCCAAGGAGTACTAACTACCTATGAGTAGAATTGGTAGAAAATGTGTTGAGCTAGAAAAATTCTAATAAGGAACCCCGAATTTATAAACTGGTCCCACCGTCTATTTTTTCCAAAAACCATAATTAATAAAGTGCTCCCTCTTACCACTGACCCCAACTTTTGGAATAATTAAACTGGTCCGAGCAATTAATAAACTGGTTTGGGACTTGTAAACCTGTCTTATTTCCTACCCTGTAGTGACGAGCCCATGATGTAAACAATAAAGATGGCCGCGAGCTACGAGGTTTAAGCCTCGGTCTTTAGTGTATCGGGGAGACGGGGACTCGGGGTCCGAGAAACGGGAGTTTCTGAAGCGTTTGCAAATCTTATTTAAATTTATATTTTTATTATTATGTAACCGATTTATATTACTGAACGAATTGTACCTTATACTGTAGCAGACCACCCTAAAAGTTAGGCCAAGGTTTTTCAACTGTTGCTGATATTTAACTAGATATGCCACCGCATGGATATTTTAAAATCCTTTCCTAACATTAGAATAAGGTACACACTTCGGAGTATGAGCCTGAGGTTAGGAAAAAACATTGCTTTGGTGACGATGGCCTAGGTTGCCAAACTAACAAAAAACTCTTGGCAACAGAGCTGCCAAAATACAAAGTTTAAGGAAGACAAAATAGGAAATTATTGCTAGTCCATTCTTAAACAAAATTATATGTTCTTTCTGGACTGGTACAGTTTTACTACCCCCATAATAGGAAAGGCCTATTAATAATTATCTTAATGTTCTTTTTATTAATGAGCTTAAATTGTAAATTTTTAATTTGATACTTTCAAAGTAACGTTAATTAAACCTTCAATACCTTGATTAACTTATCATTTATAATCCTTATTTAATTTAAGGATGATGTCAGTTTGTAAGTCTCGTTAATTTAATTCCCCCTTTCCCAAAGAGAGGGTCTGAAAATTTAAATCACTTGGCAGAGACTGGAGATCTTCAACATTCAGTGACAGACTCTGAATCTCAATGGGCATTTAAAAAACTGTATAAATTTAAATTGAAATTCCAAATTATAATTAAATACTTTTTGTTTGATACGTTGATATTAACGTAATCAATCCTTGAATACTCTATTGGTACTATCAACACCATCGTTAAATTTATTACTTAAATAATATAATTTTTTAAATATAATAATCAAATTAGCGACTTATAATTAGTTAACTTTAAATGAGTATGTTTCATTGATTAAAATTACATTTCTAAAAATTGTTAGGTTGATAGCACTTTCATGTTTCATGTAGAAATTTCATATTTCCGTGGATGGAGAGATGAACACGTTGATTCCGTTTGTCGTTGATTGAAATTAGATTCATTTTGATCATAAATATCATTTTATATTTTGAGTTGTTGATTTTATTTCTATAATTATCACTTACGTAACTGTTATTAGTAGATGAACCCAGCGAGAGTGGAAACTGCCAAAATGATTAGTTGATTCCGTTTGTCGTTGATTGAAATTAGTTTCAATTTGATCATAAATTTCATTTTATATCTTTGAGTTGTTGATTTTATTTTTATAATTATCACTTACGTAACTATTATTAGTAGATGAACCCAGCGAGAGCGGAAACTGCCAAAATGATTAGTTAATTTTGCAAAGAATCTGCAATTTAATTCTGCAAAAATCTACCTATTATTTTATGTCAGTTCCGTTAAGTGATCATTTAATTTTAAACTTGCCAAACAAATAGTGAGCAATGGTACCTCCGTCCCAAACTAGTTATATTTTTAAAACGCTGACTCGAGTTTCATTTTGTTAATACATTTAATTTTATTAGTAAATCAACCTCCCTAACTTTTAAGCAGACGAGTCTTCAAAAAAATTAGAAAACTCTCTCTGCTTAGCGCGCCTTCTGTCGGGGAGAACTTTAATTTCTTTTTTGATTAATATAATAATATTAATTGTAATGTTTAAGTTCCCAAGTAGAAATCTAATCTTGCCTAGGATTAAAAAGATATATAATAATTATAAATTGCAAAAAAAATTGCAAGCAACTGTCTCTCCTCCTCTAGCGCGATACAATATATATTCGACAGCATCCAGTGGCGCGAGTCTTGGGTAGACAGCTCTCTCTCTCTCTCTCTCGTCTCGTGGCGGGCGTCGGGGAGGTCGGGGGGGGGTCCATATCGTTCTACCTTGCTCTTCTCTTGACTATAATTTATCTCGCTCTATGTTACAAGCAAGCGTGGCTTCGTGGTAGAGCGCGCGGCCGGGCGTCTTCACTGACGTCTCGTATGGATTGGGACATTGCGGGTTCGAGGCCCAGCACCGACCGAAAAATAATTTCAATTGAAATTAAATACGTTACGCCACCTATGAGGTGAAACATGAACTACGGGTGAATTTCGAATCGAAAATTCGCGGGAAATTTGAAATTCGAAATGTTCATTTATGACAAAATTCATCAGGTCACAACATTTCCAGCCAGCCGACCAGCAGAGGTCGGAACAATACTTTTCAGCTCTAAAGAGCGCGAAAAGTAAAAAATGGCTGAATTAAGCCTTAGATTCACAGAACCCGGCTTTTAGTTGAACAACCCACGGTTGTATGCTAGGATATCACGAGACAGTGTCGACATTCATGGGACTCGATTCAAAACTTTGAGTCCAGACGATCGTTGCGAACTTTCAAGTCAAGAATCGTTACTTCTAGTTTAAGCATTTGGGCGGTAGCATAGCATCCGGTCTATTCTAGTATTCTACTTAAATCTGCACGTTTCTAAGTAGTACTTTATATGTACGAAAGATTGATCTTGAACTTACATATATTTCAGGTTTTCACGAACCTTCATCGGTAACTTCTTGTTGAATAATATGTACATATTAACAATGTTGTAATCGACTTCTCCTACGTGTACCAACTTCTTTTGTTTAGCAAAAATTGGACCAAACTTCACGAGTAGTAAATCAATGTAGTTCCTTAGATAAAACATAACATAGTTTCCTTTCAATGATTGTTCGAAATTTTTTATTGACGATTTGTCAATGTAATGTCCGTTTAAAGCCATTCTCTTTCGAAGCTTAACGTATGTTGGATCTGTTGAATTCTGAAACAAATCAACGAAACAAATGCGCGAAAGAATTATCTAATATAGTTTTGTATTGTTATGCTGTTAAGGACCACACCTTTACAATGTTCATAAACCTTCCGCCTAATATATAAGGTACAAAATCGGGTTTTCTCAACAAATCTTCAATGCTGTTAACGTAATCTGATTGAGGAATGAGCAGTTCTAACTTCATGGAACTATAATAGCACCAAATTAGAACGAAAGATGATAGAGTCCACGATCCAAGCAAAATACGTATTGGAAATCTCCGTCCCAAAATCGATAAATCAGCTTAAATCATAAAATTAAAATAAAATTGCAATATAGGCTTATGGTAGTATTAATCCGCTTCTTGGTAAAACAAGAATAGCACTTAACAATTTAAAACCAGATGAACCAAGAGTATCCACATCGTCCGAAAGGAGTTTGTTAAGTTAATTTTGTGGTGTTTCAACCCGGTACTTCGTTTAATGCAAAGATACGCGATTGATACCAGCAAAATGGCCACTATGGTACAAAAGTACACGTCTGGGTGCAAGGTTAGAAGTTTCATGGGTTCGCTCGTTGAAATATCTTCATTGCGAGATCCTATACTGTATATGACCCAGCCTGAATGAGACACTGGCAACGAATATTCATATGCGAATACAGTATTCGGGTGCAAAACATATGATCCTATAAATGCATGGAAAATCTGAAAAGGTTTTGAAGAATATTTGATACCAAGGTGTTTATCAAACAAAGTACAAAATCATTGCTCTCTTTTCTCTATCAACGCAGGCATGACGTGTAAAATAGCTAGTGAAAGTGTGATTCGAAGCAAACGTTTATGAGATATGTTCCATAAGTATGACAGTACCTATACCTCGTAATGTTAGAGAGTTACTGAGAGCTAGTTCGAAAACGACAAGCGAAAATGGAATACATTCGGTTTTGCAGCCCATCATCCAATTTAATCTATACTAAGCCTTTGACGGCGCCTCACCAGGCGTCGCTTTACGAGAATCTATGACGTTTCACCTCTCACTTCATGACTAGCTCTCCTTAACCAGTGACATACTTATGAAACATATCTTATGAACCTATGTTCCAAGTAAATCGCTAATTTTGAAAAACCAATTTTCTTTTTGGGAAAACATTCGCAGATACGATCGCTAGGAGCAAGGATAAGGGAGGTGAGATGGATTGGAAATGATGATGGGCGACCTTCGGCACCGTAACTCTCCCAGTGTACCTTGCGCACGCCCCTACCCTTCGGTAGGCGTTTGTTAAGCGCTGCCGAGTAGCGCCATTGTATTTGTATGAGAGCTAGCTTTCTATTTTTAAGATAGAGGGAGCGTCCCACACAATTTCGTCTAGTACGACCCTACCTAACCGCTGAGGATGCTGGGATGACTACTGTTCTGTAGGTGGGGGTACAGAGGCAACACTATACGTATGGGGGTTTCCATTCCATTCCTTTCTCCCTTCAAGCTAGGAGGGACAGAGTCAATTGATAACTCCAGGGAGTATTATGGTTTGAAGATTTTGCGGAAATTTCTTTTTCGGAATTCGCGCAAAATCCCGGGTGTACCTCGTATGAGCAGTTCCCGATAGAGTAGTTCTCGAAATAGCAGCCGCGATTCCAAAAAAAAACAGCAGCGTTGTTCAAAACTGCTGTTTTAGAAATAGCGGCCGCTGTTTTAGAAATAGCGGTCGCTATTTTGGGAAATAGCAGTGTTTGTCTTCAGTTTCGAGTATTTCTTAACAATACAGTTATATTCGTTGTTTTCGAAAACTACCTTTTTCTGTGATAATTTAGTCAGTAATGTGACCTACTAATGGATCGTGTTTTTAAAGTACACTTAAATATTGCACTATTCTTCAGGCTGTATCAGTTTACAATTCTAACACCAGGATAGAAAATATTTCAAGAAAGCTTATTTTATTTCGGAAGTAAATGAAGATAAACAACAATATTTTGGAAAAGACGTAACATTGTTACACCATTTCCAAAATATTACTAACCTAAGTCTAACCAATCAAAACAAAACCTAAAAACCCCAACCGAACCCAACCCAACCTAACCTGACCTGACCTAATACAATTTAATTGAAATAATCAACCTTAACCTAACCAAACAAAACCCAACCTAACCTAACCAAACCAAACCTAACCTAACCTAACCTAACCTAACCCAACCTAACCTGACCTGACCTAATACTATTTAATTGAAATAATCAACTTCAACCTAACCAAACCAAACCCAACCTAACCTAACCTAATACTATTTAATTGAAATAATCAACTTCAACCTAACCAAACCAAACCCAACCTAACCTAACCTAACCTAACCTAATACTATTTAATTGAAATAATCAACTTTAACCTAACTTAACCAAACCAAACCCAACCTAACCTAACACTATTGGGGGTTTAAATAATTAACTTTAACCTAACCTAACCAAACCCAACCCAACCAAACCAAACCAAACCAAATCTAACCTAACACTATTGGGGGTTTAAATAATCAACTTGAAGCTAACCATATCTGACCTAGTTCTATTTAAGTTCATATGACACAGCGTACACCGTAACAAACAACAGTCGTTTTTCGCATTCCTGTTTTTCTGCTTTTTAGAGAACTGCTGTAATGGTACGCCGCGTTTACGAGAACCGCTGTATCGGTAACTGTTGTAACGGGTAAACTGCCATTTCGGGAAACCGCTATTTAGGGAACCGCTCATCTAAGGGCTTCCCCAAAATCCCTACCTACATCATTCGAACAAGGTTTTCTTAAGAAGCTTAGAGTTATGGCATTAAAAATCTCACTCTTTTTTGTTTTTACGCTATTTTATACACATTTTATAATAAATTAAGGTAAGATCTATACTTACACCACGATAGATCGCTACAGGAATCCAATTAGCTTCTCTAGGGATAACATATTTGTTCGCTCGTCGAAGGATTCTAAATGCGTCGTCAAAACTTATATATTTCCACCTTTTAAAATTAGAGAAAAATTCAAGGTTTTCAAAAATACGCAAAACTAGGGGTATGCAAACAAAACATTGTGAAAAGTAGATCACGAAAGGAAACGTGGTCGAATATTTTTCGATTATTTCACTGTAAAACTCAAATAATTCTAATTTCCCAAATCAAATTCGATTAAGTTCTCGATTTGTTTGCACACTCGCGCGCTGCACATGCGTAACACAAAATATAAAACCTTACGTGACATTTTTCGTATACGTCAGCAAAATGGTAAATATCAAAATCATATCACTCTCGTATGGCTTATAAACACGATCCATCAACAGCTTCGCCGAACGAATCTATGTATTGTATACATTTTATCATACATTTTTGCTTATTTGATTTATTTTCACGATTACCTTATCCACGGTCAGCCTTAGGCAGGTATAGTTAGCCGCAAGTGTATCGCACATTTTCTGTTGCTACACTCAACTACTTCAAAGCATAATTGGTAAATATGGCCACTAGAGCTATTCCCAATTTCAAAGCGTGATCAGTATTACGGAGTTGAATGATTACGATACATTTCTCTGATTGATAAACGGGATAGTAAAATGGAAAGAGTATTTGGTTTTCATTTTTCAGCATATGGACTAAGCAATTGGGAACTTTCTGTTAGATTGACTTTCGGGAACTTCTTGTACACGATACACCGGAATTAACCGAAAGTTCCGAAAACACTTATAAGTGGCTACTTATTCAAAAAATCATACGGACTCCTTGTCTACCATAACAGTATCAAAATAAAATAAATTTCTATAATTATTGTGCTATCACAAAGTTTGAAGAGAATTTGCCTTTTTTAAAGTCAATAAATTAAGATAGTCAAGTCAAACAAGTATAGTTATGTTTGCAAAGATTATTATGCGCAGGTCAATTATGCGATGCGGAATTTTTTGTCAAAGCTTTAATAGCATTTATTTATCAAGATATAAGCAGTACCTGTTTGCTTTTCTTCAGTATTTCTCTTCTTCTTTTCTACGTCTTCGGTATTTTCTCGTATCAAGTGCCAATGCTTTAAACTAAGACCTTCAGGGATTTATTTTGGCTTCCGTTTCTTCTGAACGCGCAGTCAACTGTGACTTAAAAGAGTGCATATCCCAATTTCAAATTACTCTACCAAGCGTTCGTTTAATGTAGATAAACCACTCTATATTCGTTAAATTTTAGTAACGCAAAACTAAATAACGTTTTTGGGGTAATTTACTGCATCTTATTGCCTCGCATTGATTTTATCATGCGCAAAGCTGCGGAACCAATTCGGGCTAAACGTAATTTTGTTTCATAGATCTGCGTGTAGTATCTCGAAACTTTCTCGTTATACGATCGAATTATTATGGAGATTTTGATCATTACTCGCAGTGTTCTGTATATTTAAACTGAAACACGCGGGATATGTTATCTAATTTTGCAATATAAAACGGAATTATCTCCGAATTTGAAATTTAACAAGCTGTTTCAAAAAAAAAACATTTGAATTTCACCAAAACCTTCTCGTTACAAATTCGAGTTATTACGAAGGTTTTGGTAATTTTTCGCAGTAGAGTTCAATACTTTTTCAAATTTTGCAATAAAAACAAAATTATGTCTAAATTGGAAATTTTATACTTCTGACAAAACAAATCTCAATTCCATGAATATTTTTTGGTGTAAAACGAATTGTTATGGAAATTTTCGTTTTTTATCGTGATACTCCCTAATTTAAAACTCTCCCCTCGGTTTTGAAATGGAAACTAGTAAGGTTTAATAGCTTCGAGAGCAATTAGGTTAAAGATCGAGTTTGGTAAATAATAACTTAAAAATGTTGAATAAGAAAAAGATGCGATTGATTTGGTAATCTTTATTTGAAATCGTTTGACATATTCTGTTGGCTATAGTACAAGTTCTACAAGTTACTATAGTGTTTGTTTCTTACTTAAACCAGTCAATTATTATTAAACGAATATTAATTAATTACCGCTAGATTATAAACGACGGTAATTAAAATCGGTCACTAATTATTTAATTACTATCGAGATAATAGTAATTATTCGAAAGTGCATTACGAAAATATATGGGAGTGCTTTTCCTTGCCGAGTTATTATATATTAAAATATTCATATTGCTTCGAGAGTGTCATTAATTAGAATTGAAGTTAATTTTAATTTTCGTATAAAAACCACGTGGTGCCACAAATTACGCTCTTTTTTTAATTGGCTAATTGTTTTCAATGACTCTCGTGAGCGGTGGAAATTAAAAATACAAAAACGAAAAGAAATGTATAGGTACGTGTTACGCAATTTACCTATTTGTAATATAGTAATGTTTGTACCATGCCGTACAATTCACATCATAGGCTAGTATAGTTACTTTTAGAACTAAAAAAATTCTTTGATAAAATTGCATTGTTTCCGTAAATAAATTTCTTCATAATTTCATAGACAATTTTATTTTAAAATATAATTCCTATTTTCATCGACTTGGGTTGATAAAACACCCATCAATTTCGACTAGCAAAATTAAGCATGAACTAATTATGCAGGAAACCAGTAACAAATCAGAAGGGCATAAAATTTGCACGTGACTGCTTCAAAGCAAACACTCCTGCCAAATAGTGTCAATACAATACTTTTGCAGACCCGAATGCGCACAAAAATAAAAAGCTTGATTTAAAGTGTAATGATGGGTACATTTTTGTCGGTGTTAGGTCATGTTTTCACACTTTATTTTAAAAACCCTAATCGACGAAAAATAGAACTTCTAGCTGTTGTTAGATGTCGACGAAGGTGCGGCAAAGCGCAATAAAATTGTTTATATAATTAATTTTGAAAAACTTACGGATTTATATCAATTTAAGTTATACTTAATTAAATACCCAAAGATATTTGTTTTTAATTAGTAGTTTGTCACGTACTTTTATTTTTCAAGGGAAAATTGTTTTTTTTCTTCTAAATTATACGAG
Organism: Phalangium opilio; assembly: GCA_019434445.1. NCBI lineage: Eukaryota > Metazoa > Arthropoda > Arachnida > Opiliones > Phalangiidae > Phalangium > Phalangium opilio. The sequence goes on from JAEQBA010002799.1 coordinate 526,309, forward strand.
TTCAATTTGTTCTTTTTATTTGATCTACTTTTACAAAAGGCATTCTGTCAAATTTTACTATGTTCATTTTCTATAACTACACCCTTCACTTCAATGTCTCCGAAAGTCCCTAAAAGCTAGAGGCAATTGCGTTAGCTTCAATTAATGAAAAAAATCTTGATCAAATTTGATTAAAAAAACTCATGATCCAAAATTAGTTATGTAAAATTTTGGAAAGCTTTTCGATAAAACTGGTACGAAAATGAGTCGATTTAACTGACACTTTTGCCAGTTCGTTAATGAAATAGGGTTGGATTTAATTCATCTATTATACAATTGCCATGAATTTGAGTTGGAGTGTCCAGTTACACCAATTGTCTAACGCTAGTTAGATCATGGATATGAATAAATACCAAAGTAATGTGGATTCCCAACAAGCCCAAAACGCGAGCCACCAAATGTGTTTTATACCGGCGGATATGAGGCGCCTGTAAATCGAGGCGTAAATAGCAAGGTCATGTGAGGAAAAGGAACTATTTCTATGCGTAGAATCTCGAGTGGTGGTTTGGAAATTTCGCCCATGCGCAGAGAGAGAAAAACCGAATGTCTCTCTCTCTCTCTCACTCACTCTCACTCAAAGGTTAGGAGGGCGGTTCAAGTCATATTTTCTCAAAAGACGGGAATCCATAATATGTTAGTATTTATATATCCATGGTTTGATCGGAGCCTTATAATTTTCAGGATCAAGGCATGTTAGTAAAGTTGCTCTCTACATTTAATGCCTTGACGTACTTTGGGTTACAAAGAGATTATCTAAAAAAACTTGAAACTTATCCAAGCATGCATTGCGAGCGATTTTAAAATGCCCTAATGAGTATTGTAACTGGGATCGTCTCGGAGACATTTCACGTGCAAACTAAATTTGAGGCCAAGGCTTAAAAACAACATTTTCCGCAATGACGACATGTACGGAGAGGTGTCTATCACAGATTCCGAATGGGAGTATTATATTGTAGGTTTCATTTAACAATTCTCCAAAAGGTAACCCTTTTAAAATTTTTCAACAAGAGACGCGTTCCTCTGCCGGACAGTTCATTTATTCCCAATCCAAAAATGGCAGCGTTTGTTATCCCTATGTAAATTATACGTTACACTTATCACGGCTAGTATTCGATACATTAGTGTTAGAAAAATGAAAGACGGTCGAACTAATGTGTTAAACCGGTCTTACCTGGTTTTTAATGTGTTCAGTTAAAACGATTTGGTAACTCTTAACATCAATAGAGTGTACGACGTTTATTTACAATTAGCATTATGCAAAGTGATTTAATTGATCGTTGTATTAATTAGTGTTTCGAACATAGTTTGCCGGTGTTGTGGTCTTCCATCTTTCATTAAGCTAACACCTAGCAACGAAGGGGATGAAGCGCGTAGTAATACGTGATAAGATTTACGAAATATTTGTCAGCATAAAGAAAAAACTGGCCAGTCAACCAGAGAGCTTCTGCAATACTTCTGCAAACCAAAAAAGATGCAAAGTAAAACCTGTGCTTTGAGCCTCTAGCTTCTTTTCACGCTATATTAAATAAATCAAGGGAACTTAAACAGAATCAGAAGTCCATAACCCCCTCGAAGTAGTTACGAGATGGAACGATTTATATCCTGGCCGTCTTGAGCAAGAGATTTTGGTTCCGATCCCTTTTTTTCCTAGTTTTATGGAAAATATCCCACCGTTCACGAACGGGGCTTGGCGCGAAAAATATTTTTGATAGGGCTGCTTTTTCAAGAAGGGGATGACTGTATTGTGCAATCACAGCGTTCCCACTTCTACCTTTCCCTCTTGTCACTACAACCAAAGAGGGCATAAAGGGGGAGGGGGTAGAAGAAGGCTTGGCAGGAGAGTTCTCGCTTTGAAAGATTTCCTCAAGTGCTACCCTTCATAAAATTCCATGGTCTTAAAGAAAAGTTTTTGTTTTTCTCTTCTTCAGTTTTTGAAAACACTACCAAGTCCATAACCCTAATGTTATAGGGTCCCTTAATTCTGCGAAATTCGAAAGCAAAATGAACACAGGCCCGTTTAGAGACAATGGCATCACCACTATGGCACGGCTCGCTTAGAGGCGAGAATTTGTGAGGTGGCGGTAGCATATGAGAATCTGCCAGCCTCAAAGGCTGAAGACGGTTTGGGGAAGAGCCTTAATTTTGGTACTCCGGTTTTGATGGACTCCTGATCAGTTTTTACAAAATTATGACATTTTTTTCAGATCTTTGACTATTTAATTGCAAATTTAATTAAGAACCTTATAAATCTATGGTAATTATTCAGAATTATAATTTTTAGGATAGCATCTTCGGCAGTTGAACGCATCTCCAAAATTCCTAATATTGTATTTAATTGTAACATTTTTGGGGTTTACTTGGTCCGTACTTAATCTTCCTTAAAACCACCCACAATTAGTTAATATATCTAACTATGCCTAAATTCCTTCTTGTCAAAGTACAGCGGCATCTGCACTCCAAATTTCTCAATCAAACATGTTCAGTCTTCAATAGACGTAATTTCCAAAAAATCCGTCCCATTTAATTTAAGTCTAATTTCAGTCCCTTCAATCTCATTTCAACTCTTCATAATATTCTTTCGTTATAACGCGCTGAGAATAATTATATAATATTATTATTTACATATTTGTAATACAACGAAAAAAAAAACAATCTTTAGACAAACAACAACAATAATAATAATTATTTTAGAATATTCCTAAATATCTCGTTAACCAGTTCAAAATTTTCATTATGAATCCCGTGTTGAACCATCTTAACCAAGCGGACCAGGTTAAGAGCCAGGTTCAATGCATTTAGACCATAAGTGGCAAAACGATGGTGGAGAAGTGGTCAGTGTGCAGTGCTCGATAAGCAATGTATATGTTAAGTATATTGATGATCAGAAAGTACGATCCTTAATTATGATTCTCTATGGTGACGTCACGCGTCGACCTACGGATCTACTTTACGTGATCATTCGATAGTGGCTGTGGTCTTTAGATTTCTACCTAGAAGTCAATATCATTTCTTTTGGAAGTATGTTACTGTATCTTGTAAAGATGAGCATTTTATGGCATTGCTAAAAAACGCGAAAACATTTTATGCCCAAAACATTGAGGTCAATCGTCAAAATGTGAATTGGTTTAATAAACAAGGCCTTAGGCTTAAATATTTTGCTTAGTAATAAAATATATTTAAAGTGACAAAGAAAAGTCACCTTTTCCATAAAAACATTTGAAATTTCCGCAATGTGACGTACGAATTATTTACACCCTGGCTGGTCAGTCATTTTAAAACTGTAGTGTAAATTCAACGGTAATTCACGACTTTGAAAGCGCGTGACGTCATATTTGTCGCGTCTTTAGCTCACGTGGCTTTAGTGATGACGTAAAGAATATTTGAATGAAAAATTATAATTTTTTAAATTCGTATATCTCGATTAAGCTTTGGAAAAACCTTTTATATCACGCTACAAGAAATCATTTCATGCGTCACTTAGTTAAATTATGTTTATATTTCACCCAATCTAAACCCAAGCCATGTCTACCGTAATCACATCTTCACCGGCTGTGATGCGAAAATTATAAATTTCATTCAAAATATGCGAGAACAAAATTGGCGATCATGTTCACCATGATAAAAGGTCTCAAATAAGCACTTAATAAATTACTTCCATTGAAAATGTTTTAGCTTCTGGTAAGATTATTAGTTTTCAAGTAGCTTGATTTGCTGAACAAAGCTCGGAGCAAATCAAGTCCTTCAAGAACTACATTAAGCTGATGCGATATTGACCATTTTTCATTTACGCCGTGATACCTATGACTACAAGGGAGACAGCCTTCTGATGGATCTTTAGAACCTAAACTCGATAGTTTTACTATAAGACACATTTTTATGGTTCTTAAGTGCTTGATTAACTTTACTAGTACACGTAAGATATCAAAGGTGAAATGGTATTTCTTACCAGTTGGTTTATAATTCAATCGTTACCAGTGCTAGTCAAGTATGGTCTTTTGGTATTTCATGAACCAGGCTCTCAACGTTTGTCCGCGCCCATTTGAGTCCATTGTATCTTTCAACTTTCATAACGGTGAAATTTAAATTTAATTAACAATCACTCTTTTTCGAGGGTTCCGTCGGTATAGTCCTTAGCGTAATTTCAACGGCGTCCGGTGAGACGATTTCACAGTCTTTGCCTGACTCCTCGAATAAATGATCGCTTTGAACCCCGTTGACCATTTCAGTGGTGGAGTCCATAACGGGACCACCAGAAGAAGATCCGTCTTCGCCTTCGGTCGAGCTTCGTAACAAAAGCGTCCGTCCGTGGGACGCGCGTGACACGTCCTCGTCCAGCGCGTTTTCGACCGTCCTAGACGAGTCCGAACCCCAGTCGGACACCAAGGAATTGGTCCGAGACGAGTCGCGGGACTGCTCGTTCAACTCGTCGTAGCGTTCCGCGGGTAGTGAGGAAACACATCCTACTATACCCACCACTGAGAAACTGGCTGACGTCAGCGATTCCTCGTCTAACTCGAAATCAGGAACGGTGATCCGGGATTCGCGCCTGACCGCGATTGGTCCATCCGACTTATTGGAGCTCGAACACTCGTAAGATGTCGAGGAAATGTCTTGCAAACTCGGTTGGTTTTCCGGGTTCTCCAAGTAGCTCGAATACTCAGAGTGGCTTTGCCACGAGGTTTTGGCTTCGACCGGGGATTTGGTTGGAGTCTGAGCTCCACCGATAACGGGGGTCGATGGAATATCTAACCGTCTTGGCGGGGGAGTTAGACCAGAGGACTCGTTTATATTTAGGGCGCTACCGGGTAAGCTTCGATAAGCTTCGGAACCGATGGTTCGGGAAACTGATTCTCGCGGAGGCGTTCGTAGGTTAGGGACGCTACCGCGGACGCGAAGGGGAATGTGACTCAGGTCGGCGACGGCCACTTTGTTGGCGGGCTCGTCAGGCGAGGCTTGACGAAGGTTGACGTTATTTTCGGGGCACTGGTAGGGAATAGATGTACGCGAATTGGGGGTCAGACCAGCGCCCGCCATGGAAGACGAGGGGGCGTACGTTGAATTTATAAACGCGTGAGAGCTGACATCTGTCACACGGATAGATACTGTAGTTGGCGTTGATTCGGCGTCTGAAATAGACATATTAACTTTTTTAAGGTTTTAATGCAAACTGGATCCCTAAAAGAAGAATCAATTCATGTCTGCAAAACGATATTGAAGAATAGTTAAAAAAAAACATAAACCAAATATTTTTTTAAAATATCAGAAAAATCGTCTAATATCTAATCTAAGACCATTAAACACAGTGTTTAATGGTCTTAGATCTAATAGAGCTTTGGTCAATTGTAATGAGGCATATTATTCGCCTATTGATTTTTTTACTTACTCCTATCTTTAGTTAATTGTAGGTCACTTCTGTATGTGAAAACAAAATTAGCGGGCAACGACGACATCTTGAGGAGGGGTCTGCGACGAGTTTCCACCTTGACCTCGGCTACATCCTCGTCAAGGTCACCTTTATGGGACTGAAATGAACGAAGTATTATTTTCTCCACCCCATATTTGTTCTGGACAATTATCGAGTAGTTGCATTTAAATATTCTATAAATACTCGATAAGTATTGGTTAAAGGATGCCACCGTTAGCTTTGCAAGAAGTAAAAGCAAGTCTGACTTTTGTGAGAGTAGGCATAGAGCTCAAGCAAGTCTCTGGTGGCACCCTTTAAATACTAGGAGCTATATGACTTCCAGATTGCGCCACTTAATCATGGAGATTATTCTACTAGAGAAGAAAGCATTCACGTCATGACATGCTTAAAGCAAGAGGGTATAATCGTCAAGTACAATTGTAAAGTACTCGAAAAACAATCCAATTACAAAAACTATTTTAAGCCTAAATATTCGGTACTCGATTGAAAAAACGCTACTCGAACCAGAAATCGGTTTGGTAAAATTTAGATTCAGTATAAGAGGAAAAAAACCACGGCAAACTAACCTTACCTGAGCCTAACGAAACAATAACCTAATCTAATCTAACCAAACACATTAAGAATACCATGGGGATCAGGCTGCCGTCTTATCCAGTAAAGCACTATTCGCCCATGCCTACGTTTTTCTAAGTAAAAACGGTCAGTTACCCTGTGATGGTGGTGATGATGATGGTGGTGTCTTCTCCTTCGATGTCGTCTATTGGCTTGTCGCGCTTGGTGTTGCAATGCGAGCTGGGCTTGACGGGCCTCGGCGACCATTTCGCGCTCAATTTCCATTTCGATGTCTTCGTCCATGTTCTTATGAGACTCTTCGAGATGTTTCATGAGAACCGCCACGACCACGTTCACCAGGACGAACTGAGCCATTAAGACGAAAACCACGAAATAGAGTGGAGCAATGATCGCCGACACGCAACAGTTTTTTACGCACTCCGACGAGTTGTCGCAGTCGTCACGAAGAGTGTCCTATCATAGAAATACCCAAAGTTAACCAAGTACTAATACGCATTCGCCAGCTCCGAGCAACCACCTTCTACCTATCACCATAGACTCTTAGTTCTCAAAAATCTAACTCAATATTTACGTTCTAAGACTGATTTTGATACAGTGTACGCATTTTATGAAAGTGACTCGTGTTTTACAAATGTTAGCAGTTAGTCTCAAGTGTTCAATATATATTGAAAAGATCACGCCATTTTTAGGGCATGAATTGTCTTCCGTCGCGCCTTTCAACGCCTGCGCTCTAGACGGTTTGGGTCCTGAGAGAGCGCAGCCCTCTTGTATGTCCAAATACTGAGGGTTGCCTACTCTCTTTTTCTGGGAGAAGTTCATTGAGGGACACGGAATACCAACATTTCTCCTCCGTCTCTAACATTTCTAATGTAAAACGAATATACGCGAAGTGCGTTCCCTACCTTCATGATGCCGTTCCAGTTATCTCCTGTTGCGACTCTGAAGAGGGTAAGAAAGGCCATACCAAAATTGCGAAAGTGGGCGTGCTCTCCCAGACCTTGACACGGAAAATCTTCATTGCATTCTGTAATGAATAATTGAAAGGGTATTCATCGTATCAATGAATAATGAAAGGGTTTTCATAATTTTAATGAAAAATGAAATTGAATATGATTTGTAAGCTGAGTTACCTAATCTTCCGAAGAGCTCGACTCCAAGTGCAGCAAAAATAAAGAAGAGGAGGAAGAATAGAAGGCCGAGATTGCCGACTTGCGGCAACGCTTGCATCACTGTGTCCAATAAAGCACGAATACCCTTGGCCATTTTCAATAACTTCAGAACTGAAAAGAAATAAATTAAATTGTAAATTATTAACAATGTAGCTGAAATTTCGCCTAGACGCTTTCTTCACCGAGTAAATCACATTATGTGAATCGTATTTTACTTTTGGTTCATGAAACATACCTCTTGCAATCCGGAGAACTCTCATGACTCGAATGATGGTGGGATTGATGGGAATGAATTCCGACTTCATCTCTTCGAGCACGATACCGCACACTGACAGACACACGATGAAAACATCCAACTGATTCCATCTAATTAAATAGAATCACGATACATTCGGAATGTTTTGTATTCGATGCTTTTGATTAAAATGCGCCAAGTACTTAAACCCAAAAGTGGTCGGTAATAGCCCTGTCAGAAATCATTTCGGTGCCTAAGGTAAGTGGTTTTCAAGATCCCGCAAACTCGCCCATAAAATTGAAGCTTTTGGCTTTGATTGACTAATAAATATTTTAGAAAAACTTGTTTGTTTTTTGTTCTTTGTTCACAGTGACAATTCGTTGATTTAACTAAACTGCGTGACTGTTATAAGTCACACTAATGGACTTTTTTATAAGCTGTTTGCTTGATACGCTAAATGTTGGGTCAGTGGACCACTACCCATTTACAAGGTGGAGTCTTATGAACCGGAAATTACACTCGAAATGCTATTTTGTTAGGATCGTCTGCCGTTGAACTGCGCGAACTCATACAAAACTCCTATTACCATGAAGTCAATTCAACTTTGAACTGATCGCGATAATTTGTCACTACGGAGATTTAGTGAATAGTACACTATTTGAATAAATGACCCATTACTTACTTGTCCTTTAAATATCTAGGTATTCCCAAAGCCATTACTTTCATTGCCGCCTCCAAGATGAAGACCGCAGTGAAAAAATAGTTGAATATCTTCAGCGCGTATTCCAGTTCCTATTATAGTAATAAAAATCATAGAACATTTTTTTGAAAATTAGAACGGACGAAGTGAAGTAACTTATGGTACGAAGAAATATTTGCTTATTGGCTCTTACCGCGGGCATCATGTAGAACTCCATCGCCATGGTAACTACGTTGAGACCAATGACAGCGGCTATGGCCAAGTCAAAATACTTGCTTGTAACAATACTGTGCGTAAAAAGCCGAGGTTTAGAATAATTGATGTAATAGGGGGGTGCTCGCATCTCTAAAACACGTAAGAAACAAATACAAATAAAGAAGAAGAATTAGTTCTTTCGTTTTGTTAATATGGATTTTCTAGAATCCCTTCGCCGAAGCGTGGCAATCGACCCATAGCTACAATACAAGAAATTGGTCATGGAAAAAATCCAGAATGTTGAAAAAATCATATTGACCTTCCATTCCAGAAATTTTGTGCCTAAATACCGCGTATTATGAACTCCCAAGATGGAAGCATTCAGGTTACTGAGAAAACTCCTAATTTCAGTGGATTAGGCTTAGATACGATGGCGCTTGCTGCGCTTCAGTTTAGGACTTTAAGGAGCGCTTTGAGACATTATTTTTTTAAGTCAACTAAATTATATCAAGAATAAAGAAACTAGAAATAAGAAAATGTTTTGGAAGTAAACGGCTTCATCGACAGTTATGCCATTTTCCACAGGCATTTTCTATGGAGTAATTTTCTTGGATTATATACAGAAGTCCCTTTAAAATTGCAATAAATGCATCAATGTCTAATTTAATATTCCTCCATGGTAGTAGATTGCTAGCAGACAATGGAAAACGGCATTAGCATTGCCCACGTAAGTGACGCGGAATCATGCTGCCAGAAATGAGAATTTCCGGCTTTTGCGTCCCAAAATACAATCGCAGTCGAACTCAGTTTCTTACTCCTAGTGGATTTATCTTGATACATTAGAAAACATTAATTCTCATAGCGCTCTCCAAATATATTTGTCGCTTTATAACCAAATGTGGCGTGTACTTGTCAAGAGTAACTTGACTCTCACGCGATTATGAATACCTATTCTACGTTTCTGTTGTTAGCAAAAGCTTTTAGGAGTCTAGGTCTAAGAACCCAAAACTAAATGTGGTTAATATTTCTAAGTTCAGAGTCATTTGTTATTTTGTTAAAGAGACATGAATTATTCCTTGCTAAAGTAATCCGAATTTAAATGTAGCACTAATCACGGAGTAATAGCAGAAGTGAGACGAGACTAGAAGTGAAGGGCTCTAGCATTGATAGTAGATCCCGGCACTAGTGAACAAATTTGAGGATTTTATGACGCTTCCCACGCGCCTACACTACTGAGAAAAAAATTGGTCATTTTCCAAAAAACATTTCCTATCCCCTTTCCTCTCAACCTAAAGCGGCCGAGCACGGACGGGGCTCCTTGAATCTAGTTCGGCCGTCTACCACCGCGAGCGTCTCACGTTTTGGAGGGAAAATTCAGAAACCGCTACTGGAGGGCCAACCGTTCTTGTGTTATCAAGAATATTCACTTTCGCCGAGTGAAGAATTTGGTTAGCTCAGCACTTCTGGTCTCATCTCACTTCTGGTAATAGATAATGGAGACTAAGAAATACTTTGCTTCTAAACTATGAAAAACCGTTATAGTTAATTAATTAATATGTTTTCTAATTAACTATTGTTTTTCAATATCTTACTCACGATTTAGGCCTACGTTAGCAATGTGAAAAGGATAAAAGAAAAATTCGCCTTCAATGTCTCTTTAACATCGCGACCCTAGTACACGCATTCGTAACATGATATCATAAGTTAATGACAATAAATCTTCGTGTAAAGGACTGCAGTTCTTAACACACACAAAAAATATTTTGATTTACGATTTTTAACTTATGTTAAGACTAAGAGAAATTATTATTATGTACTGTTACGGAGTTAGTTAACAATTCTATGTGTAAAAACCAGATTTATATAAAAAAAATTCCTAACCGTGGTTATAGTTTCATCAACACCGAACGCGCGGCACGTAGTTGAACTCGTGAAAAAAACTTAACCACGATTCAAGGTTCAAACTGTTTTGTTAGACACGCTTGTCTCATGAGACGAGTGTGCTACGAGGGTTTGCGTGCTATATTCAAGCTTCGCACACGATTATGTGAAAACCAAACTTGGAAATTAATATAAGTTAATCGACGAGGTATAAATTCGGGTAAATTAGTCAACGCGAGAAAAGAATGTGTTGTAGATGTCAAACCTGGCTTTTGAAAGAACGAGGATAGGAATTTCCAAACAGTTTTGAAAAATATCTTAGAGCCGGAAATAAAAGAAGTGCAATAGAAAGACCAGTCTGCACCGGTCACCAAGAAACAATAATACCAACAAACGAAAGAAAGAAAGAGAAATAGATCAAATAATAAAATTCATCAGAGTAAAATAAAGAACAAGAAAATATTAAATAAACGTAAAGGTTGTTTAAGTTGGAAGTGAAAATTAAATTTAATATACTCAAGTTCAAGCGGTATTTAACGATCTTAACCCTCTCGGCCCAATTTAAGGAGGTAATAGAGCAATTCGCGAGTGATTTCCGAGCTGATAAAGTAGTGGAATACGCCATGATAGACCCCATTCTAATATCTGATTGAAGGCTTATAACTTGGTTAAACCGAGCGCTCCTCCTTCCTCGCGTTTCATTGGCTATTCACCATAGTACTACTCGTTCACACATTGCGAGGATGACTCGCTTACATTAGGATAGATCTATAGCTACGTCAATTTTAAGTGGCTTCTAAGCTCAAATTCCATAGTGGAACAATCGCGCTTGAACAAGAGTATAATGCAAGAAGCGGAAATAGGGTGAAGAAATTGAAATAAAGCAGACAGAGCAAGATAGCGAGTGATTTTTCATAGACAGCAAAATGGCAGCAAGAAGCTTATTGATGAGTTTGACTTTTTAATGGGCAATTATACGCTAAGTTTGACCATCACCAGTAATACAGGATGTTTTTGATAAGTATGTCATAAGTTAAAGGACGTGTGTTCTTTGGGTCAGACTCATGGAGAGTGTCAAAAAACATGGGGTGTAAAACATTTAAATTAAACTATAAAATTGGCACACATATGGAGTAAGAGATATCAGCCTGCCCATCTAAAAACGATTTTAAGCCTTTGTATTGCAGAAGTGTACGTTTAAAGGTAGAAGTTTGCCTAAGCTTGAAATGAAAGTTATTCAAAATGTAATAGCACGAGAGTGGACATTTTTAAAAAATACCTCTGAATAACAATGCTAACTTAGTACAGAATTATTTTACATTACCAGCTTAGCCAGACTTCTACTCTTAAAAGTACACTTCTGCTAGATAAAGGATGTATAACGTTCTTAGATTGGAAGCTATTGAAATTGTCTAAACAAGATGGTCAGGCTGATTGTCTTCCTCCCCACGTGTGCCAATTTCCTGATTTTAGGGGACAATGCTTAGGGGTCCGTAGCTCCGAAAGCAAATGCTTTGAACCCCATTTTGGTTGACACTTTTCCTCAGTCTGACCCGAAGAACACGCCCTTAATTTTAAGGTATACTTATCAAAAACACCCTGCATATTTCGTTGACTTAGAGTTAACATGAAGAAAGGGCTAGTTATTGCTGTGATGGTCAACCATGTGTACGAGTGCCGCCATTAAAACGCCGCATTTCATGTTAAGACCAGAGTTTGAAATGCTTGGAAGAAAAGGGTTGGATAAAAGCCAGGAGACTTGGTTGGGGGAGATCTAGTTTGATCTACGGACCCTTCCCTCGATAATTCTCATTTGTCGTTGTCTGATTGAGAAGTTTGTTTTGTTCTTTGAGTTTACTTCTGCGCTTCTTTTCCATTTTGCGTGCTCTTTTTGCGGCTCGCATCGCTCGCTCCTCCTTCTCCTGCTCCTCCCGGCAGCGGTGGAAGTTCTCAACCACCACTCCGACGAACATGTTGAGCACGAAAAAAGCCACCAACAGTAGGAAACTGATGAAGTACAGAAGGCGCCATTGGTTGAAGTTTTCGATAGGCTATCAAAATAAGCAAAGTTATATTAGTTTATTATAAACAGTTTGGTAAATCTCATCCGGAATACGTTTCCATAAGCTTCTCATCATTAGTAACATTAAACTAAAGGCCAATTTGGACCAGACTAAAACATGAAGGTCGCGTCGGTGAAGCAGGGCCGGATTTAGCAATGTTGCACCCGGGGGCCGAGAAAATGTCTACCCCCTTAATCCCGAAAACCGGAACAGCAAATAGTTTAACACAAAGCACCCCCAATCAGCCTTGCGCCCCAGTGCCCCTTCGCCCCCCCTTAATCCGGCCCTGCTTAAAAGATAAGCGGGTTAGCATTCGCTCAGAAGGTCTATGAATAACGCTGGCTTATGGAAACGGTACATTGACAGGCTAAAAATAAACAAATGGTAAAGGATTTCCATACTTGCTGATCAACGCCTACAGCATCCAATCCGGAGTACATGATGTTAACCCATCCGTCCTTTGAAGACAGGACGAATAGCGCCATCAAAGCCTAGTGACGTCATTGACGCAAAATAATTAAGAATTGAATGAGAAGCGAAGAATTTCCCCTTGGTATAGGACCATCGATTACTTACTTGCCCCAGATTGTCAAAATTGTATTTGCGGTTAAGCCACAAATTCTTAGCATCCGAAAGACAATCAGTCTTGTTTTTAACATGACGGACATCCGGTCCGTCGCAATAATATAAACTCCCTTTGAAGAGCTAAGTGCGTCAAATCAAAATTATAAGTACAATTTTACCAACTGATAGAAAACTAAACTTCGTAAGTACATAACAAGTAATCTTTCAACAATAGAATGAACAGGAGATATAAAAGTACGTAGTGGATATTTAAGGGCAGATCTTGAAGTACCATCGCGCGAATTAACACTTCAGCTTATTGGTAACACTAGTTCCCAGATAGAATCTGGCGTTTTGTCCATTCTAGAGTGAAGTCTTACCGTTATCCACTTACTGAATTAGGTTTTCGGACTTACTTGTACGCCCAAAATTCCAAATATAATAAAAAATGTGCAACAAATTAAGACGATATTTCCTATAGGTCTTAGGGAAGACAAGAGTGTTTGTACCACTAATTTTAAACCCGGTGCCCGGTTGATAACCCTGTGGAATAGAAAACATCTCTCATTAGCGCAAAAAACTTTGCTGAAAAACGGTACAACATATAAGCCGGATTACCCACGGACTAGATAATCTTAGCGGTTCTTTCTAAGCTACAAAAGATGATTTGTTTCGTTGGCTCGATATTTCCCTTTGAACATAACCTACTAACCTAATCCTAAGCCTAGCAAAACCTTCAAATAAACCTACCCTAACCTAACCTAAACCTATATCGAATCTGACACAAGATCAAGGGATCAGATTGCGTCTTATCAACTTAACAGTCCTTGGACAATGGACCCGGTTGTCGAGCCAACTGTCTACACTCGACTCTAGTCGCCAGAACGAGCTTGAAACTCGTCAATGGATACCGAGCTGGCTTTCACATACCTAAGCGGTCGAAGTGACCGTAGAAGTCGGAAGACTCTGAGTATGCCAAATATCCGAGTACTCCCAAAAGCCACGAAGGACAAGAAGAGATCGACCAATGAGATAATGACCAGAGTTCCGTCCATCACATTCCATCCGCTCTTGAAGTACGCGTGCTCGCCGTACCACAAACCTTTCGCTATCACCTGAAAAACATCACTCCGTTATAACCCTTCACGCAAAGACACGAACATGATTAAGCATTAGATTCCTCATTACGGTGATCATGGGACGTCGTCTGTTGGTAGGTAATTGGGATTTTATTTACCTTAACAAGCATTTCTAATCCGAAAACGGCGGTAAAGATGTAATTGGCGGCGTTTAGGAATTCTTTCTCGATACTATCGGGGGGAATGTTTGGCCGTTCCATCGCCAGCGTGATGCAATTGAGAGCGATGAAGACGAGAATCACATAATCAAAGCACTTAAGAGCCGCAAATTTTGCGCAGGCCACACGAACTCTGCAATAATACATTTCAAATTAATTCCTTCAAAAGGTCAAAGGTCTGAGTTAATAAGGACATACTTATTTTCCGGGCCAAACAAGTATAAAGCGTAATCTTCTCTATTTTCGAAACAACCCATCGGTTCCAGGATGAAGCAGATCTGAAACGGAAACGACAATATTAACAACTAGCGGTGATAGAAAATCAACTTGTAAATTTGGTAAAACTATGAAAATTTTTGATTTATTACGAAGCGGTTATAATATGCATTGTAACAAATTGCGCCTGGACTAAGGTCCATTTGCTTGCGAAACATCTCAGGTTCACCATGGATATGTACATATTCTAAGTATTACGATTCCCACCTCGGAAAGAAAGCTAGCCACCATAGGGTGTGACGTGGCACTAAAGTTCATGCGCAAAGAGTAAAAGCTGGAATTTCTGTCTCAAGTCAATGCCTTGAGAAAGGTAAGAGATGGGAATTCACGATAATACTTAGTATTTGTACATATCCATGCTCAGAATAGGGTTAATAGAAAAGTCGGTTTGGTGACTTTGGTCAAGCTTTAGCGACAATATTGCACGAAATATTTACATGGCGGAACATCACATTGACATTTTAGTTCTGGAGTTATGTTAGTTGGTTTGAACTTCTAAAGAAATTAGATCTATCGAAGGGAAATAAGTTGATTTAGATCTGACAAAATGGTATCAGGTATTAGAAGCAATTCGGGAAAGTTAAGATTAGAGAAACAGCATTTTCGAAAGTCCCATTCAATCTACACCGACTTGGTGTTAACACAAAGCTCTATTAGTCCAAATATATGTTAAAGTTCTTTACTCTTCTCCTCCTACATGAAACAGTCCTGGCAATTTTGACCCTAGTTGAACTGCTAATCAGCGACTGTTAAAAATAACAATGATAAAATTATTCATTAATCTAATTCGCTCAATTTAACAAAGATTAATTTTAAAAATAACATTATCATTTAGAGTAATTTCCCAACTTAATTGAAATAAAGTCAAGATGGCAGTGAAAACGAATTAAATTCGTCGCTGTAAATCAATATAACGATCGTGAAAAATTTCACAAATGACCGATGTCTTAAAAGTGCGCGCGGGATTTGAAATCGTCTATGATTAATCTTTTTCCTGATTTGACAATGATTATCTGATTAGATATTTGCGGGTGATTTAACATGATTACTGTTGTTTACTAGAATAATTTCACTGCGTGACGATGACGTCACGGAGAGGTATTACACTGGACGTGTCTGTTTGTGTGTCTGTGTTTCCGTTCGCAGTTGGCAAATCGCAGCAAACACATTCGCAATATCCGGATCGCGTTCGCAGTTCACAGAAAGATATATTGGCTTCTACTCCATTATCATCGCTAGGGTTAACATGTACGCGGTGATCGGCTAGGGTTACGAGAAACTTCATGCCTGCCAATGGTTCACGCAATTTCATAACACGTATTGGGACTCGGCCAGCTTACATACCCTAAACTTTCCCTACTTATTTTGGTTTTGCGATTAATTTGAGCGATTTAAGAAGTGCACTTAGACTCTAAAGGTTTCAGAGATCTTCTGTCTATTATGGTTAGGGTGAAGTGAAAAAAAATCACTAGATAGTATTGATAAAAACTTCACTGAAAAACTAGCAAGATATTGTTGATAACTTTAGCAGACCAGCTTCTACACAAAGCTAAAAATTTCCCCTTTCCATTGTCCCTCATACTTTTTAAGATATAATTTGTGAATAACAATGCAGGATCAATGGAACCTTTCCATTTCATAAAAGAAAGTTATTCCATGACTTCATCTTCAGTAGATCCCAAGGTATGCGGATTAAAAGCTATCTTTTGATGGTGTTTAATGGACCATCGTGCTGCATTAAGATATTTGCAAATAAAGGCCTGAAATGCGGAAAATATTTGCACATTCTTTTGTCAGTTAATGCGATTGGAATATATTCCGAATCAAATAATAGAGAGGAAGAAAACCCCAACCAAAGGAATGGAAAACCAAAGAGAACTTCTCAAGAGGAGCTGAAGAGTATTTAGTATTTACGTATTTAAGGGTCCGGTTGGTCACGTGACCCCGTCGTGTGTTTACCAGCCTGATTAAACAGGCATCTTTAAATTATAAAGCTTTCTCAAACTGATGTTAATCTAATCATTTGCTAGAGCTTCAATATAAGAATAAGAGGAAAGTTTAACTAAACCTTTCGATTGTTGTATTGAAATTTTCATTATTTACTTTAACTGAGTTTTATAAAAAATCATACTCGTTTTGGTAACATCATAAGTCTATAAGTATGTTCCATAAGTATGACACTTCATATACTTCGTAATGCTAGAGATTTACATCTGAAGCTAGTTCTAGAACAACAAGCGAGAATTTACTACACTCGCGGTTTTGCAGTCCATCTTCTTATTTAGTCTGCATTATTAAGCCTTTGACAGCGCCTCACCAGGCGTCGCTTTACGAGAATCTACGACCTAGGTCCCTTCATGACAAGCTCTCAGTAACCAGTGGAAAACTTTCGGAACATATCTCATGAACTTATGGTAACACTAAGAATAACTTTAGATCAGAAACGGGATGTACCCAGTGTGCTTAAAACTGGAAGACACGTTTTTGTGATTACCAAGCTTGTAAAGGGTTTTACTTCCGCTCTTCATGGTGTATTCTCTTTGGAAAACGTAAGAGCAATCGATCGTTTTGGTCTTAAACTAAGCGGCTGGTTTTTGTCAGATGTCACCTCGCTTCCCACGCGGAGCCGCCACGAGGAAGGCATCAAAATATGGGAAAGTAAATTCCGAGAACCAGAAAGTTCCGCAAATATTTCGAATATCTTTGCATTCCAAAAACGTTTTCTCACTAATTCACCTAATACCATTTACGCCACGGAAGCAATGAAGAAACAACTACTTATAACGCTAAACAAAGCAGCATGATGCGGATAAAAATAGCCTTCGCCTTCATTAGTTCTTACGTTAAACATTAAGTAAATTCCACTTCCATCCGAATCGAGGCTAATTCTTAGCCTGGGACCGAAAACACCTTTTAGTGCAGGAGTTTTCGCCTACTTAGTTCTACTTTATTAAATAATATTATAAAAATACCCAGCTTAACACTGTTAGTAAGGCGTTTTTATAATCGAAAATACTAAAACCCTATAATACCATAAGTTTATAAGATATGTTCCATAAAGATGACACTACCTATACTTCGTAATGCTAAAGACTTTCTGAAAGCTAGTTTAAGAACGACGGAGGCGAGAATTGAAGTCCTACTACACTCGGTGGTTAATTTTTCAGGACTTCCATCTTCCAATTTAGTCTGCATTACTAAGCCTTTGACAGCGCTTCACCAGGTGTCGCTTTACTAGAACCTATGACGTTTCACCTACGCCACTTCATGACAAGATCTCAGTAACCAGTGACAAACTTATGGAACAAATCTTATAAACCTATGGTAAGCGACAAGTTCGTATTCAAATAACTCAAATTCGCCACTATTGCATGGTTCTCTACAAGAACTACCTAACCTCGAGATGCCCCTGATCATTCTTGTAGTAAATGTCCTTTCAACCCATACACTACGCTCAGCCATTAAAAGATGAGATTAATCGATTGCATTCTATGAAGTGTAGGCCTATATAGGCTTCACTTATTTCTGGCTCTGTTGATTAGGGAACTGTTTAGAGCCAATAATACTCGAAGCTAGAGAGTTTTGAGTTCATCCGTCATCTCCGGGAAATTTAGCCAGGTTATTTCTATTACGGTAAACACGTTACATTTGGTTTTAGGTTAGCGAACCTTTCCCTGGAAAGCTGGAGAAATACCGCCAAAAATAAGAAGCGTATCTTGAGTTCACTCAACCGAAAATAAATAATTAATTACTGTTCTTTCTCTTAAGCACATTACGTTTTTGCACCATAAATGATTTAAAAGAAACCCAAATTAACCTTTTTCCACTCGTTTTACCGAGCTGATGATGGCCAAACTATCATTTGCCACGCAGCTCAAACAAGGGGTTTACCTATTTTTCCCGAAAAACACTTAATTTGATTTTCATAGGAGCATAGTTAAGCTTTTTAATGACATTTATATCAAATATATTTGAGAAAGTTGACAGTCACAATTCGTCACCGAATTTTACCAACCTGTGTTAAGGTTGATACAAGAAGTGATGTCTAGTTTCTTAGGGAGAAGGCATAAGATGCCTAAGTATTCGCGCGCCATAATCCCAGTCCCCCTTTCAAAATACAAGGTGGACGTAAAAGGAGGCCCCGGGCTATTTCACCTCTCCTCAGACGTCAGTAATTTTCGTCATTCGCGTCGCGCTGACGTAAGTTTTCAAGAACCAATGAGATGCTGGTTGTAATTTAAAGGCGGGGATTAACTCCGGACAGGCTACGTTTGGGCTGGAGATAAAGAGCTGAAAATGTGGTGCGAATTTATACCTTCTCTCTAATAAACTAAATATCACTTCTTGGTTGAAATCTACAAAACCTAAGTAATTATTTCAGTTCCTCAAGAGTTGGATCGCGAGCCCCTTGCATTCAAACTGGTTAAGCATACTCTCTTCTAGAACCGTAACTTTTTTGGATTTTTGGTTAACGCTTAATTATAGTTTTCTAGAATTTGTATATTGTACAAAGGGTATAGTTTCCAAAAAACAACCTAATGTGCAGTTATTTCAATTGTGTTGATCCTAATACTATTTAGTGTCAACCTCAGCAAGTTTTGATAGAAAATACCCATTTGAAGTGAATTGGGTAACCTTTAACAAGTAGGGCCAGAACTTGTAAACTCTTGTACACAGGTTTATAACCGGTGGAACTGTCCCGCATCTAAATCTGAGTCCCTCTTGCTGTGAGGCAAAAGTGATTACCAATACGCCACCCTACATTTTCCATATTGAAAAAGACTCTGTACCTTTCCGGTGATATCTGGTTTTTCCGTTGCGGCTGGAGCAGGTGAATTCCCGGCGATGTTATCGAGTTTGTAGCGAGGTGGTAGGTCAGCTGAAAGGTTGTTGGGCTTGAAGTCGTCTTTGATGGACACACCACCGATGGAATTCTGTCGACTGGGCAAATAGCTATTCGTCCCCAAGGAGTTTCGAGGGGTCAATGCTGGATGGCTTGGACCCGAACTGCATGTTGTGTTAACGGACGCCTTGCGACTGTCCGGAGCCTGGTGTCCATGGGGCGTGGGACCACTAGACGAGAAACTACCCCTGATCGAGTTCTGGGGGCTCAGAGTCTTCGGACTTCCTAGCGGATTGATCTGCATTCCGACACCCATTTGGCGTTTGTTATTCGGAGTGTTACGAATCGTTGGAAGATCTCCGTTACATTGGCTAAGAATAAATAAAACTTCTGTTATACACATTATCACTTGTGGAGATGTTTTTAAAATCGCAAGTTTTTGGAATATTTCTGAAATCGGTTTGTTTATATGTTTGACTTTTTTATATATAAGACGATACATTGTTTCATTTGCCTGAAATTGTTTGAAATGTAACTTATAGATATCAGGGATATATTTAATTTTAGAAGTAGGAATGGAGAACAGAGTAGTGTGGGCGCGCGTCAAAGTCCCGGACCCCCTTCCCCGGGACGGGAGGGGGGTATGAAAGAAGAGGCGGGTTATAGCGACAGAGGTAAAAAGGAATTAAGTATTTTTCGCCGTCCCCGTCAACAACGTCATCAAAACGTAGTTTAAGTGAGTCAATAAGACAATTTAAAACTTTTCGTTACGTGTTGGAGGGAGGGGCTCTATACTGGGCTATGAATCCGAACGAAGTAAATACTAACCGTTCTCCATTGCTACTTCTAAAATTAAATGTATCCCTTTAGGTATAAAATATGATAAATAATAGCACTCGTCAAATTGTATCTGTATCATATTCGTACTTTGAAACTCTTTGTAATGGGTCTGAAATTTTCCATACTGATTATTTTCCCGTCAGCAGTCCCACGACTAGAAATAAATACTCTTCTAATTTTTCCACACTCTACAAGCAACTTTTACAATGTCAATCTCAACGCGGCCATTTTTGTTCTAATAGGGGATCGAGTGCAAAATAAAGAAATAAAGGGCGCGACGATGCTAGTAGTTCTGGACTGAACTGGACTGACCTTCCGGTGGGGTTGGGCGTCATATTGTTGAGAACTATTTCTTCTTCGGGTTGCTCGGGGTCGGAGGCGGACTGGCTGTCCGAGTCGACGAGATTTTGTTTGTCCTGCTTCCTTCGGGCGCGTCGCTTGGAGCCCCAGCCGCCTCGGATGCTCCCTTGTCGGTCCAGTCTAGGGGTCCCCAGGGAGCTGCCCCCAGAACTCCCCTTGCGCTCGCTTCCTCGTCGAAACGAAAACTAAACAAACAATAATACTTGTAAGACTTTATTCCAAACACGTTTGTGCACGTCTACACGACTCTCTTCGAGACGGACACAATGGGAAGGAAGATACGCTTACACCGAAAGGATCACACTGTCGTCTTATAGGAAATGAACAAAGGATATACACGACGACACCATCCTTTCACTTTTCTCGCAGTTAATTAAGAAACTTTAAGGGTAGTTTGAATGTAATTTCCCCCGTTAAGTTCAGTCTCGGGGTAAAAATCGTTAACTATTGAACGCCGATACAAAAGTACTCGTGTTTAACGTTGCCTCTGGCGGGCAAGGGAATTGGTGTTCAGACAAAAATAAAATATATAACCATAAATTTATACATTTATAAAAAACTAACTAAAATGTACAATATTTTTTTTATAAATTACACTTTGTTTCGCTGTAAATGAAGACAAGGAACCTTATAACTACACTATAAGGGGGAGGGGCAAAAGCGAATACGGGGAGAAACGTTTGCGAGTAATGTAAAGTAGTTCAAAGCGTAATAGAGCTATATCAGTTGAAGGGGAAACGTCACAGTTGGGCCTGCCAATAAACGGAGTCGGTTTTCACCCTCCCTCGGTGCTAAATTTCCCGCACAATATGGCGCCTAGGTAGGGACAGGCGAAACCCCGCCTCATTAGATCTCATTTTCCCCCGAATTGGAATAGCTCTATAGCACAAGATTCTCCAGGTAATGTTTCTTTCACTCGCATCAAGTTAACATCGCTATTCAAAGGTATAATACAAAATGTCCACTCTTGTGCTATTACATTTTGAACAAATTTTACATTACTAGCTTAGGCACACTTCTTTTTTTAAACGTACACTTTTGCTAGATGAAGGCTCATGAAAGTCTTTCTTGGATTGGAGGCTATTGAAATTGTCTCAACAAGATGGGCACTCTGCTATATCGTACTCCGTATGTGTGCCAATCCAATTGTTTTAGGGGACATGGGGACACGTACCTCCGTAACTAAATACTGAAGGCCCCGTGTTCTTTGACACTTTTCACTCAGTCTGACCCAAAGAACAGTCCCATTAATTTTTGGCAAACTTATCAGAGACACACTGTATATTGCTTCACTTTATACAATTTCTCTAGTCGCGCCTGTAAATCCGTTGCGAAATTATCCCCGAATAACGACTTTGTGTTATTCAGTTCGTATCTGAACTCAATAACGCTTGGAAAATATTTTGTACTATGTATTCCAGTACAAGAAAAGTACTAGAGCGTAGATGGAAATTTTATCCAAGAACTATCCTATCCTAGCGTTATGGAAAATAACAACGTGTTGCCTATATAGTCTAAGTGCAAAACCTACGGTACCTAAAAGAATCTTCCAAGAAATGTAATGGTAAAAAACAAAAGGAAAGCAGTTCTCGGCCAAGCAGGTGTTTCTCAAAAGTTTCTTTGCTTAAAACGAAAGAATAAAAAAAAACATAAAAGGTAAAAGAGTGTTAGTTGGGCTTCCGTTTGAAGCATCGCTAGCAACTCCCAAGAATGTTTTTCTATAAAGAAGTTCCACTCAACGAGGGGCCGGACACAACTGCGATTAAAACTCTTTTCGATTGAAGTAACAAAATTTAACAAAAACGGCACTCTATCGTTCATAGGAACTCAGTGCATAATTGAGCATCGTTCTGAGAAAATATGTTTCAGCTTGGAGGCGAGAGTTAAACGGAGGTTAATTGTTTATAGACAATGCGCGACAATAAACATCTCCCAGAATACCTTACGATTCGGTAGGGCGAAACAAATGTCG
This sequence comes from Phalangium opilio, assembly GCA_019434445.1. Taxonomy (NCBI): domain Eukaryota; kingdom Metazoa; phylum Arthropoda; class Arachnida; order Opiliones; family Phalangiidae; genus Phalangium; species Phalangium opilio. Next base: position 548,741 of record JAEQBA010002799.1, read on the forward strand.
AGACGCTGTTCGTAAGGATACAAAGCCAACGTTAAACTATTAGAAATTTCTTCTCCGTCCAACTCTCTTTTCCAAGGTTTCAGTCTGGATTTTAATTTGGTAGATCCGTGACCTTCCCAACCTCAAGCAACACCACCTAACGAGTTCTCTCTTCCAATGAAATGCGCCAAAAGGATGAGAGATATGAATCGCGGTTATTTACCTTCCCCTCCTCTAAGGATCTAATAGGGTTCCTTGAATAGAGGCCAGACGGAGTTCTCTCCATAGAGAGAGTAGCAAGTTGCCTATTGATCAAACTAGACAATGATGTCACTCGCCAACAGCTACGTTTATTGGTTAGCTTAAATGACCTTGAATACGTCCTTCAAGTTAATGAATACCACTGGGCACATCTTATACCATTTGAGGGTTGTAAATAATAATGTACTTGTTTGAAGGTTTTTTAAATCAAAGTCTTAGATATTTGTGTAAGTTACCGTTAACATGAATTCTACAATCGTTTTCTATGACAATTTAGGTGCTTGGATGTGCAATATTTCTTTAAATCCAACTATAATGTTTCGCGCCTTTAATGCATGCAAAAATGTTAAATTTTGAGGCATTCGATAATTTGAATCAACAGTTTTGATTGATACTAAAGAGCAACAAATATGAATTATCAATGATTTCCATTATAGTTAAAACACATCACTGAGACCTTGAATAATAAATGACGCTGAGGACGATTGCGACTGCCTTATAAATTTAATGAAATTTTCCAAATTATTACAGAAGACAGTTTTAGAATCATGTTCCGAGAAAAATTTCAAAATGCTCTTTTTCATTCAAATCTATACAATTTCAACCTCATCGCCACAATCGAGCAAAATCAAAGACTTCTTGTTCATCTAGTCAAGTACCCGACACCCTGTTTTACACATTTCTCGTGCCTACTCCGGTAGCAATCTCCGCTGTGTCCAGCGTATTACCGTTAATGAACGGACATTAACGTTAAACGCGTGCCTATAGTAAACTCAGCAAATGCACCTTTGCAGGCATTGTCTGAATTGAGATGAACATAGGCCTGTCTAGGATGGGAAGCCTGATAAACGATGTCATCAATAATGCACTGTCGTGTTATAAATGATAGATTGGCGCCTTTCTCTCTACAACGCCTTACACGCGCTGTTTCATCATCAAGCTAGAGCTATTTCGATACAGCCTTCGTTTAGGGTGAACTTCAGAAAATTGCCAATCAGTTCAAAGCCAACACACAAACAAAAATCCACTCTGGACGTAGTAGTCTGTCCTATTACTTTCCAGATGTATCGTTAGACTACTCCAATGCAAAACTTAGGCGATTGCCTTTACGTTTCTCTTTTGAAAATGTATTTGCATTGTGAAAGTATTCTTGATATTGTCGTTGTCTTTCGTAGAAATGGCCTATTTTATTGACAAAGCGAAACCTGGGGACTTGTGACTGGGTTTAAGACGAGTCTTTTAGCCTTTAATAGCGCTGTAAAGTGCCGCGATTCAATGGTACCAATTCCCTTTTTCTTGGGAATAACCGACTATTTTATATAAATTTCTTATTTACTAAGAAAAGTTTCTTGTCTACAATTTTGTCGAAACTTTAATATGGAAGCCAAAGAAAGATTCCCTTTGAAACATCTAAACCGCCGATTGCTGCCGTTTCAATTCAGTAAAACATGAGAGTAATAAGCAACAAAATAACTATAAGTATGACATTTGTCATTGTCGTAAAACAAAATATTTTAAGAGAGGTTTGTCCCATGCTATAGATAGGAACTATACGTGAAAATGAAGTAGGTCTGTTCAGGGAAACTCCAAGATCACATATTACTCCCTGAGCTTTAGACCAATTGGGTCTTCATCACCAGGACCTACTTTTGTGATAGTTTTGACGGGTTAAAAATTGGTTAGAAGAACTCATGTTTTGCTTGGAAACACACCTTCATAAAGGTATTTCATAAAGAACCATACTTGCTGCTGTTACGTTACTTAGGAAAATACTTATACTAAAGTTAGTACTACTTCAAATATTTTGTCATTACTTTTACTTAATATTAACAACCTTCAAGAGACTCTTTGAGGTTATCCAAAGTATTTCATAGTTCTCACTGCTCTAACCGTCTTTTCTTATTTACCCTTTTGAATTTCCATCATAACGGATCACGTGACATCTGGCTCCTTTGCTTTGCACCGAGGTAGGTGCGCGTGAGATACTGAAACGACTGTGCCGTTCAAGTTGCCCTCTATATTTTACTCTCCTCTCACTACTTAACTCCGACGCATTATGTTTTATGCGTCAGTGAGTAGCTCCTTTTGTTACACTTTTTATTTTTAAAATTTCTCGTGGGGCAAACTCACTTAGTCGTTTTTGAAATGCACTATTTCGATTAATCTAAGAGGGAAAAACGCGGGGGTAAAACTCTGCTCAGCGCAGGCGTTTTGGATCCTGGGAGTGCGCAGAAACAGTTATGGATGCCCCCATACTGAGGGTTCCCACCCCATTTTTTACGTCGAAAGGATCTATTACGCTTATAGTAGAGTTAAAATTGACATATTTCTTACAGTCAGACATGCACGGTGTCACTACGTCTTCAAAGAATATTTGGTAGCGTACCTGTTTGCTGAGAAGAGGGCTGGGAGACTTGTTGCGGGTGGTTATAGGTGGTGGGTGGAGGTTTGCGGAGCCCCGGTTGGAATCGGAAGAGAGAAAGTTGGATCGGGGCACGGAGAGACAAGCGGCCTGTCCCGAAGGGAGCCCGAACGATCTACGGTGGCTGGAAGTACGGGACAAATGCGGGGACACTTGCAAGGAACTGTCGCCATTCTAAACCGTCAAAGAAACGGGACAAGGATCCGAAGGGCATCGATCAATCAAAATAAAAAATAATAAAACTAATTTAAATTATATTTCTGGAATCTACTTTAATACATGCCAAATTAATCAAATTAATTTGATCAAACTCTAATTCTTAAAATAACAAAATGAGTCAGATGTAGAAAAACAAACGTGGAAATATGTTTTTTCCGCGTACTTTTAGTTCTGTTACGTTTTCATATTTCTAGACTGTTTACCAAACCATTTATTGAACAATTCTACCACATTAATAACCCAAACTAATTTCAGTGTTAAAAACTGAAGTTAGTGAATACGGAATGCTTGTCTGGTGGTGCACCTGAACGTATGTATATTCGTCAGTAAACCTAAGCTTCACCAAAGTCATGCACGTTCGCGAAGATTTCTAAATTTCAGACAAGTTGCATAGTTTGATTACTAATATCAGGAGTTCATAATAACCGCCCTTCGGGAGGAACATAGATACCACTACAATCTACTGTAAAGTTGTATGTCCATCAACAGGCTAGTCCTTTCTATGCTCAACGACAAAATCTTGTTGTTCGCGATTTTTACCATCAGCTCTATGGCCAGTTTCGTACTCCCCCGAAGGGGGTTATTAAGAACTCCAGCTAATATTTAATGCAAAAGTCAAATCATTGTCTAACCTAAGCCGATTATGTGAAGTCTAAATAAGAGAACTAACACCCTTGAATTTTACAAGCATAGAGAAGAGATAATTATAATCAAGAGCCTATCTGGCACTTGTACCTTTTGAAGTGGCAAGAGAGTGAAGAAATGCCTCGATTGCTCAATTTGGAACTCTGTATGTTTAACGGGGGACTTATATAATTGACATATGGTGCTAATGGAATCACGTCAACACACATTCTGACGTGACGAAGCAGCCACCGCAAACGTTTGGCTTTAACTTATTCATTTCTTGACCTATCTACGAAATACAACTACGATCTAGACATAGCCGCAAAGTTTTCGTTAAAACCCAAGCCAATTGAATTGGGTCTTCTGAAAGCAATCAACTTCAAGTGCTCTTTGTGTGTGGGGAGTTTCGGGTAAAGGAAGTCGAACCAAATCGATTACAAACAAGAGTAGTTCTCGAAAAAAAACTGAGTTTTGGTGGCGGCTAGGATAAAGAGCTTAAACCAATAAGATCGAAGTGGTAAGGAGCAAGCGAAAAAAAAAACCCGATCGGAAATCAAGATTCATTGACCACACGACCCGAGTGATTTAAGGGAACCCCGACCTTAAGAAGCGATGCAAGGTGACGTTGTTTTACGGGTATATCGAGAGACGATGCTAGTTGGTAGTGGATGTAAAGGAAACCCAGAGGTGGGTGAGACCTAGGTAACGGTGTCAGGTGACATGGTTTACTTACGGAGGACTTGTCGATGGAATCGATAGACGAGGCGCTGATGTTGAAGGCCATGAGGGGCGATAACTTGTTGTTGAGGTCTCGGATGAAGGGTTCCAGTGTGGCGTTGGGAGAGCCTTGCGGGGTGGCCGCCGTGTGCGTGATGATGGGGGGAAAACACAGTGCCTCGTTGCCCCTCAACCGCCCTCCTCCCACCGCTTCAGTTCCGTTCTTGTCCGTCTTCGTTACGGCTACCAAGGGTGCTGGACGACATAGCATTAAGGTTTCTGAAAAAAAAAAATAAACTAATTTTGAGCAATAAAATAATTAATAATTGTTTGAAAGCATTGCTTTAAATTCAAAATATGCCACATATACATACATACATAATATATACATACATATGGCATACATGAAACACATGATTCAGACTGATACTAATTAGGTACTATCTTGCCTTTACATTTCAATAAATTTTGGAAAAGTTCAAAGGGTACGTACGACCCTTTCCTTTCACCAACCGCTTTCCTCATCAGAGATAACTTACCGAAACCAAACCCATCTAGTCGGCTCCGAAATTCTGGGTTCAAATTAATTCAAAAGCCATTGATCAAGTCGGGTGTCGTAAATCAATACTTTACAAGCTAGCTCAAACCTTTTTATTAGAGGGTCTGTTGGGACACAATTGATCCCACCAAATTATAAATATTGCAAATACTCATTAAACTTCTCTACCATTCCCCGGTAGAACCTAACACGTTTTCCACGCATAACACCAACATTTTTGGAGAAGCACCTAGACTGGCGGAAAATTCCCCGCCCCCTATTTTACGCTCTTACTTTACTTGCGCACAATATGAAATTACGTTTCGTGTTAGAGCCGTTCTTAGAAATTGACTGTGCGTTTGATAAAACTCGCTTACGAGAAACGACTGAGTTGCTCGATAACCAGGGCCAGGGCCGGAAATGCGAAGAAAATTCTTATATGACATGTGTCCAGCGATGCCCCCTTTAACTAGGGAAATTTATAGGGCATTGCCCATTGGTCAAATGTCCAGTGACCCCCTTGGTTTTTAAAAAAAAATTACGGGACATTTTAAAATTTTATTGATCAATGTCCAGTGTTCTTTGCTTATTTCCGGCCCTGTTGATAACTTGTATGATATACTGTAGTATTACCTTTTTCGATGTTATCTTTAGGATCGTAGTCGTCTATGTCTTTATAGAAGGCAAGTTGTTGTTCGGTCGCGTAGGGGACGCCGTTTGAACTGTCATGGTACTTGGCATTTTGCTCATTCAATTCCTCAGACAGCCTCTCATCGCTCTTCTTCTTCTCACTATCCTGCGAGAATCCCTCGACCAAGATGGCCACCAACAAGTTGAACAAGACGTAATTGCCAAAGGTCATCAGCGCCACAAAATACAAGGCGGCCCAATGCGACGTTTTCTCCATTCCGTTAAACAGCACCACGTTCCAATCTTCTTGAGTTAAAATCTATCCACCCACGTTCCCCCCAAACTCACGATTAGCTTAAAACACTAATTACGCTATCTTACAAATAGCGTCCATTAGAGAGGCGGAAAATGTCTCTCGTTCTTATTTTAAGACCCCAACAACTCTTCGTTGGTGGTTGAAGCCTTAGAATATAAGGGACTACTAACAATCCAAGCATCGTATCAAACATCAAAATTTCCGCCCAACTCTAAAATTACGTCCATCTACTGGCCTTTACAGACAATATAGCTTTAAGGGGAATAAACTTAACCTATTATCTTTATCTTCCTGCCTTCCAGCTATATTGCCTTTAAGTCAGTGGAAGATTTAATAAATTGTAGATGATTTGAAACCACTACCAGTGATTCGTGCAACAAAAAGGTTTCAAAAATTTGAAACATAAGTTTATGAATTGTATGTCCATAAGTCTACTAAGTGACTTAGTTGATAATTTATGTTTAGACAGACCTACGCTAAGTAACAAAGTGATATACTTATGGACACGTGTTTTAAACTTATGATAATAAGTAAGTTTCGAGTCTAAAATGTCACGTAATTTGTATTTCAGAATGAGCCAGTTTCTTAAATGGATATTGGATTACACTGAAACTTATTAATTGCGTGCAAAAAAATGACTCGAAAATTAATTAATGAGAAAGAGTCATAGTTTTTACGTCTTTCTTATTCGAATAGCAAATTTCATATTTTCAAGTGTTCAAATTTAATTTTTAATTCGAATTTGAAGACATAATTTTATTTTGAACTCTCCCTTCGAGAAGATATTGGTGACACTAATTTCCTTGTAAATCCAACATGCTATGATGTTAAAGGAAAACTAGACTATCAACGCCTTTATATATTTGGGTGTAAGCCGTTGATAGTCGTCGAGAAATTCATCGCGTTCAATAGACCAATTCGAAATTTAGCAAACTGAGTAAAATTTTTAAAAGCGAAAAGCTTAATTAAAGGTTCGCCAGAGATCTCCACCGAAAAGGTCTTTATTAAATCGCGAAGAATTTGTCAATATTTTATTTTTAGTTAAGGGCGCCTTTTCAATATACTATTTGTTAATATTCCGCTTTGAACGTTACAGCGCCGCGTGTTTTGTAGATTAGGCACCGTTTTCAGAAAAAGTAAATTTCGAGCTGGGATTGCCAAGTTCAAAGCGGAAGTTTACAAACGTTTGCTATTGAGAAGTCGCCCGAATAAATAATTTGAAATGAGGTGATAGCATGCATTCTAGCTTCCTATCGTTTAAAACGGCTACGATCTTGATCCGCTAATGATAAAAAGCAGCGCACTCTCGCGTTGGTAGAAGACGTTTATAGAAAAAAGCTAGAAATCGTGAGTTCTACATTGAAAAAAACGAGACCGCATGATCACTCGGTAATTACAATTTGTTCGCGGTGTTATTATAAGGTTGGCACTCACACACTCGGTTTTTTTTTTGGTTGGTTTGTGGTTTTGGGTGGTTGGGGCAAGGTTGGTCAGGGTTGGGCTTACCTGGAAGACAGTGACAGTCGCCCATAAGAAACTGTCGAAATTTTTTCTATCACAGAAACATTGTACTTCGGGATTGCGGTTGTCCTCGCACGAACACGCAGTCGTTTCGTCGGCCCGGGTGCAGAATTTGCCACCGAACAAATGCATGCCTAAACAGCTGCCGAATATACAGGGAATACCAAACAAGTTGCAGCGCCATCGTCTCATATACTAACAACTATCCACTCAGACTAATCCGCAACATCCAATTCGGCTAAACCTACGCCTAAGTACTTCAGCTTAACATGGCCGAGGGTACATACAACCGCTTCGTCAACTTTCGTTCGCGTACAAGTCAAATCTAATTTCGAAACGAAACCGGTCTGGTGTTATTCTTCTAAAACGCAGCCGTTCTGTTCCGAGCACGGTACATAACGTCAGTCTCAAAAATCATCTAATGAAATCGATTGTCAAGGTGACAATGTGGGCTTCAGACGACATTTATATATTTAATATCTGAAGAGGTGATACCGTCAGCCGACTGTAGCTAAACCCCATACCTGACTGCTTAATCGCGTAAAATGAAATTTGTGACATTGTACAAATGCTAGTTTAAACATGTGTCCTCGTTATTTTTGCGAAAGCTATTACCTACACAAATTTGACCTAAGTTGGAATAATAATCATATATTTATAAAGCTTTCCCTACAAAAGTGTACCAAGCCCGTGGCCTTTCTATTACAGGTTCCTCCACTTTACAACGCTTACATTGGTGGTAGTCAGCCCCGTCTGTCACTGCAACAGCTCCTTACTCTAAATATTACCGTTAACCTCAACAAGTTTTGAATGCAGGTAACACGGCGGAGGAAAACTCCTTCAAAACTGTTAGGAAAGAACTTGTAAACTCTACGCGGAAGCGGTTTGTTCTCAGGTAGCGAAGGAGTATCTAGAATTCAGATGGTGTTTGGTTCGTTGAGGATTTCTCCTTAGCTCAACCGTTCCTCATCAAAGAAACATAACTTAGCCCAAGAAAACAGTACAACTATTCAAATAATGTAACTAAAAAGTTTAGCAATACCTTTAAAATAACAAATACCTATCCAGTTTCATTACGAAAATTTTAATTTCTTTACTTAAGTTAATTTCCAATGCATGGCAAAAACGTTTTAGTGTTGAACGACAGTTAAAAACGTTAGAATGCTCAAATCCATTTTCTCAAATTTTCATTGTTTGAAAAAAAGTGATCCAAATCTTGGAAGTGCTGGGAAATAAGTATGAAGATACTGTTCTTCAAAACTGTTTTTCATCAAACGAGACATCATATTAATTTGTACTGTTCAAGTTTGTACGTTACCTTACAATCAGAGAATGTAATACGCGCGAAAACTTCATTAAAAATTGGCTAGAAGTGGGACTTTCATTAGGTAAATATTTACTTCTCAAATACGAGAACGTTTTGTTAAATTTCTACCGAAACGACCCGATGTTTGAAAAACGTTGGCTACCTACGCATGGTGCCCCAACTATTTCAGATAATAATTCTGTTTTTTAATGTATACAGACCTGGCGTACACTTGTACTGTTCAATAACAATATCGACTCTGTTGCGAACAGAAACTACTTGAGTTTTAAAAGAATAACACCTTATTTCGATTCACTCGTGGTTCTTAGATGGTTCAATACCGCATCAATCGAACCAATAAGAAAAGGATACGTAGCGAAGGGGGGCGGGGCTTCAAATTGTTTCGCGTATCCCATTTTATTCCGTCAAGTCAGTAACACTCCAGGGAAAGTGTTAGACTACAATGCGTGAACGGGGGATGTATAAGTGTGCCATCCCCCTTGGCTACGGTTCGTGGAAGAGGGCAAGGAATGACGTGGGTTATTGGGAAGTTACTACGAAGCCCGTTAAACGTTCTTTGTCTGGTGGGTTAAAAACAAATGTGCATGAAAAAGCGGCTACGAAATGAAATTAAAATAAGTACAAGAAAAGCGTGAAGCCGGCGAAGCTAAAATCAACATGCGGTTCTAACAAAAATATTCATAATCGTGGAAATGGAGAGCCAAGAAAGCAGCATTTATTTGACTGAGTGGGTCGGGTCAGATCGCGATGCCCGCGCACTGGACTTAACTTCATTCGAAAGATTGTTTTAGTCAATGGTGACAAGGCGGCACTACTTCCAAAATGATCTAGTCTATAAGAACGTAAATGATATGTACACTTTTTTAGCGATTACGTATCATTGTACGCCATATTAGGAACATCTGGGGCTGCTCAAGTTCGAACCCCTTCACACACATCCCTTTTAAGACCCGAGATTGGTTCCCATGCGCTGATACGTTTTATTTTGCACAGGGTCATTTTAAACTCGCCAATATCGGGTTTATACATGACAGAACAGGGAATATCCTTAGATCTTGGTTTGTTTGTTTCTTTAGCTCTGAATAGTTTGGGTCCTGGGGCGTTTGTAGCCGTTTAAAAAATCACAGTATGCTTTTCAAGGTGGAATTACATTTCTTGTAGCTATAATCAGGTGGCGCCTGAAGTTTGTGCCCATCCAAAGACAATGTTACAGTGAGTATGCCACTCCTGAAACAACTTTCCTCCTCAAATTCGAGATCACGGTACTGAATTACAATTCTTCAATCAAATTTCAATATTAAATGGGTTCCTGGTTTTATCACGAATACATTTAAATAGACCATTTCGATGTAATTAAGAAGGAAAAACGCGGGGGTCAAATGCTGCCTTTCATCCCTCTTTTAGGCACCTGCGCATTGGTCATTTTGTATCATGAAAGTGCATAGAGACGCAATGTTATCAACCACCTTGTATTTCCCGATACTGAGGGTTGTCTACCCCCTTTTTCACGTCGAAAAGGTCCATTACCAAGGAAGAATATAAGTAACGAAAACGTGTTTATTTCCCGGTGTAGCGTCATTTAATAGAGCCAATAATGTAATTTGTAAATATTTCTAGACATAAGAGGTTACAAAACACTACTTCTTCCATGGTTTAAAGCATTCTCTATTGGTAAGACCCTAAGACCCAAGATTTATCATTCATAGATATAAATTCTTCAAGAACCGCTTTCTCGTTGTCACTTCACTATTATACGCTAAACCGTGGATGCCTTTATTGACAAATGTTCCTATTATGGCGCTTTCCAATTACGAGAAACAAAATGCTAGCTCATTAGATAAGCCGCTTAAACCTGTTTCATTTACTCTTTTCGGGGAACTGCCACGAAGTCAATTTCGTAAATCAAACCTCAGTGGCGTTCAATTACGAAAATGGAGCAGCAAAAATTGGTCTGGTCAAACTATAATTGAATTAGATAAGCTCTAGTTTTGATTCTTATCACATCGTAAGATTTGTTTTTTAAAATCAGATAAATTGATAAAATATCCATTCAAAAAACTTTGGTTGTACCAATGTTAACCTAAGTCGGATCACAACATCATTTTCGTTTGGGTTTGAAAAAGGTTTAAGGGTTCTTGAGCTTCTTTTTGACCTTTTGAGGTTATCATGCCAATTGGCACATACGATTTCAATTATTACGACAATTTGAAATAGAATATTTTTTTTCTAATTTTCGTCCTGGCATGCGAGCACATTGGTGCTTTGGGTTCATATTCTGCTCAATGCTAAAATGAGTAATTTTAAAATTGAGCTGAAACTGACGACCCGTTTTTATTTGATAACGTCTTGCATACTCGTGCGCGCCACTACTAGTGTGTAGTCGTGTATAATCTACTCTACTTCGCATAAAACCAGCTGATGTCGTTGATTCAGTTCAATTTTTAGCCTTCTAGGAATTAACTAAAAACCTTAGTCGACCACTGTAGAGCTTCATCTTAAGCCCAATAAGAAATATTTCGAAGCTGGATTCTCACTACAACCAACATAAAATGGAAACTCGTTGATTGTTTCGCGTCGACTACAGAATCTGTCTTCTACTAATAATGCCTTTTCCATTATAAGGACGTATATTTCAGATTTTCATCTGAGTGTGAATCCTGATTAACAACGACCCCTTGTGCCATAAAGGACACCGAAACCGCGTCCCCGGGTATCTTGCTATAGTTCTCGTGTAGCGAAACCACCCTGTACAAGGGCTTTAATACGTTTAAGTTATAATTGGAACGTTTGAACTGAATCAAGGCCACCACAATGAAATTCGTTCTACAGTGCTTTACCACTCTCTCGCAACCAAATGCAAATGGTAAATTGACTTCAGATTTCGTATTCTGTACGGTTCTTTCAATTTAAAATTTCAATTTAATTTACAAACTTTGTTTTAGGTTTGCATTTAAGAGCACTAGGCCTAAGTCATCTTGTGACGTATGACAGAGTGGCACGCTGGTGATTGTTTCGCGAATTCCAAGCTCGTACTTCGAACAACAAATTCATTGGACAGCCAAGCTTGAAATTTGCGAAAGAAATCTCTTCAGTTCAGTACGAGGTCGGGTTCGCCTTGAATCATTTCAAATCACCCCTAATGATATGAACCAGGTTGAACCAGGAATTTTTCACGAACAAAGATTAGATTAAGGACTGTAAACAACCTACTTTTATCAGGTGTTGTTAGACTACATTCTTTTGGAAACGTGAATGCATTCATGGTTCAAACAATGGAATAAAATTTCGTACACATTTTGAACTGCAAATCTGCAATGAGTTCTAATAGATGATAAAGCTCTTTATTTTCGCGTCGAGATAAGACAAGCGGTTATAAAATCTGTTATCTGATTGGTTCTTTATAATGGATTTATTAAAGATATTACTGGGAATAACTGTCCGGTGCCAAACCTGTTTGGAAAAACTGAAATTATCCTGTCCAAGAGAGCATGGAAGCGGACAAGATCGTAACCGTAAAAATAAGAGTTGTAATTAAGGGACAAAGCACAAGTAACGTCATAACAATAAATATGACACTTTTAGAGGACCATAATGTTGATTTTTATTAAAGAAATTAAGGTTTGTTCTAGAAAAGAAGTTTTCACATCTGAAACTCCTCGGTGTTTTAAACTCATTGGCTATACCTCACTCACCAGGAGTTGATTGCTTCAAAGAAAGCTATTATTCGTCAGCTGGGAGCGAAAAGGATTTTGTTGGAAACACACCTTAATTTTTAAAAGTATTCCCTTAGTGTTATACATATTGTTATTGGGTTACTTATGGTTAAAGTTAAAAGAAAGGATTGTTAATTATTAAAAATTGATGAGTTGTCTTAAGTGATTGTTATTTCTGAGAGTGAGGAAGAGATAGAGATAGGGTTGCTATGTGTTTTGGACGATGTCCTGACCTGAAAGACGGTGACCAAGGCCCAGAGGAGGGAGTCAAAGTTCTTGCGATCGCATTGGGTTTCCGTGTCCTCCTCGGACTTCTGGCAAAATTTGCACCCAAACAGATTCATCCCCAGGATACTGCGAAAATACAGACGCACACCAACGTGCCCCCCGAAAAACAGGGTACATGGGTGCCCTATTAGTATCATCGAACAGCTTTGTGGTAAGATATCTTTTTCTAGTTCTTAACGCGTCAGGACCATTGAAGGAGCCACTAAGTTGCGACCGATAGATTTTTTAAACCATCAACAATGGCGTCAGTTAAGTAATGAACTGAACAAAACTGACGCCAATGCTGAGGGTGAAATTGGCCTATTTGAATAACTGTTAAACCATAAGTAACATAACTAATTATAAGTGTGCAATCTTGAAAACCGGTTGCTGAAATAAATATTCGCTCACCTTTCTAAAAATTTAATTAGAAAATCAACTAAATAATAAATACTACGTAAATTGAGATTAATTTACTAACACGGAGCCTGTGGTGTGGAGCTTAACCCATATACTTTAGTTAACCGACAGCGCGCAATACTAACTGTCCTAGCGTCTCTTTTGTTTGAAGTGTAATTTCTGGTTGATATATTGCTGCTAACGTAACGTTTTGGAAGTGTTTCATGGTAGTCAAATTAAGAAGCGTATTAAACTAAGACGTGGTATTATTGGGATATATCTAATACATTGTAGGCGGGGCGACGTTAATGGGCGGGGTTAATTAAGTAGATAGAGTCGTTTAAAAGTATAGCCTGCTGGCAGCCAAATGTAAAAAGCACAAATAAACGGAAAAAGATAGACAGGGGTTTAATAATGAATAGAGAGAAGAACACTAGTGCATCAAAGAAGAGTGTGCTGGGATTAATTCCTTCCTTAACCAATTAGATCAAATTTCAAATCGGCCCAGCCAATCAGAAAACGTCTGCAAAGAATATATTTATAGCTTCTGCCCAATTAAAAAAATAATGTCAAAGGCAAATCGCTGAACCGAATTCGCGCCTGCGTACCTCTATGGAAAAAGGACTTCGTAGTCTAAAAGATTATTAGCAAATTCTTTCAAATCGGATATCTACTCTACAAAAAGGTATGCTTAACTTCTTCGCGAATTCTAAATTGGTTATTAGGATAATGAATTCAATATAGCAGCCGAGTCGCGACTGAAATTGAATTGCGGAAAAAATATGGTGAAGTCAGACTCGGCTTAGGGAATTCATCATCCTTTGTACAATAATGGGGAGGTAGCGTTAATATCCATTCCCGAGTTGGAAAGGTTGAGGAACAATGAAGGCAATAAACGAACGGCCTTTTTCTAAATATAAAAGGAAAAATATTTAAAAAATAAATAAATGATATCCTATTGCAAAATAATTAGTAATAAAAGCGAGGACTACTGCAAAACTATTGGTTTAGTGACGTCTGCTAAATCGAACCTCTCTCAGCATGTGAGAATTCAAAAACAGGTAGGGGTAAGCGGTCCGATTTAGCCTATGATACTAAAACAATGGCGGCGTAGTAGTCCTCGTTTTTAAGACTAATTAAATGCTAATTATTTTGTATTAAGATATCATTTATTATTTTATCCCTTTTATATTTAGAAAAAGGCCCTTCTTTTAAGGTATAATGTTACGTTACCTGAACTTTTGATTTAATTTTTCAAAGTGGGGACACAATTTTTGCTCGATTATAATTATATCCATGCAAAATTTTTAGATTCTAGAGAGATAGGCGTACATTTTAAACAATTTCTCAATTTGGGTTTACTCTACACGATAATTTATACGTGATACTGAATGTACGATTTTTATAGCCTGTGTTAAACCAGGTCAATAGACAATAGACCTTAATATAGAACTTAATTCTAGGTCAATGTTGACTTAAAACATCTATGTGGAATACACATTTTCTGGATACCTTTTTGAACCTTATTCACGCTTTTGACTCGAAATTGATAAGTTGATCCGATAATCTCAACACGACACAGTTTTCATATCTAAAGACTAGGACAAACTCTATGTCTCGAACTTGGCGAATGGACATTAACGCTATGGCTTTAACCACTTGGGAAATAGTTTCGATGGATTGGTACGCGCTGAGTTTCCGTTTAAATAGACCGCGTTGTCGTGACTTACCTGAATATAAAAATAAAAAGAATGAGTAAGGCGAAAAAGACGGCGACGTTGTCGATGGTGCGTAACATGATGACTAGTTGACGCCGGAGAGCCGGCATGAATCGAACCAGTTTCAAAATACGCAGCAGACGAAACGTTCGCAACACAGATAGACCACTACCACTACTCTGGAACAATTCTACCACACTATATAAGAAAAATAATGTAAATTCAAATCAAAAACACGTTCCATTGACCCTGCAGGTCTAGAAAGCCTTATTTTTCTCGCAACCAACGAACTATGTAGAACCATAAGTTTGTAAGATATGTTCCATAACTTTGTCACTGGTTACTGAGAGCTTGTCATGAAGTGACGTAGGTCATAAATTCTGGGTAAACCGACGCCTGGTGACTAGTGAGGCGCTTTCAAGGCTTAGTACAGACTAAATAGAAAGTTGGAAGTCCTGCAAAATTAACCACCAAGTGTATAGGACTTCAATTCTAGCTTGTCGTTCTCGAACAAGCTCTCAGCAAGTCTAGCATTACGAAGTATAGGAGGTGTTATACTTATGGAACATATCTTACAAACTTATGGTAGTACTTGTGCCTGGGTTAAATTAGATACATCAGGGATAGATAGACTTTTTTAAGACGGAATAAACAATGTTTGGCCTTTACTTCAGTCCGACTCATAGACGAGTATATAGTCCCTTCCTTCAACACGTAACCAAAAAATTAAATTATCTTATTGGCTCACAAAAACTACGTATTGGTGACGTTGCTGACAAGGAGGGCCAAAAATACGTAATTCCTGTTTAGCTCTGTCGCTATGACTACGACCCCTCTTGCGTTGTACCATAGCCCACTCGATCACGCGCGTCACGACGCAAGCTGCTCGCGCTATAGCTTTGGAGCGCGGATCGAGTGGGCTATGGTTGTACAGATAAGCGTCTTCGCAGGGGTTCAAAATGGAGCCGTCTAAATGCAAGGGTCCGGTAATTATTCGGGAATTGTTTTTAATAGCAATTAAGAAGGTAGTTAGTGAATTTGGTGCCGGTGTTTTGGATTTGGAGTACATCTGTAAGGGTGAAAAGTGTTCGCTAATTCTTTCTTAAGCCAATCATTTCTACTATCCTCATGATTTTGTAAACGAATTTGATGAAGTTAACCAAGGCTTAGTGAATGGTCAGGAGTTTTTTGAGCTTAGTGTTTGGTTAAAACCTGTTCGTGCTGTAATATCTATGAAGACTTTTACTCAATTCTAACTCACTTTTAATTTTCTTGGGCCTTCCTAGTTTTTTTTTTTCAGTTGCAAGCCCTATGTCTTGTGTAACTTCCATTTTTAAACAATGTTATTTCAAAAATTACAATCCGAGCGCATTCCAACTTGGCAGACGAAGGGGCAGACGACGTTTATTTGACCCGGATATACATACAACGCCATAACAAAAATAAGACCCGCCTCTTCTTTCATACCCCTCCGTCACGGGTAAGGGGATCGTGGACTAGGACGCGCACCCGACATAACCCTGTTACCCATTCCGTCTTAAAAAAGTCTATCTATCCCTGATACATTTTATAAATGTAATTTTTGATTTAGAGGATCGGTTAGAATGAAAAGAAATGAATTTCTGTGGCCATTTTGTTAACACTGTCGATTCAAAAATATTCCCCGCTATGCACGAGCAAAGGGATATTGGTTATAGTCGCTTTAATAAAAGTTAGAAGTTCGCATGGGAAATAGAACGTTAATTTGGTACCCTCGTTTTCCAAAATTTTAAAAATTTAAAACCGCTGTTTAAAAGTAGGGAGGAACAGAGACATCACACACTCTTTTCGGTTCGAACGCTATAACCGCAATACTACGCAAAGTTACCTTATTCTAAATTTATAGGTTCGCAAGTTTGAAAAAAAATATATCGTAAATTCCGATTTTACAAACCCATAAATGTCCAATAATTTCAATAAACTTCAAAAATTTGATGACTTCAACGTAAAAATTGCAAAGTATAGCCATAAATATACTATGGAGACTGTAATTATGTCGGCGTTGCAACTTTTTTACCGATTGCGTTGTAATGACTGGTGAAACGTCGTATTTTATATTTTGAATATATAGGATATTGGGACCACGTGAGCTTAAATGGCGGGATATTTGTGGGTTGGCGGGAAACGGAAAGGGAACACCAATCATTCCGCGGACAGGCGAACTTCCGTCGGCCATCGATCAAGGCTTCAGCCGCGCATTCAAAGGGTTTCCCCGCGTTTCCGCCCATACATAAACTAAGTCTATAGTACATTGAATGGCATTAACTCTAGACTACGCTAATAGAAAATAAAATAATACGCCAAATATTTCAATATGTGTCAAGATGGCGACGTACATTCGCTATTCTGCCTGTTTTGAATCTTGACCTTTGACATCGCGGTGTTCATCATGGCATTGAGCCTAACATTATTATTCATAACTTAAAATGAATGGCCCAGAAAGAATTCTACTCAAAATCGCCCATTGGACCCAATGTACTTCTTTGATAAGACCTACATTCTTGGATACATTCTTTACCTTACCCTTAAAGTTGAAAACCCATCTTAGTACTTGCCTAAGAATGACTATGACGCCGTCGAAGACGTTAAATCCACTGCTAATGTAAGCGTAGAATCCTTCAGCCAGAATTTTTAGGGCCATTTCTAAGGCGAAAATTGCAGTGAAAATTAAATTGCTGATTTCCACAGCTAACGTAAGCTCTTCGGGCTACCAAATAAAAATGATATCAATTTAAAAAAAAGTTAGTAACGCCAAGAGCCTACAGTTTTAAACTATAGGCTCTTGGTAACGCGGAATCAAATGCAAAATGCAAATAACAGAAAGTAATTAGGCAGCATATGGGAAACATTGGCCGTCGCTTTTAACTGCCCCATTTTCTGTTATTTGAAGTTTCAAATGTCGTGTTTTCTTACCTGGTTATGGTATTCTATTCCCATACTGAGCGTATTGACGAGGATGGCCAAAAGTATGCTTCTCTGGAAGTAGGGATGGTCAACGAAAACCTTTAACTTGGTCTGATTCCTCTCGTAGATGACGAAACATCCCCTCTTCTCCGCGCGTCCCTCGTCGTCCAGCTCCGAGCAATAGTCCGACTCGGACCAATACTCCTCCGCTCCGGAATGGTTCAAATCTTTCTCGTTCTCCGGATAGTAAAACAGCAGTTGCGGCGCCGAACAATGTTTCTCGTCTATTTACAGAACGTGGATTTTGAATAATGTTACCTTCTCTTTTTTTCTTGATTGGGGTTAAATGGGTTTTATCGTCTGTCTTAACACTTAGTTTTCTTTTTAAAAAAATAGACGAATTCAGGTGAAAGGTTTTGAGCAAGTCGTACAGTTTTTCAACCAGCGCTGCCTGAATTTAGCTTTGAAATCCGATATCTCAACAATAATCCGCGTTAAAAGTCTCAGGTGCTCGCGGTTATCAAATTTCTATGCTCGTGACAGGGTAAATTGTGTTTCACAATGACCAATTGGTGCTTTCAAACATAAGATCCATTAATTGCTGTAGAACAGTAGTTATTTTAAAGGGGCTCTTCCGACCGTGGGACAAACGACGATCTTCCTCATAGCTTAGCATAGCGGTGTGACTGTGTCGGTCAGTCTCTTTAAGAGCTTCAATTTCAAGTATGTTTTCAAAGAGACGTAATTTTAAAAACTCCCCGATTATACTATTTTTAGGGAAGAAAATTCATTGTGGGACGCTATTGCGTCTTCGTTGTGTCAGAGCTATCAACATATAGGCCTAGTTTTAACTCCAAATAATGCATAAACATCGTTGCTTGGTATCTTGTCTATGGCCATACGAGCAGTTATTATTATTACTTACTTTTGTTCAAGGATGAGTAGAACCTTTGCATGGCGAAACTGCTGGCAAAGCTCGCGGCTAAGGCTGCACCTTGCGCTCCACTCAGGGCCAGTAGTTCGGCGCACGTCAAGTTGGATGTTCGTCGACTGCTACCGCTCGATGGCTGCTTGGCCTTCAATAGTTTAGGGGAAGACGGGGCGGGCGGTTGAGATGGTTGGGAGACGGGCTTAGACACCGATAACACTAAGGGACCCGTACCTCCACCAACGCGGCCATCTTTATCATCTGAAAGTAAACGACATTTAAGTATCCGTTCATACTCAAAATGTGTCATCAAGAATTACATGTTTACAAGTTAGAAAATTGGCTACTAAAACAAAAGGTCACGAAAGTGAATGGTAATATTATTTTGAAGGATGTATAAAGAAGGAATCGGCTTATGGGTAAAAATTATTTGAAATACGTCATACGCACGAGACTGAGGAAAGGCGCGGTTTTAGGAAACTTAATAGTTTTATTTGTGAAACTAGAACTCCGGAGAATTGGCGCTGCTAGCTAGCGAAAAACAAGGACTAGGTATCTTCTCCCACTCCATGTGGAGTCTTTGTATCTTAGCGTCACGTCTTACTATTCTTCCGTAGCTCGTTGGACAACAGCTGCGTGTTCTGGAGTCTCCGTCCCCAATCCAACCCTAAACACCACTTTTATACGTTCCTGAGACGCAATTTCTGTCTCAGTTAATATATGTCTATGAAAGCAACAGTTCTGGCTGACTAACTGATAAACAATCTCCAAATAGTTTCTTCAATTAATCTCATTTTAGTACCGTTGTTAGTCTATATTCTATAGTATTTCTTTGGTAAAAAGAACCCAAAAATAATCCTCACCTTGACCTTCCATGTTAATAGTGCATTCTTTGCCTCCATTTCCTTCTTCAGTGTTGGTGTTCAGGTCCTTGTTGGAGGCGCGTTTGTTCCCTGCGCGAGTAAACTTGAGCACATTCGGTCGTCGAGGGGAAGCCAAAGGGTCGATGTCCGAGACTTCCGGGCTGGCACACGGCGCGTACAAATCCTCGCACGAATCTGCCTGAACGTATTCATCCGGCATCGCGCCAACACCATTCACACCGCGTGCACTATTGAGAGACGACGCGATGACCGCTCGCGTTATGTCGTCCGATGCGTCAGATGTCCTTTTCGCGTCATCACCCGATGGTAACTCCTCCTCAATCACCGCCACACTTTCACTCACAGACGTCCTGGGAACAAATTTACATCGCGTCAGCCTGCACTTATAAACTAAATCACTGACATAAGAGACGAAAAGCTCCGAAAAATATACTATACTGATTACAGTTTAGGCATGAATTTGACCTTGAAATACCGGTAGAAAGAAAATTTTACCCATTCACTATATTTCTTATGCAGAATCGTATTCACTGTACAATTCATAATGAAATTTATTGTAATGTGTACTTTGTAAGTCTAGTGGCCCCGCCAGAAATTTAATACGCTTAGGCCTAATATTTAAGGCACCTTCCCCAAGATCCATAGGCCAACCCTGTCATAAAGGTTAAGCATCATAAGGGTGGGAGTAGTGTGGTATGCGCCTAAAGCCCCGTTTGCCTATCTGAAAAACTGTACCATATATACGGGTATTCATGCCAATGAAACTCAGCCTTTACTACAGACAATATAAAGGAATAGGCCAGGCAGATATTTCGGGTTTCTTACGTCAATGATTTACTCTTATAAGTTTTGGTTTTACGTGCAGGCGTACCTGTTATCGTTGTTGTTGCCGAGGGTGTCGGTGTTATCCGCGGAAGGTCGGTTGGGTTGGGGCCCGACTTCGGGTTGCGGAGTTCTTTTGAGGGAACTCTGTCCGGGTTGCCAAGGAGGCTTGTGTCGTTTGCGTCGCAGCGTGATGGATTTTGGTTGTTCGTCCTTTCTTTTCTTACGCCAGTGTTGGCGGCACCACAAGACCGTTCTTCGCTTCGCGTGGCGGCACAAATGCGCGATATACTTAATAGTTTGGTTGTAGCAACCCGTTGGTTCCGAACCCACGTTGCTCCCGATGGTGCTGTTTGAACTGTCCGCCCGCTCGAGACGCATGCGCTCCATCTCGCGTTTCTTCGTCTCCGAGAACTGAGTCGCGATGACGACCAAGCACAAGTTGATCATAAAAAATGATCCTATCTAAGAATCCCCAAAAATACAATAAACATAATTACTCGTCACATAACGAAATAGTAATTCAAAACTAACTCTGGGGGGTTGCGTAAGAATGTTAATTAGACAAAAAACTCGAGTACCCTATAATATAAAGTTTCAGATTTGACCAAAAACATGTACGAAATCGTCTCCCATTTTCCAAGATGAGCCAATTTAGAGTATATATTCCCATTTTATAATTATACTTAATTTTTACATTTTGATCAGTTCTTTAGACCTTACGAAACCCTGCCAAGGCTTAATAAATATATTTAAAAGGTATAGTTTACCACAATGAGTAAAACAAAATATATCCAGTCCCAAAAGGAGTGAGCATCTTGAATATAATACATGATATCCGTCCATCCCTCTAAACTAATTACCTGAGAAATAAGGTTAAAATCAATTAGTACTAACAAAGGGGGATAATAGAATAAGGATGACACTCTCTACACTCTTAATACTTCAGCTATACACGATTCTTCCCAGGCTGACCCTTTTTGTTCGCTCCCCTGCTCATCAAATTTCAGATGAGTATCGCACCGTGGGGTCACTGGTGGGGTGAATTCTATAACTGTTTCATACTTAATCCTCAGTAATCAACCCACAAACCTCCCTCTTGACGTGGGACAAAAATCAAGAAGCGCATGCGCCTTGGCAAATACTTAAGCGCTAATAGAGTAATGATGAGGGAAATATTTATCGCGTATGTGATTCGGTTTAGTAGCCTTGCTCTAAATGATGGGAATGATGTTGGAAAGAATCATGTTACAATTACCCCACTTAGTGCTACAATTCTCTCGAAGACAACTATTATATGTTTCTGCTAATACTCCAGAATCCCCGTTTTAACATGATTTCTAGGAGTTGCACTGCCAAGCAACTTGAAGTGTTGTTAAAGCCTAGTACATCTCCGTGCTCACAGTGGAAGTGGGAAACTTACTAGAAAGATGGCGACCCAAGCGAGACCGATATTGTCGAAGGAAATGGCTCCTTGGAAAGGGTTGCGGTCGCCCGCTTTACAATGAACGTAATACTGATTCCAATTGACACAAGAGTTGTTGTTGGGCTCGAAGCTGATGTTGGGCCTGGCCGGCAACGTACACGTTACACCTTTCACCACCAAAGGGGGAAGATTATGACAACGGTGCAGCCCGTTGTCCTTATCCAGGCTGCAAATGTAATCCCTCTCCGCATCCGTGCTGTGATAGTAACTTGATACCGGACTGGAAGAAATTCAATTTGTTTCATTTGTTAAAGTGACAGTTCTTGATATTGACGCAAAATCAGAATAATAATAACATCGAGAATTTGTTAATTATTTCGATTAATACAACATCGATGTTAATTTGAAGGTACTCAAATTGTAGTCTTAGCCGATATCTTCGAGAAATCGAAAAGTGTCAAACATCTGAACCTTTCGCAAAAAATCTTAAGTTTCTATTTGTCCATACGTTGACGCTACGAGTTAATTAGTGAGAGCTCTTTGTTGGGTAATTGGCCTTAAACATTGAGTAAGGCAGCACTACGAGATGTAACATAACATAGAACATTTATTAACTTACGATGATATCGACTAGGACTATATACAATTTCTCTACCAAAAAAAAAATCCAGAATTTGAAAATCACTGTTATCTCGCGATAACAGAAGTCTATGTAGAAAAGGAAAAGTTGGTTAAGTTTTTGTGTGCTTTTACTATAGGCTTGATAGCGTTTAAGAAAGGTTTTTTGAAGTAAATGGGAAGACACACAAAAAATACCAATTCAGCTGAGAGAAGCTATGTACCTCACCCGATGCCTACAAACAACAGTCTCTGTATAAATATCGTTGACATTGATTCAACTGAAACTCTCTTTTCTGAATTGGTACTTTCTCGTAATTACTATGCCTTCCTGGTAATAGTGCTAACGACAGTGACTTGGAATGGGTTGATGAAAGTGAATCAGTGAAACTCATGGAAATTTCATGTCGAAATATTAATAAAAACCACCTTGTTAAATCTATGAAAGAACACAGAAATTTTCTGACAATCATGTCTACAAACCATTAACACAAAGATGCAAGTTTATAGAGACACTTTACGATAAGTTTCAATTGGACAACAATTTCTCTATGAAAACACATCTACTTGGTATGAAAGATCAGTCACCAATGATGATTTTCAGTTAATGCAGATGACAGAATCAACTTCGAAGTTCATGCCAAGAATGTAGCTATCTGACCTTTTACGGGTAACCGGTAACTGAAAGGTCACAGTTCAATTATGGGGTACAAAGGTACACCAGGATGTCACTATCGGCAATTACCTAGTTTCTCAAAACCCTATTAAAGGGATACTAAAATGCCTCAACAATTATTTTTGTTATAGACGTTATTAAGAACCAAAGTAAACGCTGAGAACGTTCACCTGCGGTGAGAATATTCAGATGATTATTTCCACCCGGTGTGAGAATATTCTAAAGGGTATTTTCACCTGACACGAGAATATTCTAAAGCGTATTTTCACCTGACACGAGAATATTCTAAAGCGTATTTTCACCTGACACGAGAATATTCTAAAGGGTATTTTCACCTGACACGAGAATATTCTAAAGGGTATTTTCACCTGACACGAGAATATTCTAAAGGGTATTTTCACCTGACACGAGAATATTCTAAAGGGTATTTTCACCTGACACGAGAATATTCTAAAGGGTATTTTCACCTGACACGAGAATATTCTAAAGGGTATTTTCACCTGACACGAGAATATTCTAAAGGGTATTTTCACCTGACACGAGAATATTCTAAAGGGTATTTTCACCTGACACGAGAATATTCTAAAGGGTATTTTCACCTGACACGAGAATATTCTAAAGGGTATTTTCACCTGACACGAGAATATTCTAAAGGGTATTTTCACCTGACACGAGAATATTCTAAAGGGTATTTTCACCTGACACGAGAATATTCTAAAGGGTATTTTCACCTGACACGAGAATATTCTAAAGGGTATTTTCACTTGCGATTAAATCTTTTACTTTAGTCAATTATAAACAAAATTCATTTTAATATGATTATTTATATCTCTCTAATGTGGTTCTTTCCATAGTCATAATCAAAAATAAATTTGGCTGGTATCCATTTAAATTTAAATCTCTATGGGACAGAGCAAACGTATGCATGGGGCCATGCTTTGTAGAGAAGGTGAAGAACTAGATAAGACAGAAGTCCTAAATTGACCCTCTGATTGGCTGGTTAATTGTACGATATTTAGGGTTATTGGTTAGAATGACAATATCTACGTCTATAAATTGAAGGAAGTCTTACTTATAGACCTTGACCTTTTCAACATAACTCTTTGGAACATTCCTGCGGATAAAATGACCACAAAATCATTTAAAATTGAACAATCTCAACACAGACTTGGCACCATAAAATCCAAAAGAAAAATGGACGAAAAAAATATGACGAAAATATAGACCAAGATACTACGACTTCTACTTACTAATTATGAGAACCACACTAACCCTAACTAATGATCATTTTAAATGAACCCGGGAAATCCTGTACTACTTTTCGAAGCACAAACTCCAGGTTGATAAGAAATGAATACTCAAGTTAAAACTTCAAAAGCACTAGATAAAATTGCCTATAGTTAATAGAGAAATTCATGTCTAACATTACATTACATAAGTCTAAGAAAACTCCAGTGTTCGTCAACATGAAGCACCCTGAACCTTCTGAGATTTAATTATAATTAAATTTAAATATAATTTCAACTTTAATCGATAACCTCAGAGCACCACAAAACTTCGGCATCGTCCCTATCTTTTAACATTGAATGGGCATCGTCCACTGCGAATATTACCGATTACGCTGACCAGTTCGATGTGACCATTCGGTTTTGGTCGAGCTAAGTACTTTCCTTCCGTAAAATTCTTTAAGAAAAGATTTGGATATGATTATGTTTGCATTTTGCTTTTCAGTCTACCCAAAATCCAGTGTAATCCTTATCCCCTCTTTTCCCACTTCTTGGGCGAACTCCGTTGGAGATTACGCGAGGTCAATGCTACAACTCAGAGTAATTAAGGGTCAACCGCGAAAATGAGGGGCTTGACCCTTGGAATTGTATATTTATTTTGTGGTCTTAGTCTTAGTCTTACTAATACCAAAACAAAATGAAGAATTTAGGACGGATTGGATGAAAAATGTTCCTAAGTTATAATTTAAAAACATTTCAAAACAAACGATTGTCGCGTAAGTACGCCTAATGATTTGTGATAATGTGAGAATTTGATTTTGAGTGCAGCTGCTGTTTGAATGTAAAAAATATTCATGGTTCGTGTAAAGCAATACACCGAATGTATTTTCCACATCTTAATAAGGAGGACTTTGATCAAGTGACCAATGTAACCCTCCTTTATTTGGTGTCTTCAATTTCGTGGAAAGAAGGTACGTTACTTACGCGTGCGAGACGTTGGGTGGTAGTTGGAAATGACATCTTTGACGCAGAATTCCCGACCAGAGTTGGACGCCCACGATGCCGAAAATGAAAAAGACGAAGAAACACAAGAGGAGGACGTTCCCAAGCATTGGCAACGTGTCTAGCAACAACATAACTAATATTCGCATACCTAAAAGTACAATAAATTATTATTATCCCTACAATTGGAGTTGAATCTTAATCCATTAAAACTTTGGCCTAAAAATCCTCTTTAAAAGGCATATAAAGTGTCATCAAAAGTATATAGCAATAAAAACAAAAAGAACACTTCATTGAAATTTGTTTGAGACGTGTATAATATTGGAAGCCCTCCTTCCATGTATAGTGTCGACCCTCCTCTGCGCATGATTACCTTCCCGACCGTGGCACAGGGAACAAGCCGTGAATAGGCTCATAGAGTAGAAGATTCTAGCTCTAGTACCAAAAATTATCGTTTGGATCGCTAGCAACATGTATTACTTTCTATCAAACTATGACGCCAAGAAGCTCTTCCCTGATTGGTTAGTTCCTGTAGGCTGTTGAGCGGAGGGTAGTTTGCTTCTCAGTTTAAATATCGTCTACAGTCAAAGGCAGGAAATTGTTAATGAAGTGTACTTTTTGTTCTTTTATCCATACACTTTTGGTGTTATACTTATGTTATAAACTTATGTATTGTAAGTAGGAGCTCGAAATCATTTAGTGTAAAAGTTTTCAAGAGAACAACGTCGATTTAGAATTTACGTAAAACTCAGTTTGTAAAACGATATTTTGGGGAGTGCCCATAATTATGTAATCCGTAATCAAATTCATCTGTTACAGACGGTGATTGCCCGCCCGCCCCTCCCCCTCTTTCAAATAGAGGGCCATTTAAGAGCAGGGGGCCACCCGCAGTGAGAATATAGCAAGAGGAGTAGAATAATTAGCGTTATATAGTAACCAGGGAGAAATGAGGTAAGATGGAGTGGTAATGGTTATGGCCGACCTGCGGCATGCACCGTAACTCTCCCAGTGTACCTTGCGCACGTCCCGACCCTTCGGTAGGCGATTGTCAAGTGCTGCCATGTAGCGCCATTGTATTTGTATGATTACTAGCTTTCGTACTGTACGACCCTACCTAGGATGCTGCGAGGACTTCGGTGCCGTTCCGTAGGTGGGGTACAGAGGCAACGTTATAGGTATGAGAGTTACCACTCTATCCCTCTCTCCTTGAAGAAATAACCCTGAGATTTAGGTTTCTAGTTCCAGTGAGTCACGTGATTCACGTCGTCTGTTTAGTAGTCTTATTAATCAGGCTTAAGAGAATATTCTATAAGATTTTTGGAAGCTTATTTTATTATGACCAGACACTAAAATGGTTTCAGTCTTTAAGCAGGCAACATACTCCAACCAATTGAATTTAGAATTGGGCAGGAACCTATAGTAAAAGGCTGGGCAAAGGCTTAATCTTCCGCTCCTATTGCGTTATTCTCTTTGATAGTGAGGGGGTTCCGGTTCGAGTTAGACCCCCGGCGGCTGAATTAATTGTTTAAAAAGATAATGGAAAACTCGTGTTAAAATAATCAATATCATCCTTCCTCTTTTCTACAATGATGGATGACTTAGAGGAGACTATTTTCTTTACTATGAAAGATAACATTAAATATTAATCCGCCGTAGCTTATTTCGCAGTCTAATAAAAGATTGAGTCATGGTGCAAATACTTGAACGATAAATTTGGTCTCTGCTTAACCGTACCGTCATGCCATTAATTCTTATTTTACAGCTCTTAACATTTAAGAAAATGGCCCAATAGCCTTCCTTGGGTCTGTGGTGGCTACTAACATTATAACATAAGCCTATAACGCGTAAGTACAGTGTGGTTAGGGGTTCGGTTAGAGGTTTCTGTACTCACTCGGTATTCTATTGATGGCTCTGAGAGGTCTGAGTACGCGGATCGTTCTCACCGCCGTCAAATTTATACTTCCAACGTCCGATATATATTCCGCCAACCTGTAATTAACAAAACAGTTAAACAAAAGAATGAACAATGCCCTTCATTTGGGGATAAGACGGCAACCATATCGTGTTTATGCCTTAATGGTCTAAAGTTAGGTTAGAGTTTCGTGAAAGTTAGCTTAGGTTAGAGTTTCGTGAAAGTTAGCTTAGGTTAGAGTTTCGTGAAAGTTAGCTTAGGTTAGAGTTTCGTGAAAGTTAGCTTAGGTTAGAGTTTCGTGAAAGTTAGCTTAGGTTAGAGTTTCGTGAAAGTTAGCTTAGGTTAGAGTTTCGCGAAAGTTAGCTTAGGTTAGAGTTTCGTGAAAGTTAGCTTAGGTTAGAGTTTCGTGAAAGTTAGCTTAGGTTAGAGTTTCGTGAAAGTTAGCTTAGGTTAGAGTTTCGTGAAAGTTAGCTTAGGTTAGGTTTGACACGGGTTACGCATAGCTATACCCAGTGGGGTCAGGTTGCCGTGTTTTAGTCCTTCATTTTGTTAATGCAATTTTACCCGGCTAGAACGATGATGAAGTCAATGCGGTTCCATTTCTCGACGAGGTAGCCTCCTTTCCCCGTGATGCCCATGGCCACCATCTTGATCAGCATCTCCACGGCGAAAAAGGCAAAGATTAGGTCGTCGAAGACTTCCAAAGTGCGGCATCGATACGACGTGCAGACTTCATCGGCGCACGGATGGTACATTCCCAGCGTCACGCAATTCAACAAGATGGCCATCATACTGACTCTCTCAAACCACGTAATCATATCGTAATAGTTAAGGATTATAAAGAATATTTAAAACTATGCCTATTAGATTAAGGACTACGTTGTCTACTCTCTCTTTCGTCACATTACAGTAATCTGAAATTAAAGATTAAATAAAAAAAGTAGATTTACCAAACTGGTCAGTGAAGTCAACGTAAGAATACTTCAATCAACATTTTTTACACTGGCTGTTGAATAATACAGGCACTTTTTTTGCGAGAGCTGTTTAAATAATCCGGTCATTTTTCTTGAGGCATTGAAATATTTGAAAGGCGTTAAGACAAAAATGCGGCGTGTGCCCAACTGCCTTCTAATACCGAGGGGGCGGCCGGGGGATGTCCGAGAGATGGGGCTTTACTCTTGCGTATAATTAACAGGGATGGTGCATAGAGAGAGAGCCAAAATCTCGGACAGCGAATCTCCCTCTGGCTAAACACTTTTTGACGCCCGTCTCACTCAAACCTTGGCCATTAGGAAAAGCTAACAAAAACCTTCAGATGGCGCTGCCATCATTCCTTGAGAAAATGGTAAGAGCAGTGTTTCCCAAAGTTTAACCGGTTGCGAACTTGCGATACATTATCAGAGGCGTCTTAACAGTATTACATGTCCCGAATATATCGTGTCACGTTTTCAAATCTAACGCAGTTGGACTGTCGCGACACAACGTTTTGAAAACATTGTTTTACCCATTACTTTGAAGAGCCCTGACAGTACAGTAGCTGGTAAAAGTTATATAGAATAGTTCAACTTTAGAACCAATGGATTTTAAGGGGAATAAGAAAGAAATCTGCGAGGGAAGACGTCTTTTCTAAGGGTACACTAATGCAACACTGCAGGCCAATGTCCCTTAGCAAAATACATATTTTGAATCAGAAGGCATTAACTCCATTTTGTGTCGAAAATTTAATAAGCCGTAAGCAAATGAGGAATAAGCGGGTTTAAGACGGGTCTGTCAAACCCCGTTTTGTAAAGCAGTTTTTCCTAAATATTTCGGAGATGCGAGTACAAATCTTTTTCCTTCAAATCTCACGACAGTGCAGGCAGGTCTGCAGCATTTGCGAAACGCTTCAAGTGCTACCCTAAGAGGCCTGTCTCACCGATAGAGTCTAAAGCCAGGTCTACTTGTGTAAATGGTATGAGTCCCCATAGTCTGTAAACTATGGGTACATTCAATTTAAAACAACGAACTGGTGAAGTTACGATGTTCTTGTTTGCGCGCTAGAAAGAGATTTCGTCCATCGGAGTTTTGGGGCGTGTTGAACGTTAATTAGACGGTAGGATGAGTACGGGAGCTTAAGCGGGGCTTAAGGGTAGCGTGCCGAGGCGAATTGAGGATCTTGGTCACGAAAGCCCCGAATCTGGTTATGTAAAATAGCCTATTTATAAAATGTCTTTCTACGCTTTCTAAGACGCAGCCCCCTTAATTACTTTTTTGTTGTTTTTCCGGTCCACTATGCGTCCGAAACGAGCTTGTTTACTTCAGTACGTACAACGTGAACCGCTTCCTATACCCGGGCCCGAATTATAATTAAACAGAGCCGCCACCTTATTTTCCGAAAACTATGTCGCACCACATTACTCAGTCCTGAAAATTGAAAGCTTTGATTTGAATTTTTCAAATCAACTTTTGATTGTAGTCCCCAAAACAAGGAAGAAAACATTAATGCGGAATACTTATTGTGTCACTCAGCAAATTGTTTCCGATTTCATGATCGTTTGAATAAGTCACCAATCCAACAAGATAAGCTAAGGAAATTGTTATCGGTTCTGAATTCGTACGTGCTCAATACCAGAGGAACCGTTAAAAGTTTTTAGAAACCGCACGGCTCTTTAATTAAATGGGCGGACACTGCCTTCTCTTGTTTAGCAGCTGAAGGCTTTTCTCAACCTCAAGGATCACACTGAAAAAAAATTACTTTTTCCAAAATACTGTATAATAATTTTACTCTCATAATTCGTACTACAATATGTTCTGTAAGTTTGTCACTTGTTGCCGAGAGCTTGTGATGAAGTTTCGTAGGTCATAGATACTCTTATGGCGACGCCTGGTGTTCCGCTGTCAAAGGCTTAGTAATAGAAAGATGAAAATCCTGCATAATTAACCGAGTGTAGTCAATTCTAGCTTCCGTCGTTCTCGAACTAGCTCTAATTAAGTCTTAAGCACTACGAAGTATGGGTAGTGTCATACTTATGGAACATATCATATAAACGAATGATATGGTGACTCTTGGGACTTGGTGGAAGAATCGGAGAGTTCCTTAGACAAAAAAGTTCGGACAAAGGTTCGGAGACCTTTTTAACCAGACGTCTGCATTCCGACTAAAATCTTTCCAGTTCGAGGCTCGCAGTTGTTCGACGGTCTGTTGGACAATTCATTATACTGTCTAGTCCCCGTACTAGAGTAGGCAGTAATTTAAATCAATATTCCAAGTGACGCATTCTTTGGAACTTTTGAATCCATTCTCTTAATGTAGGGAGACGCAAGAATTGTTCGAGAGTTTAGTGTTGTACGGCTCATTTGCCAGCTAAGAGTGTAAGACGATATTTGGACGGAAGAATGAATTAAACGATCCAGACTAGACAAGCTTTGTCCAAGCACGACTCCTTTAAAAAGACGCCATTAATTCTAAGCCTCTTTAATTAAGAAAGTAATCTTAACTCTTTCCTTTATTTATTAAATTGAAACACACACTTAAACCTAGCTCAATGCAAAAGCATTTAAGTAAAGGCCCCTGAACCCTTTTAATAGAGTATGTAATTCCAAGTGCTTTGATAAATTATTTACTATTGGAAACCTGGAAAAGTTTCCTGTCCATGTTGACACTAAACCCTAAATAGTCTTATGATATATATGCAAGATACTATTTAGTTAATTTAAATACAGCGACACTACATTAGGCTTTATGGCTAGGGGTTCGTCTCCGTCCCAAACTAGAGAAGGGCTCAACAATCCACCAATATTTAACTTTACCCCTGATGCAACTGACATCAACCACACAGTTTGGTTAAATTGTGACCGTGCAAGGGACAAATGTTCCATAAGTTTGTCACTGGTTAATGAGAGCTTGTCATGAAGTGAGGGAGGTAGGTCATAGATTCAGGGTAAAGCAACGCCTGGTGAGGCGCTGTTAAAGGCTTAGTAATGCAGACTAAATAGGAAGATGGAAGTCAAGCAAAATTAACCACAGAGTGTAGGACTTCAATTCTCGCTTCCGTCGTTCTCGAACTAGCTCGAGCTGTAACTCTAGCATTACGAAGTATAGGTTGAGTCATACTTATGGAACATATCACTTATAAACTTATGATAATATCTATAAAATGCCATAGATAGAATAGAGCTGAGAATTTGTAACGGGTATGACGATCTTGTTTTGCTGTATATTATTTTAAAAATGTTTGTTATTATGGACCGTTGCCAGAGGTGTGGCAATAGCCTTCAGAAAAGGAGATTCCTCCTAAACCGGTGGCCGCGTACACTTTTCCTTAAAGAGTTTATGAAAATTAGTCCGTTATTTATTGTTCCGTAAGTTTGAGCTCGAGGTGAGGTCGAAGAAAACCCCGTCATTCTCGGAATCAAGCAAGTGTTTTTTCGAAGAAGGTGAGGTGAGCGTCTCGGGTCGAGCACCCATGCGCTAAATCGACAACATTTTTACTGGTTCTTTTTCTGGAGTGCTTTCGTTTTTTATAAGAACTTGTTGAAGACGACCATTTAAAAAAAAAAGGTCAAAAATCGTGGCCCTCCGCTCTCATCTAGAAGCCGGGGTCATCGAAGAAATGGTATGAGAGCTAAGCTTTAAAACAAAAGATTTTTTTTGTTGAAAAGTAATATTTGAAGAAACGTATTGTATTAAAAACATTTGTCAGAGTTAATCGCTAATTAGTCTTCGAAATGGAACCATGTCAGCTATAGGATGAAAAGCATTGGAGTAGTTGCGTTCAGTTCTCGTTAAATTACTTAAGGCTACTTTCGGACGCATTCGGTTTCCTGGGAGACCCGTGATTCCAAATTTTTAAATCACTTTGCTACTTCAGTAAAGAAGACAATAAGGATTCTTTATTGGCGAGATATACCGTTATTCATTCTTAAAGACTAAAGTGTCTTGAGGGAGGAGCTAGATAAATTTTGCCTTACGAATAATGTATCTCGCTGCACGTGAGCATTGCGCCTGCTCCTGACATCTCTTTGCTACGTCACAATCATATTTAGTGCTGGGAATAAGCAACCAGTGAAATCACAGTTAGAAAGACGTCAGAATTATGACACGTGACGAAGAGCACTCAAGCCCCGCCCACAAAGCCCGCGTAGATGTTAACATGGAGGATAAATGGGCACAATGATTCATATTAGCTTATGGATTTAATCTTGATTCGAAACTTACTTGGTCTCAAACTCTCCGTGACACAGCGTTTTTGGAAAACGGTGCAAAAGTGGTTTCTTAACCATTTGTTATAAGAACGCTGGCAGTGGATGGCCGGAGCAGCCGGGGCGCGTTCCGGGCGGGCCAGATCGATAAAATGATTCCGTGCCGGATAAATATACACCGGTGTAGCCCTTGGAAGCGGCGCACCAGGCAGGCACTCCAAGAAGAATAAAAAGAGCAGTAGCTAGGTAGCGGCCGAAAGAGCCATTTACGTAACCCCAGGCTTTGTTTTTTACGACCATTTTCGCTACATAATCGCTTTTGCCAAAAGTAAAAACCCCCTCAGACCCCGGGTTCAACAAGAAGTAGATTACTCCAAGAATTCTTATCTATCACTAGCCAAACTCTCTGGCGTTTTAAGGGATTGGGAATTGAGGAGAGCTTCTGGACTATGTGCAGAAAAAGTAGTCCACACGCATTAAACGTCTGTATTATGTTACTTTTAGAAGCAATCTTTTTTATTTAACAAAATTGTCACTGATCAGAACGTTCTTAACAGGTTTAGTTAATGACAAGGGATTTGCCTCCGGCTCCCATCCTTCTTCTAAAACCTTACCATAATGTTACTGATTTCAATCTTGGAGATAATCAAATTCGCAACAAAAAAAACCACACAACTGTTTCCAAAACACTCGTGAAAACTGTGTCGCTATCCACACAACCTTTGAGAAATAGTCTATGCCTACATTTAATTTTGATAAAATCTAATTTTGAATTGGAATTATCCATATTTTTAAATCATGCTGGCCAAAAGTCAATTAGATACAATAAGAACTTGTAATTGCTTAAAATCACCTTTCGACCAAAACGTTTAAGTTCGACATCCAATTTCGCCAACCGCCATAATCTCGCCAACTAATTTCGCCAACTGCCATAATCTCGCCAACTAATTTCGCCAACTGCCATAATCTCGACAACTAATTTCGCCAACTGCCATAATCTCGACAACTAATTTCACCAACTGCCATAATCTCGACAACTAATTTCACCAACTGCCATAATCTCGACAACTAATTTCACCAACTGCCATAATCTCGACAACTAATTTCACCAACTGCCATAATCTCGACAACTAATTTCACCAACTGCCATAATCTCGACAACTAATTTCGCCAACTGCCATAATCTCGACAACTAATTTCACCAACTGCCATAATCTCCACAACTAATTTCACCAACTGCCTAGCATATAGTCTGTGTGATTTGGTCCTGATATATCCCTAGTTTAGACGCCACTACCCCTTTAACTATCACTTTAAAGAAGAAATCGATTTTTGATTAACAATACTGAATATATTAAGCATCTAATTGCTTTGTTTATTCGAAATTTTAGATCTTTGTTATTTTCGACTGTATTCGCGTGAGATAAGAAATTTGGATTTCCTCCACTTTTCTTTTTCTCTTTGTCTCTCTAGAGAGCGCGGGGAGGGGCGGAAATGGGGCGGACAGGCGCGAATCAAGAATCTCGTCTCATTGCTTATTTAATTTTTCATTTGCCCGGATCCGTTGCCTTGGTTACCACACGCCATTTAATTGCAAAGCCCATCCCCCTACTTCCTAGCCCTCCAACTTTACATTTGTTTCCAGATAGTATAAATAGATTTTAGCGCTGAACATGTATTTTCATTAATGTTGTCTTCCCAACCTAAGGCCCCTTCAGACTAAACTAAAATCTTACGTTAACGTTGCTGAAGCTGCTGAATTATATTTCATTTCAGTGTTTAGTATCCACTTACATACGAAGTCATTTCATGTTGCGAACGTAAAAATCTTAACACCTGCGGAAGGTTAGCTAGATTCAATTTCCTAATCCTTTTTGGGATTGGTCTTACTTATATTTATAACGTTCCTTATGGCTACAATGCGTATGTAGGCCTAGATAAAATATAGATAAAACCATTAGTTCATAAGTGACATGTTCCATAAGTATGACAGTGTCTATAATTCGTAATGCTAGAGACTTACAGCTCGAGCTAGTTCGAGAACGACGGAAGCGAGAATTGAAATCCTACACTCGGTGGTTAACTTTCCAGGACTTCCATCTTCATATTTAGTCTGCATTAATAAGCCATTGACTGGGCCTCACCAGGCGTGGCTTCACCCTGAATCTATGGCCTACCTCACAACTCACTTCATGACTAGCTCCAGTTTGTAACCAGAGATTAACAATCTTATTTAACTTATCCTATGAACTTATGATAAAACGTCACGGCATACACTGGTGCATTTTTAAATCTTCGGATAAAAGACGCTGAGATTTACTTTATTATTATCTGTGTGTACTATAAGCCGGTAAAATTGGCGGAGACACGCGGGCTGAGCCTAAAATCGCGTAGCTGTCCTAATTGGAGGAGGTACCTTGATTGTAAGTTGAAGGAGATTTTGCCAAAGAGGAAGCGGCTAGCCTGGTCATTAATATTCAAGAGAACGCTGTCGCTACGTACAAAGTTCTTGCTCGTTTTACACGCGGTTCTCTTCGCGAATAATAATCAGGAGCGCTCAAATTAAGAGACTCGTAAGCGTTATTATTCCCATTTTAATGGAGATATTCTGATTTTTGTACGCTCTTAAAAAGGGAAAACTGGAATTGGGTCGCAGTTTCCAGGATCATGTATTTTTAACGCAAATTGCATTTTAAAATATTTTAATTCTACGATGCCCAAAATTTAAAAATTGTTTTGACGATGGCAATGTTTTACAAAGTTAAGGACCGCTCCAAGGATTCGCTAAACGAATTTCACCAGTCCGATCATAAGTGTATAGGATATGTTCTATAAGTTTGTCACTGGTTACAAACTGGAGCTTGTTATGAAGTGACGTATGAAACGTGATAGATTCGGGGTAAAGCGACATACGCCTGGTGATTGGGGCGCTGTCAAAGGCTTAGTAATGAAGACTAAATAGGACTTAGATGGAAGTCCGCAAAATTATCCACCACCGATTGAAGGACTTCAATTCTCGCTTCCGTCGTTCTCCCTCGAACTAGCTCGAGCTGTAAGTCTCTCAATAACATTACGAAGTATAGGTAGTGACGTCATACTTATGGTTTTATTTATGTCTTATCTACACAGTGGGTATAGATTGAGGACCCAACTTACAACTGCATGCATGTGAATGAGGATCACTGACTTTTCGGTTGGTTTTGAAAATAAATATTGGCGAATTACTCGAACCACATTCATTCTGTGTATACGACTAGCTGCGTAGTGTGGAATAAAATTCTTCGACGTTGGCAAATCTCTTTCCTTTGTTTACGGAAGTCATTTCTTTCAACGAGCTAACTTGGATTCTTCCTCATTTTTTTTTTTAACTTTACTTTTGAATCATCACGTTAACAAGCTCGAAATTAGCTGACAAGATTTTACCCTAACTCGTTAACAAGGGAAGTTAAATGGTCGTAGCAAGAAGTGATATCTAGTTTATTAGGGAGAAGGTATAAGATGCCTAAGAATTAGTGCGTCATAGTCCCAGTCCCCTTTCAAAATAAAAGGAGAACGGACTATTTCGCCTCTCCTCAGTCGGAAAATATGACTGTAATTTTCGTTATCATTCGCGTCGCGCTGACGTGAGTTTTCGAGAACCAATGAGATGCTAGTAGTAATTTAGAGGCAGCGGGGATAAACTCCGGACTGGAGATAAAGCTGGAAATTTGGCTAATTTATACCTTCTCTCTAATAAGTTAGATATCACTTCTTGGTCACAGTCATTAAAATTTTGTATACTAGCCAAGGTACCCGGTGTTTGTTAACGGGGGTTTTTCAACGGAGTCGAATCCGCGAAGAGTTTCTCTTATGCATGTACTAAAATGTCTTCGAGTCCATGCATATTAAATATAAGTTTGATCAAAAGTTTATAAGATACGTTTCATAAGGATGACACTTCCTGTACTTTCTAATGCTTGAGACTTACAGCTCGAGCTAGTTCGAGGGAGAACGACGGAAGCGAGAATTGGAGTTCTACACTCGGTGGTTAGTTTTGCATAACTTCCTTCTTCGTATTTAGTCTGCATTACTAAGCCTTTGACTTGGCCTCACCAGGCGTGGCTTAACCCTGAATCTATGGCAAGCTCCAGTTTGTAACAAGACAAACTTATGGATTGAACATATCTTACGAACTTATGCTTATAGGGTTTAAAATATCCGTGCTTCTATTAAGCAGATGTTTAAAGTTTACAGTTTTAGTAACGAGAAAGAAGATTCTAGAAATTTGGGGTGTTTCGTCAAAAGGAACTTAGATTCGAAGCGTCTTCTTGTCTTTGGACGGATATTCGTTGAAAGTAAATATTTAGAAGAATCGCGGCAAATCGCTGAAGCGAAAACAAAAGCCTCAGAGATTTCTCATATTTTTTGGCTTTTTCTTTGGAATCTAACGTGGCGGAAATGGATGCATTTTTCCTCGACAAGGGGATTCAAAATTAAATTTTGACGTCAGATACGCGGCTCATTCGTCTTCAACAAAAACATTATAACCAGGAATATATATAGGAATGGACAACGTCCCTCAAATGTTAAATATGATGAAACAAGTGTCAAATCACTTTGTATTTGTTATTAAATTTCTCTTTACATTTTCAGCCAATTCATATGTTAGCGTTTTAACCCATAATGAGTTTTATAATTAGGAGTTTGTATCAATGGCAAGATGGCATTTCTAAATCTGTCCTGGTATATTGCGTCAACGAGAGGAGACTCCAATTGCGCGATTTATCAAAAAGGGCAGTCGATTTGTGTGCCTTTAAAGAGCTGAAATGCAAATAAATTCCCGTAACAATTACTTAAAAGTCTCCAAAATACAATAATGACTATTGTGGTTAGGCCTTAGTCTACCAGCAATAGACCATTTCGATGTAACTAAGTGGGAGTAAAACTTTGCCTTCCACCTTGCATTTGATGTCTGCGATGTAATATGCATGTATCATGAGTGTGTGCAAGCCTACCCCTTTTTTACATCGAAAAGTCTATTTAAGTATACTATAAACCAATTGAGTTGAGAGATTGATACACCTGTGTTGCTGAACCCAGTCTGACATTAAGAATACCTATTTTGCCGAGTTTGTAATACTTCAAATGGTAAATCTACTAAACTGGTAAGTAGTTGAAAACTGTCTCACGTTTTTCAACGAAGTTCAACGCTTGATAAGTTGTTGAGCTTATTACGGTTTAAGACTTTAGCCTAATGAAATGGTAAATAGTTGAAATCCACGCCACGTTGCTCAATGGAGTTAAAGTTTAGAAAACTGTTTAGCCTCTGTTACTGAACGTAACATGTCATGTTTCATTTTGAACACTTATTTTACCGAGTTTGTATGAAGTTAAGACTAAGGCCTACTAAATTTGTAAATTGTTTAAATCCACAGGACGGTGCTCAACAGTACTAATATTGAACTTTAAACGTAATGGTTTTATTTGAACCACAATTCCATTTTGTTCCACTATCTTTAACTTTTTCAAGTCTTTGTCCACAAAGATAGTTTTTATTCTAAGTTTATTACTAAAGCTAACTAGGCTACGCATTAGCATGTTTTGAAGCGTTACTCAGGGTATGCTTTTCCCCCGTGGAAACTG
Organism: Phalangium opilio; assembly: GCA_019434445.1. NCBI lineage: Eukaryota > Metazoa > Arthropoda > Arachnida > Opiliones > Phalangiidae > Phalangium > Phalangium opilio. Next base: position 586,635 of record JAEQBA010002799.1, read on the forward strand.
TTGCACAAAAGCCTTGGCGCGAGTTTTCAAACAAGTACGCTAAGCAACACTTTCAAAAATAGCCAATTATATGTGTAGTAAGCTTTTGGCCTACTAAATTGGTAAGTAGTTGAAAGCTCTCTGAGCGCTGGCATGAAGTGAGTTGGCTCATTTCGATGGCAGATCGATATTTGTTGGAGCAGCTGCGAGCGTCTAAAAGGAACCTTGGTCTGCGGATCTGGATGGCAAGCTGTAGCTTCGTGCGTGTGCTAGAAGTTTTCCCGGAGCCTGCCTGTTGCGCTTAACAGCCGACAACCTCTATATGGACGGGGAACGAGAGAATGGGATGAAGCTCCCAGGAATAAATTGCAAGACAGTAGGTATAAGGAATTGTTTCAACCAGTAATCACGCTCAATTCTAATAAAGTGTTTCGCAATGTTTCATTTCCAAGTTAGGAGTACAAATCTTTTGCAAGATTATAAATATATGACACATCTGAACTTACGCGCGAATTTATATACTTGGATTTCAGAGAATTGTTTCTGAACAGTTTCTATATTTGACCTTTGCCCGGCCTACATGACCAAAATGTTTGGTGTAAACATCACTGCGTAAGTTCATAAGATGTGTTCTATTAGTTTGTCAATGGTTACAAACTGAAGCTTGTCATGAAGTGAAGTGGGTTGTAGATTCTCGTAAAGCGATGCCGGGTGAGGCGCTGTCAAAGGCTTAGTAATTCAGACTAAACAGGAGAAGATGGACTGCAAAAATAATAGAGTAGTCAACTCTCGCTTTTCATTCTCGAACTAGCTCAAGCTGTAAGTCTCTAGCATTACGATGCATCATTCTTATGGAACATATAGACGTATTCACGTAGTTAATTACTGTTTAGTATCGGCGTAAAAATTAAGGCGAAAACCAAGAATGCCTCTGGCAATAAACGTTAAATTCCATAAGCGATTAACTTATTGAAAGACGCGAAGCTGCAATGCACTATATGAAAACCTTCGAATAACTTGATCATTATCACTCTTTCAATTCGGCAATACTTTGCCGCGAGGGAAAGAGTAAAGTAGATATATAGTACATATAGGTGGGTGTTTGGAATTGCGGTACATTTTGGTTTACATTCGGCGAAAGAGGTGGAGGGGAGGGGTAGCTAGCTCGATTGCATGAAGGAAAAATGTGGTCTTTGTTTTATTCAAAAGAAGGAACTGCATTCGAAAAACACTATACATTCGGCGTGGCAAGCGGAGAATACATCGAAGTAGCGTAATCCTATTGAAGCGGATGAACCCTTTCGAAGAGTGTCTACCGAAAGGTATATTAAACTTCAAGACGAATCGTTTTTGTGGGTTTAAGAGTGCATTATGGAGAGAATCTTATTTCTTTTTTCCCGTCGCTAGACAACGCAATTTATTCGATACAATCTACAAGTCTAGGCGCGGCAGTTCAGTTCATGTAATATTCATGGAGTTTTAAATTCCTCAAAAGATGATTCGTTTTGCTTCGCAATTTAGAGATTATGCCAGCGTCTTTTCTACACGTTCATAAGATATGTTCCATAAGTTTATCACTGGTTACTGAGACCTTGTCACGAAGTGAGTGAGGTAGGTAATAGATCCTCGTAAAGCGACGCCTGGTGAGACGCTGTCAAAGGCTTAGTAATGCAGACTAAATAATAAAATGGAAGTCCTGCAAAATTAACCACCGAGTGTAGGACTTCAATTCTCGCTTTTCGTTCTCGAACTGGCTCGAGCTGTAAGTCTCTAGCATTTCGAAGCATACCTAGTGTCATACTTATCGAACAGATCTCATAAACTTATGCTACAAGTAATATCAAACCTAGTAATATTTTCGGTAAAGAATCGCTTTTGTCAAACTATTGAAAGTTTTTTTATACAATTTGTAGCCATAAATGCAATTTAGACCAGTGTTTTTCAAATTTTTTGTCCTGACATTTGAAAGGATTATCTGATTAACTTTTAATGCCGTTCAGACTACACTAAAATCTTAAGTCCACCTAAGTGAAGTCGCTATTGTCGCTTAATTAGACACGTGACAACGACAACGTAAAATATTCGCGGATTTAGTAAGGAAATTTACAGTTTCATCGGGCAGTATCGAGATGGCACCACCTCTTTAGCGTCTTTCTTTATCCATAGCTCACTCGATCATGCATAACAGACGCCTGATCCAGTGATTTACGCTTTAGCAGACTTGTAATGAAACGTTGGCTGTATTTATCATCTTTTATTTGGCTAATTTAGTATTGGAAAACTAAGTCTTGGCTCTCGATTTAAGTCGTCTGCTCTCATGACTGACCAGGGAAATGAACGTAACGAAGCGACTATAACAAAATTTACAAAGCCACATCAGTCTGAATGAGCCTTTAGGGTCCGAGTAAAAAATTCCAAAAAATAGGGTTCGTGGACAAAATTGATTAAAGAAAATCCAAACTTCAGTCAACTAAAACGATTGGCGGATAAATACACAATGTTAAACCTTCCTGAAAATAAAATAGTGTTTATCAATTTTGGATGAAGAGGAGTTTTGATATATAGTTTCTAGTTTTGGACGTTTATGCTACAAGGAGTGTGCACCAGTGTGACGTTTAAATGGTGTGTTTTCACGAGACGTCGCCTCCCATCTCGATCTACGTCATGACCATCCGTTAGATTCAACGCTTGGAAGGATACTGGGATCTTTAAATTCTGTTTAGGCCAACAATCTTACCAGCGTTCTTTTCGATGTCTCGAGCATGTACGGGATTTTTTCGTCGCCACGCATTTAGTTGGGAAAACACTCTTCGGGCTTCTTTCTGCCGTGACAGTCCTATTAGTCGGGACCCTTAAGCTTTTAACGGCTGAGATGAGACAAGAACAACCGCTTCGATAAGATTTCCTTCGCCCAACCAGATATAAAAGCAGCGTTCTTTGAAATAATGGTTGGGATCAACAGTTGGCGCTGAGCTAATTGCGAAACGAACACAACGGAAATATGATAAACGAATTAAGAATATCTGGACTTTCACGCTTTACTTTGAGGACAGATGGCGGTAGCAAACATTACAGAGAAAAAATGGCTGGTCTCGTAAAACGCGAATAAAGACTGATCAACCTTGAAGGAGAGAGGAATGGAGTGGAAACCCCCATACGTACAGCGTTGCCTCTGTACCCCCACCTACGGCACCGTAGTCCTCCCAGAATCCTCAGCGGTTAGGTAGGGTCGTACCGGACGAAATTGTAAAGGACGTTCCCTCTATCTTAAAAATAGAAGCTAGTTCTCGTAAATATAAAATGGCGCTACGCGGCAGCACTTGGCAATCACCTACCGAAGGGGTAGGGGCGTGCGCGAGGTACACTGGGAGAGATACGGTGCCGCAGGTCGCCCATCATCATTTCCAATCCATCTCACCTCCCTTATCCCTGCTTTTACCATTGATAAATGAGGTGAGATGGATTGGAAATGCACCGTAACTCTCCCAGTGTACCTCGCGCACTCCCCTACCCTTCGGTAGGAGATTGTTATGTGCTGCCGCGTAGCGCCATTGTACTTCTATGAGAACTAGGTTTTATTTTTAAGACAGAGGGGGTGCCATTCGTGATTCCGTACTGTACGACCCTACCTTACCGCTGAGGATGCTGGGAGTACTTCGGTACCGTTCCGTGGATGGAGGTACAGAGGAAACGTTCTTGGAATGGGGGTTTCCACTCCATCCCTCTGTCATTCAAGGTTTTACGCATTTCAGAGCTACGTACCTCAACCATTACGTCAAGGAACTCCTATGGTTTTGGCGACGGTGCCTTTACAGGACACTGAAGACATTGGCTCGACGCACTATGTCCGAGTAAGCAATTCGCGCTCTTTCTTTAGGAAATATAATCCGGTGGTTTTGAACCTAATTGATTCCGAGGGAAAGGTTTTAAGGCGAAGGGAATTTTGAGGTTATTACATTGTGCCTTTTATTTTCATTTCTATCAAATACAGAACCAAGTATCTTTGTACTATAGGCATAACATATTAGACCAAATTATACAAAGTTATTTTTAACGTTTCTTTTGCATAACGCACGGTCACAATGCGTTAATTTCCGAATTTCATATCAGTAACATTAGGGAAATTAATGTTGAATTCTTCCCAATGTTGGGACTAAGGTGAACCCCCAGCCATTACAAAACGTCCTATTCTACACATAGTTTAAATACTAGAAAGATTGATACCATTTACACCAGGAGACCAGGCTACTTGGTGCTGCACTTTGTCTGCCAAGTAGCCAGGCCTCCTAGTTTAAATGGGATCGATCCTCCTAGTCTGAAAACTATGTATACCCCTTTATGACTACAATATCTTAAATAATTATTTGTAGTAATATTGTATGTCTATTTTGTTTGCCATATTTTGACTCGAAAACATGGTTCTGAAAATCTCACGACACAGCTTTTGAGAAACACTGGTTTAAAGGCTTATAATCATAAGTTTATAACCATAAGTATGACACTACCAATACTTCGTGATGTTAGAAACTTTGAGAGCTAGGTAGTTCGAGAACGCCAAGAGAGAATAGACTACACTCCGTCTTCCTATTTAGTCTCGTCGTCTTAAACAGGGTTTCACCAGGCGTCGATTTATCTCGAATCTATGACCCACGTCACTTCATGACAAAGTATGGCGCGGTCTTAACCAGTGCCAAACTTATGGAGTATATCTTACGAACTTATGATATAATGTATATAAAGTGGCTTATACACACTTACGGTACCGCCGTTAGATATAAACTTGTAAACGTAAAAGGGGTTCGCCGACCTCGATCGTAACAATAAAAGTCTTATCACGCAGTTGGAGATTATAAGTCGAAATTTGGCGTATTTTGACAAAAGGGCGAAAGTGCTGAGATCCGAGCTTTTTATCCACATAAGGAAACACAAAAGGGTCAAGCTGCACGGCGCCGATCTCGGACATTTAAAGGCACTCTTAGAAATACTTTCTTCCCCTTAAAGACAGTCCTCTATTTCCATGTTTCTAACATTGTATAGCCCAATCTACATAAAAGACGTCGATACCCGATGAATGAATGAATATCGGGATCTGGACGACGTAAGATTCCCCTCACACTATTATAAGCATTGAACCATAAGTAAATAAAATGCATCCATAAGTTAATGAGACGCCTTGAAGTAACGTTACTAGCCTAGCCACGAATAATTATATTTTTGGTTTTTTAGCCGCGCCGCATCGTATCGTATCGTATCCAACGGAGCTGTTATTTTTGTCTCAGCTGTAGTAGTAGTAAAACTTGTAGAAGTACTAGTAGTATTATCAAATAATTCGTTCGGCTTTTTAAAATCAATGGAGTTGATGGTGGTAAGGTGGTATTTTTCGTTCATTGGTGGTTTTAAATGGGATAGGGTTAAAGTAGTATGGTTTAACATTCAATTGGAGTGTGATAGCAAGGACATGCATGGTTAATTGCAGTTGTGTTATTAAGGGCAATTATTTTAAATTGAACTGATGCATTAATATTTAATATTTTTAATTTTGTTGATAGTTCTAAAGAGAGAGTAAGGTTTAGCATTGCGAGTTGTTAATAAACGATTCTTAAAATTGTTTGGGCGCCTCGCAGCTTGTTTTACACAGCGGAGTTCAGTGCAGATACCAAAGACATTGGTTATGTAATCGGTTTTTCCCACTGAAAGCCGTCAACAACACGTCCTACTCTATCTTTTCATAGTTGGCTCTCGATTGCAACTAAAAATTTACCCTGAAGAATTTTACGAAAAAGTGCAGGTACTCTTTAGTTTAACTTGAAGTTTTAACTATAAATTTTTGAATATAACATATTTTATGACCTTAAGTCTCTAGCTTAGCGCATCATTATGCATGAAGTCAAGAGGGAAACTTGACTCTTCTCTGCATAACATCGCTTAATAGAAATTTTCTCCATTTTCAATCTCGTAAATATTTTTCGTAACAAAACAAAACCAATAATATTATATTTACAGCAGAATTTTGCTGAATGGATACTTATATTAGGTAATAAGCTTATGAGTATATTGCATAGTAAGCTTTGAATATTGTCCGCTGTAGATAAAACGAGAAGAATGCTTGAATTTGTCACATTGGGTGAGAAAAGGTCGCTCTGTCAGTCGCGCTCTGTTACATGCAACAAGAGAATACCCTTCCTTCTTTCTACATAGCCTATAGGTCCCTTCCACTTCCTAGTTCTGACCTATCTAACTTCCGCGACGAAAAAAATAATAAAAGCCAAGCTCTTTTACATTTCCATTGGCACCCTTTTTTTCCTTATTCAGACACGCTTATTAGATTGGGTGGTTGTTATTATTGTTTCAAGCTTTGTTTTCAGTTCGCTGGAGCAATGCCAATGATACTTGTCCAAAGGCTGATGGTGCTGCTCTCACGAGAGATGTTTTAGGTTCCTTTAATTCCCCCGCTATGGCCACCAGAGGCGCTCTTCTATGTTGTTTTAGTATATTATTCTAATATAATGAAGAGGTAAATTTGTTTGTTTATTTTGTTGGAATGTAGAGGGTAATCTTTGAAACAACTGAACCGTTTCTAAAAATTATTTGACTAATAAAAACCTTCATTATCCCTGAGCAATATCGGCTCCATTTTATTTTGATAAAACCAGTTTTGAATCAATATTTTTAAATAATGTTGGTCGAAAGGCCGTTAGAAGCAATGAACGCTTCCCATTCCCCATAATCACTTAACGACCCGTTTGCGTAAGCCAAAAATGGAATTTCACCAACTGCCATAAGGTCGACAACTAATTTCACCAACTGCCATAAGGTCGACAACTAATTTCACCAACTGCCATAAGGTCGACAACTAATTTCACCAACTGCCATAAGGTCGACAACTAATTTCACCAACTGCCATAAGGTCGACAACTAATTTCACCAACTGCCATAAGGTCGACAACTAATTTCACCAACTGCCATAAGGTCGACAACTAATTTCACCAACTGCCATAAGGTCGACAAATAATTTCACCAACTGCCATAAGGTCGACAAATAATTTCACCAACTGCCATAAGGTCGGCAACAAATTTCGCCAACTGCTATGTACCCAACAATCCGAGCTAGCTAAAGGCTAGTGTTGAGAAAAGGGAATAAATAAGAATGAAGCTTTCTTTGGCTTGACGGTTTCGGCCCCCATTCGGATTGCAGCGTTGGGTAATGCACGGCGGGGCTTCCTCAAAGACGCGGTACTCGATATATTTGCTCCAGACCCAACCCGGAAGTGTGCAAAGCGCCCCGGCTAGAGACATCCCCAAATCCCCAACCCGTTATATCATGGTACTATCAAAAGGAAAACAAGTCGGACTGAACTCTATCTGATTGATAGTCAACGTAGTGCAATACCTTTAACGGTTATAATTTATTTTTAATATATATTTCAGAAAATTGTTTGTAGAGCGGCATTAGGTCTTTACCCACTTTTTCCCCACACATCGTAGTATATGGTTTTTTACCCATTCCAAGAAGGTTTATGGGTTCCTGGAAGTGGTTGGTTGCTAAGTTCTTGTGAAGGTGGGACGAAGGAGGCGAACCCCTAGCCATGAAGCCCGGTTAAGGACGTCCTATTCTAAACCAAGAACATTTTACTCTAATGATCAACATATAATTAAGCATCGTTTTATATCGGTTAAAATTTTATAAAAGGTTAATTAGTTTCTTATAAAAAAACCATAATTCAGATGCTTCATTTTATTTAAAAGGACTACATCTAATTATATCATACGTAAAACCATAAGTTCATAAGATACGTTCCATAAGTTTGTAACTAGTCACTGAGAGCATTCATGAAGTGAGTGAGGTAGGTCATAGATTCGAGGTAAAGCGACGCCTGGTGAGGCGCTGCTGTCAAAGGGGGCTTAGTAATGCAGACTAAATAGGACCTAGATGGAAGTCCTGCAAAATTAACCACCGAGTGTAGGACTTCAATTGACTCTCTTCCGTCGTTCTCGAACTAGCTCGAGCTGTAAGTGTCTCAGTAGCATTACGAAGTATAAGTAGCGTCATGCTTATGGAAAATATCACTTATAAACTTATGGTAAAACGTTTCCCCAGTTTCCAGTCCCAAAGTTAAAACAACCGAGCAACTCCTGGGCAGGCCTAAGATAGTTGGCAATAATTTCAAAAAATATTCTTTATGGGTAGGGTGAAGTTACATACGAAGCTATAATGTAATAAACCCCAGAACTCGTAAATTAGTAAAGAAGAACTAGGGATACTTGGATACATAACTACGGAGAATGTCATCCTGCCTCATCCTCATGGAGCGTGGAGCTAGGGCGGGGACCGTTTCCGGAAGCGAGATTTAGATCGTGGAGGAGGCTTTCATTTTCATGGCAATCCCTAAATCCTTTCCCCTTCATCTCATCTCTGTAACAGAGTCCTCTTGCCAAGATTTGAGTGTTTTCCAATGGCCCTAGCTGACATAGCTGACCCTACCACCCCCAACCGCTAACCCCCCTAAGCTAAAAGTACATTTCTTAAAAAAGAAAAATACTTCCAGAAAGTACGTGACCCTATTTTTCATACCGGAATGTCCGAAGTTTATCACGTAGAAGAAAAATCCGGGGAAACCCGCATAAGCCAGCTAGGAACTTTAGTAATGGGAAAAGACATTAGGAATTTGAATTTTAAGGGCAAAATATCTTGGGTTTTCAAAAATTGAATCGTTGAATGAACAGTTACCACATCAGGAATATTTAAATTCAAGCAAAATACCATAAGAAATTCCTTTGGATTTAAGAGAAATAATTTCTGAACAATTTCTTTATTTGTAATTGCACAATAAGATAATTATACAAAAACGAGTTTTGCTCCGCAGTCCTTAAATAACTGCATTTATACACAATCCTTCAAGACACTTTTTCAAACCCACAAAGGGCCAGAAACTAGAAATTATTATATGTATTGCAATTTGAAATTAAGTTTAATCGATATGAGAGATTTGGTTTTAATTGCGTAGTTCAAACATTTGTTATGATTAGAAATTTTAAAACAAAAACGGGTGTAAATACGTTTTTAGACCTGTAGTACACTAAAGTCCTTTTCAGACGATACAACTTTTTCACTCATTTAGATGAGTCAACTAAAGTTGAGTAAACTGGTTGGGTCGTATGAACAGAAGTGGGACAAGTTGAACGACCAACTTAAAAATTGATCACCGACCAATTTTTGCTGACTCAACTGTTTGACCCATTTAGTTCAATCAAATGTTGTATCGTCTGAAATTGCCTTAAATCAACTTCGCCTATGAACCATAATTACGATTTCTGACTTGGGAAAGTTGAACGTTTATTAGGCACACTAACGACACAGTCACGTGTCACCACACGACATTTGGTAAATAATGTCTCGCATTACTTTGGCGAATGAGCTTCACGGTTGGGAGGTTCAAAATCCAAACAGAAAACGGAATGGTTGTTTGAGGTTATACTCTTTGCCATTTTATAATGAAGTCTCGCTTCGTGCTGACCATACGGAACAAACCGGAGACCGGTCAACTCATCGATTCCCCCCCCCAGGCTCGATTGGAATTAGTCCCTCGAGTCACACCACCAATACTGGTTCGCTAGGGTTTCACCTGTTTATACTAATTGATCAGAATAACGAGTTGACAAGTATACAGTAGAACGCGTGTTCCCATGTGATTACGATAATTTTCGACCAAAATGAGAATTTACGTTTGCTACTTGCGCCTATGAATCCTTCCAACATTTTCACTGCATAATGCCATGACGTTAAGACAGTGTTTACCGAAGGTGCTACACATTACACATGTGGATTTCACGGAACTGTATTTTGATCCATATCTATATTTGCCTTTGCCTACTACGATATAAATGTTTTGGTCTATAAACTCAAATTCAAAATTTAACATATTATGTAAAAACTCTCATGACACAGCGTTTTTGTAACGCAGATTTCGAGGAAGTGTTCATCTTTTATCATATCATAAGTTCATAAAATATGTTTTATAAGTTTGTCACTGGTTACTGAGAACTTGTCATGAAGTGACGTAGGTGAAACGTCATTGACTCTTGTAAAGCGCTGGTGAGGCGCTGTCAAGGGCTTAGTAATGCAGACTAAATGGGAACATGGGCTGCAAAACTAACCACCGAGTGTAGTCTGCAATTCTCGCTTCCGTCGTTCTCGAACTAGCTCGAGCTGTAAGTCTCTCGTATTACGAAGTATAAGTAGTGTCATACTTATGGGATATATCTTATAAACTTATGATTATACTAGTCTCGAAATAACATTAGAAATTGCGCCGGAGTTTATTGACGCTCATAGACTTAGAAGTATGATAGACAATTCGAAATATTTTGTAAGACGGTTGCAAACTGAAGCTGATAGACATCCTTTAAACTGCCCATTTATATTAGGCTCGCGGCCTTTGTTTTATTGAAGCGAACTCATAACTTAAAATATTGAAAATGGAACGAGCGAGCGACCGAGCCGAGTTCGGCGCCCAAGATATAACATTACTCGATGAAATGTCTCGGTCCATAAAAACCACTGTTAAAGGAACAGTTTCATCTCCTTCATATGAAATTTACAAAGGGATTACACTTTCTTGTGGTTTTGACAGAAGCAGTTTATCGGTTTAATAATATTTCCAATATTTCTTCTCCTTATCAAGTTATGCGTCGTATATTCGTGTTTTCAAGAAAATCTTTATTTTTTAAACCCTAAGAAAAATCACTATTAAATGGGAATACTTTAATGACGCCATAAACATTTATGTCATTTTTATATCTATGGACCCGGGACAATTTGCTGAATCTAAAATACGGTATAGAGTTCAATCTTTTTGTATTCTAACAAAAGTTCAAAGGCCTTCTCGAAGTACATCATTGTCTATAGGCGAAGACACCATCATCCGGCAACTAAGGTAGTTTTATATGGTGGCGCTAGTGATTCGTCACTGGGATTTGTAAAAGCCGTTGGAAACAGGATGGGAAATAAGGATTTTTTTTAAACTGGACATTAGGCCAGCAACCCCCACTGGCCTGGAATAAATAAACTGGTCCATGACCATTGACCAGGTCACGTCGTCTGCTAAACTAAAGAAGTGCGTAATTAAAATACTTGAGTTAAGGTCTGGGCTCTGGTTACCCTTGAATTTTCTTAGTGGTCTCGTGAACCACTGACCCCCCTTCGATTTAATTTTTAAACTGGACCAGGCCCTGTGCCACCGTCTTATATCCCACACTGGACTTGGAAAGGCACTATTTTGGTATTCAAAACTTGGAAAGTGGATTCTGCTTAAACCCAAGACCATTAAACACAGATGAACTAGAATGGAGATACGGGGGGATCGTGGTTCTTTTAAGGCATCGCCTCTCTAGCGCCACGCAGTGGCCAATATTGAAACTTTTTCGACTCAAACCTTACCCATAACATAAGGCTTACGAGTCGAAAAGATTGGGGACTCTCCCGCTAGGGGCGACAACAGGCGATGCTATTAGAAGAACGGGGTTTAAACTGCCATTCCAGTCCATACGTGTTTAATGGTCTTAGCTCAAACCGAATCTTAGTGTTTAACAAGCAAGAAAGCCAACTGAATGACGCGTCTATGGTAAGCCTAACCAACAGAGAGCGCTAATATCTTTAATTACAGGTTGCTTTTGATATAAAATAAATAATTTATCCAAATTTATTATAACAGTTCTTCCCACCAAAACACGTTTAATTTTTTCAGAGCACCCCAAAGCAGTAAATGGAACACGCAATTAGACATTGTCGGCGTTACTTTCCCTTTGAGAAAGAAATGGATTGCTCGCAGAGTAGTGACAAAATCGATAGGTTTTATGTGGGCGTCAGATGGTCGTCCCCCCCATGAACTCCGCCCCCTTACATCTTTTACGCAACCCCCCTCCATAGGTGCAACTTGGAAGGCCCCTTTCTTCCTCGGAGTTGATAAAAAACCCCAGAGTTAAGTGTACTTGATAAAATGTCCCCGCTTTAGCGTCTTACTCCAAGGTACTTGGAAATATCGCGCAAAATGAGATAGATGTAGAACAAGCCCTTACTAGTTCCTTCACTGTCTTAAGATCTTAGCGGAGCGAAAAATAACCCCTTTAACAAACACACTTTTCTTAAAAGAGATATTCGCACAAAATCGACGTTACTTATATCACAACTTAACAATACAACTCCAAGAGACTAACTACCTCAGTTACGGCTCAGGATTTTTTGTGTCATTCTCTCTCAGATGAAAGTCTCATATAGATAGTGTTTAAAACATTGCACAGTTGGAATGTTTTCTTTGTACGCTGCAAAGTTTTCCAGATCGCGACTCAACTTTTCCAAGATTATATCATAAGTTTATAAGATATGTTCCATAAGTATGACACTACCCATACTTCTTGATGCTACTGCATACTGAGACCCAGTTCGAGAACGACAAGCGAGCATATTACTCTGTTTTGCAGTCCTTCCTATTTAGTCTCTACTAAGCCTTTGACAGTGACGGTTTACCAGAATCTATGACCTAACTCACTTCATGACAAGCTCTCAGTAAACAGTGACAAACTTATGCAACATATCTTATGAACTAGAAAAAATAATGACTTTTCTGATTTTACTTTCCTGTTTCATACAGATGAACATTATGCGTCAAATACAAAGTGTTATTACAGAGTGTTATTGAGAACTAGTTCGAGAGCAACACGAAAATTGACTACACGAGTCCATCTCCCTATGTAATCTGTACTAAGCCTTTGACAGTGCCTCAAACCTTGAATCTGTGACGTTTCACCTACGTCACTTCATGACAAGCTCTCAGTAACAAAATATAAATTGGCTATAACAATTTTGGCGGAAAATCAAATTTTCTCCCTCTCTGATAAGTATACTCCGCAGCCCTATCTGTCCCAGACTCCAAGGCTCCAAGGCTTTGTAGAAATATCGTAAGCAATGTCTATAGTGTTAATCTAACTTTTGACACGACCGTAACTTGCATCGCGTCATTAATTTTTGAACTTCGTTTAAAATTTCTTGCACAAAGGTGACATCCATTCTTTAGATAGAATACCTATCCAAGCTAATTCTTAAACGGATTAAATGGGAGCTATGAAAATCCCTTCATTTCGCTTAAGCCTTGGCGAGAGTTAAGCCTCGGTTACCCCGCACACGACGAGTCCTCGCGCCAATGACTCGACCGAACGATAACGAGTTTAACCCCGGATTGCTCATCCAAGCGCGCCACGCCAAGACAATCCCCAACAAAGTGAAACTAACGTGAAACTCATTTCGGAAAACGGGTAAAATTTCCAATTTGTAGTCAAAAGCTTCGCCCCCCCCCCTTTTATAATCACGTACAACATCAAGGAAACTGAACATAAACTTAACCTAACCAAATCAAATCATAATAAATCAGCTCCTTCAATAATTTGTAGATGTCACCGTTTGCATATTAAAGTTGAATGACTTTTCCGAAACTTGCACTTCAAGCTTTGACGCTCCAATCATAACATGAAAACAGTGCCTCGGACGGCAAAATTCCATAGAACATTTTCGACTCAAAACCATCCAAACGTTAATGTAAACCGATTAAATTTGTACCAAACGAACCCAAAAACACACACTTTTCATTATTAGGTACATTTCTTTAAACATGGCTTCAAGCAGTAATCTGCTCCTGCTTCAAGCCAATTACTAAAAAGTGGCCTTGTTTAGAAATCACCTATAGTCACAAACATCATTTTTGAAACACTCTTTTGCCTCAGCTTCGCTTAGGTCGTACATGACGTACTTTACCGTATCAACTATATACGATCACTATGGTTCGCCTATAAAACGCACTTTGTCACTAGTTCCAAATCGATCCAACCCAAAGCATATCAGAAAGATCTAGTTCATTTGAATTTATTAGAGTTTAAATGTTTCAGCGCTCCTTTGAAATTGAAGCTCAATTCTAAGGTATTAGTTGGAGATTAGTGTTGGGACACGTGATAAAGTCCAAACACCGGCAATGCAGTCTTTATCCAATCACGGAGAATTCATCTCTTCATCCTCCCAATGACTTTAGACGACAAAAGTGTTTTAATTTATCATTAAAATTGAACTTTATCTTCAAAAATGTGCGTGTCACTTTTTAGTTATTTAAAACCAAAACCATAATTAACATTGTATCATAAGTACATAAGATATGTTCCACGAGTTTGTCACTGGTTACAAACTGGAGCTTGTAATGTAGTGACGTAGGCCAAATATCCTTGCAAAGCGACATCTGGTAAGGCGCTGTCAAAAGCTTAGTACAGAGAAGTAGGATTGCAAAATTGACCACCTAGTGTAGTCTGCAATTCTCGCTTATCGATCTAGTTCGAGCTGTAAGTCTCTAGCATTACGAAGCATAGAAGTGTCATACCTATGGAACATATCTTATAAACTTATGATAGTATCAATATACGATTCCGATTACTATAACGCTAAATTTATCAAGGTGGGTTTGATCAAATGTTAGAGGGAGCGGTTTATCATGATAATTAGCAACTTCCGGGTAAGTCTAAAACTATTTTACTTAATGGTGTTTATTCGTATTGGGTTGCCTCACCAGAGGTCGCTACTATCAAATTTACATACAGTCTACAGCCAAAGACTGGAAACTGCGAACAGAGTATACATCTGTATTTATCTATAACTTATGTTATTAAGTATGAAAGGTCTATGACACCCAGTCTTTCGTTTAAAAAAATGACGGATCTTATTGCAATCAAAATAAGTGTTCCACCCTGTACAATGAGACGAGCTGTTCCATATAAATTAAAAGTTTTAGAATTTCCAAATCAATGGTTTACATTTTCACTAAAACGTGACTTGAACTGATTTTCCTTAACGAGATGTGATTATATGTTCACAATTTCAAGAGAGACAAAATTTAATGTAGTGGTTCTTGAAACCATTAAGCTGAAATTAAAATTCCCTTTTCAATAAACTGACTTAAATTGACTGTGTGGTGCTTAATTCTTCATGGCCGACTTCTTTTTAAAAAGTTTATATTTCTTTATATTTAAACAAGAAGTGATATCTAGTTTATTAGGGAGATGCCTAAGTATTTGCGCGCTATAATCCCAGTCCCCCTTTCAAAATACAAGGGGGGACGTAAAAGGAGGCCGGGCTTCTCCACCTCTCCTCAGTCGGAAAATATGACTGTAATTTTCGTCATTCGCGTAGCGCTGACGTGAGTTTTCAAGAACCAATAAGATGCATGGTGGTTGTAATTTAGAGGCGGCGGGGATTAACTTCGGACAGGCTACGTTTGGACTGGAGATGAAGCTGGAAATGTGGCGAATTTATACCTTCTCCCTAGTAAACTAGATATCACTTCTTGATTTAAATACAAATATTCTTTTCTAACTAAGCAAAACCGCAGCAAGATGAAAATGACTAAGTTTTAAATCATATCGAACACCTTTACGCTCTACTAAGTACTAACCCTTTGCGTAAATCTTCATCTAATCTTTGTTTAACCATTTTTTGGGTTCTTCTTTTTTATAATATTAATGCGACTGCGTTTTCAGAATCTTAATTAGATTAAGTCTGGATTTTATACGGGGATAAACCTGCTAATTGATGTATCGAACCTCGAGAAGAGAAACAATATTGAAACAAGATTACCGTTGACAATATAAGCCCCTCCTTCCGATTAACCGACCCGAACAAAGACAATATAACAATAGGAGTAGAAGATTAAGCATTATTTAGAAACACAAGAGTTTTAGTTTTCCAGTTTCAGCGAGTAACGTCGTCTGCTTAGTAGCTCAAATTATTTGAACCTTCAAGCAGTGGAGGCCCTTCTGGGAAATAAGGATATTTTTTAAAGTAGTCCTTGAGACCAGTGACCGCCAGTAGTGTCCGAAATCATAAACTGTTCTCCGGACTGGCCCCCACTTAGTTTGAAATTGATAAACTGGTACCAAGGACCAGTAACATTTCTTGAATTTAAAAATTAGGCCAAGCAATTAAAAAACTGGTCCCAAGGACCAGTAGCCCCACCTATTAATAAACTGGTTTTGGACCAGAGGATGTGTGTTATCAAGGAGGATGCATAAGAGGGGAGACACGTTCTGGAAAGGGAAAGGTAAAAACCCCGAGGCAGATAACGCATGCAGTGGCGCGCAACTTCAACGCGCACGCCGTTGGTAAAGGCGCGCATCACGTGATCGTTGTTGGAAACAAGGGACATACAAAATTATAAACAAACTCACGAGGCTCTCTTGCCGTGAGGGGGTTAGCGGTAACCATGGTAGCCGGGGAACGGCACAGTCAGTACCGTTTTAGGAACGGGGGACTACTTTATGCATTTTGTCTGACTCCGAGTCTCCCCTCTCTCACATTCTCCCTGGTGCTATTTCCCAGACTGGAGCGAATAAACCAATGACCAGAAACCAACCGGGGTGAAGTATTCCTAAAGCTGGAAGGCACTATTTTCAAAAACTTCGGCATTGGCTGAATCTACCGCTCCTCTTGCTATATTCTCTTTGGTCGCAAAGAGCGTCTCCTATCTTCTTTATAAACGGGAAATAAAAACCAGATCCGGTGGGGAAGTGCATGGAGGGGGAGGGGTGGAGTTTGAGATTGATTATCTAAGAAAAAGAAATGGCTTCCCGTTAATACGGATCTAAAGAAGAATTTGCAAAAGCTCGAGCAACGAGCGGTAAATAAGTACTCTTCCAGGAGCTGACTCTAATTAGCTACTTGTGGAGAAGGCATTTTTCACGCTAATTGAGAAAGAGAGTCTTTAAAAGATAAAGGGACAGTCATAATTATCTATATTTTATTCAGGCTTAAAGTTACTGAAAACCCATCGAAGGCTACCAATATTTTATGTGTGTAACGTTTCCAATCCATCTAGCGTAGGTATTTATTTAATAGTCTTTGGAAGTAAGTAAGTCAGTCAACCACGTGACAAATATTAGCAGACGAATCTTCTCAACCGTGAATGCGAGCGTGGTACCAGAGGCTTAAGCTATGGCCCTAGGTTCTTATTAGCTTGATCAAATACATACTAAAAAAACCAATGGGATCCTCGAAAGATCAATATGAGATGTGTTTCGGCGGCTCAAATTAAAATGAATAGTGTCGACCTCATTTAGGCTGCGATTAAAATTGCCTTTATTTAGTTAGCGTCTGTCATGGACTTGGTGTTTCTATAATGAGGACCGGAAATGGAGTGTTTTTTGCGACTCGAGCTCCCCTCTCTGAACTGTGATGACTTAAATTTCATGCGACCTCGATATACCATAAAAAAGACCCTTATATATGTTCCTAAGCACTGAATGACCTTGACATACTAGAACCTTATTTTCCCATGACTCGTTCATACCATGGAATATCTTTGTTTCGCCTAAGCTCAGATTAACAAGCCCTGTAAATGAAAGGGAATAGGAAGGCATGTTTGAATAGGGCATCTCTAGCGCCCCTATTGTCGAAACTTGGAAATAAGTCACCCCAAATAGTAAGCGCGTCTGCTACTCTGCTTTGTATAAGCCTTGGCTACTTTATATCAGCCGATTCTCTTCACATCCCGGTACTTGGGACGCTGTGCCGGAGGTATTCAGTTTTTTACGTAAAAATTTTCAAAGATGCGAAAAACCCGTCACTAGGCCTTGCCGGTACAATTCAAACCGCGTCGTCTGCATGCGGTGACAAAGTTCTATGTTATGCCGTCTGAGGATGCCACATGGCGATACTATTTGAAAACGACCGATTTTGCTTGCCTTTCATATACAGGGTTATTAATCCGAGACCTAAGCAATCTCCTAGCAATCTTTCTCCCTCCTACATGGTTTGCAACATCCATCATGCATGATTTACCAATTGAACATTTAACGTGACCTTGATATACTAGAGTTCTAACCTCCCTTTTCTCGTGCATACCGTGGATTTAGTTTCGACAAAGGCTTCAGTCAGTTTTCCAATCCCCTGTTGGGTTTGAAAGATCCCCTTTGCAGGTACGAATTGGCTGCACCCTTTGAACCAAGGGAGAGTTCAAAGGGAGAGAGAGAGGGAGGGAGAGGGAGTAAGAGGGAGAAAAAGACAAATATTAATTTTGAGCCGTGTGTCTAGGGAGGGTGCCGAGGGAAATGGTGAATTTGAGAGGAAGATCGAGGAAGGACATCTTTTTAGCGGATTCATTTGCGCAATGGCTTCTAATTGAATTTCTAGCGCCTCCAAGCCAATACTCGAAACCTTTTATTTCTAACTGACTTAATTAATTGCTAGAGCGGATGGATGAGCTACGTTTCGACACTCGAGTGAGTAACATTTCCTTTCCCAGCTATTGGTGCGAGAATTTAGGACAGAAGTGTAAATATCCATCAGTAAACATGCAGTTTAATGATCTTCTTTATATTAGAAAATAAGATTTTTTCTTGGACGTGTGTATACACATAAGTTTATGACATATGTTCCATAAGTATGACGCTACCTATGCTTCGTAATGCTACTGAGAGACTTACAGCTCGAGCTAGTTTGAGAACGTCGGAAGCGAGAATTGTTTAACTACACTCGGTGGTTAATTTTGCAGGACTTCCATCTTCCAATTTAGTTTGCATTACTAAGCCTTTGACAGCAGCGCCTCACCAGGCGTCGCTTTATAAGAATCTATGACGTTTCACCTACGTCACTTTTTGACATGCTCTCAGGAACCAGAGAAAAACTTATGGAATATATCTTATGAACTTATGGTATAGTTTAGACTGTGAAGACTGATCTCTAAACTTGGGTCTCTAATACACGAATTTCATTAAAAAACTACGAAATTCCTCATTTCCACTAAGAGTTAAAAAATAATTCTACACTTCTACAAGCTCTTATAAGATACGCTCCACAATATCTTTCAGAACCCAAGCTTTCTACCGACCTTCAACACCGTCCTCATGCCATGATTACGATTGCAATATCCATGGAATCGCGTTCCTATTCACATGGCACCGACGGCCCCACTAACTAACTAACCAAGTAACTGGATATTAGCACATAACTCGGTTTGTTTATAACCACACGTAGATAAAACCGGTTATAAACCCGCCTTGTTCTTAATGGTTAAAACAGGTCTTGCTGATTCTTTCAAACCCTCCTGCTTGTCCACTTTAAGAATTACGAAGCTCATGTTTATAGTCTATAGTCTGTGACACTACAGTAGCTAATAATGTTTCCAATTTGAAACATTTCTTTTTTCGACAGTAAAGTCAAGATGATGATTGAAGTTTGGGTGCAACCATCTGATATATTAATGACGAGTTTTCCCGGCGGGGTCTTTTGATTCGCATCAGGCCAATTCCGTCACCTCCTATTCGTCCTTTCATCTTTTATTTTAATTCTTTATTTAAAAACAACCTTGGCTCTTTTGCCAATTATACACCAATAGAACGACTCCCAATCATTACAGCCAATGAAGCCATCTGGGGGAAGATGAATTACGCAAAGAGGTAAATAACGAAATATCATCATAGAGGGGTTGTTTATTGCAGGACAAGCCCGTTTGTCCATTAAAAGGCAGTGTCTGAACTTAGACTCCTGTCCATAACTAGAGGAGACCACGTAAACAAGAAACATGGCCGTGAATTACTAACGTGGTTTATATTAAGTTTCCGTGTTTTCAGTTTCGTTGAAGGCCTAACGGACGGACAACGGTAGTCCATGATCAGTACCTGATAATAAAGGTTGTAAATCTAATTTAAATTACAAGTCAAAGTCTTGGTTGACTGATAAGTATGACCCAAACCAAACCACTTAACCTAGAAGTCCTAAACTAGTTTTGCAGGAACGTTACTCTTGAGTAGAAAGAAAGATTTTTCCAATCCAACACCATCTTAAAACATGGCGTCCAAAACTGTATGAAATTTTCAACCGATTGTTGTAATATTTAGTATACGGATTACCTATTTCAAATAGACGGGCCTTATGGCTTTTAAGATTCGATTTTAAGTTATCATTAAAAATGGCGTTCCGAAAATTAATTAAAATGTCCCGGTGGACTGATGGGCAACGCCGGCTGCTTTTGCCATTTTTTAAAATTATAATTTGAAAACACGTGCTCTAAGAGAAATTACATACGCTCGGTATGCGCGAAAATAATGCGCAGTACACTAACGTCTAGCCAACCCACTAGAGGCCTAGTCTTTAGTCCTTGCACAATACAGTTCTATGCGGATAAACTAATCTTAACCTGTAAGCATATTTTGGCATCAAGCGACTATTGGGTACATTTACCAATACTCATTGTCAACGTGTGAGAAACAAATCGAGGAAATAAAAGTTAAAATCAATCAATGATTGATCGAAGTTGCACTGGATTCATTCCGGTATTTGGAAATTTGCTATTTTTTCACCTTATATGATTGTTTCTTTCTGGGAAGGCTGGAATCAGTGAGGTAATCGCTATGGAAATTCGATAAACCAAAAGAAAAAAATGCGGCACCCTTTCGGGTTCGTGGGATGGGGTCAGTCGCCGTGCGCCTATTGTTTATCAGTAATCCATTAAGGATTGAGACCACCAACTTCCAGAGCAGACAGTTACGTGGAATCCACAGCGGGCATCGAGAGGCTGGACATAAACTTAAAACTTCATGCTTCCCAAAGTTCAACATACATTCTTCTCGATTATTAATTTATGATAAATATTGGGCAACACATCTTTCCAGATTATTGACCTAAGACACATTTTTGCAGACGTTAGTTACTTTAAACTTGATAGGCGGCCATTTTGGACAATTGCAGCCGCAAGAGCAAAGAAACAGTTCCAAATTCAAAAATATTAAAAATTTCTACATCGGTTTTTCACGCTACAATAAGCCCTTTCGATGTAAAAAATATGGGTAGGCAACACTCAGTATCAAGCCACACGAGGGAGTTGACCCATTGCCGTCTCTGCGCACTCTCTGATGAGCCAAAAACGTCTAGAGCGCAGGTGCCGAAACTTGATGGAAGGCAGAATTTCACCACCCGGGTCTTTCCCTGTTAAAAGAGGCTTATCGCAATAGTTTTTCATGAGCAGCGAGTGTCCGACTACTTGTATCGCTGACGGTCAGCCGAAGTAAAAGAAGTGTGAGTGGGGGGATGGAATGGTCTCTGTTTCATCAATGATAGGAGGGACATTGCTCGGGGAAATCAATCAAGCTCCGTTGGAATCAAATCAAAATAAGATATTGACCCAGATGAATGGACCATACGGTGGACGGACCAAGGACCTCAGCGCCATCCTCCTCCCATACACTGATACACCATCTCACCCCTTTCGCACCCCTTTCCCACCCCTTTTAGGTCGCTTATTTCCACTGATCAAGCCGCAAAAGAAACAAGACCTGTCCGCACAACATCTTCAAATAAATAAAATGTGCTTTTGAAGTTCCACGTTAGGAAAAATTATTATCAAGAAAAAAAATCGAATTCCGCAAGATTTCAAAGTTTTACTTCACTTTCTTGCACGATTTTTACCTGGCGTATCTTCTTTTTGCGTTCTAAAACACGTTTACGCAACTTTGTATCTCTTAGCTTATTTATTCCCTGACTTTAGTGGCCCTCATGAAAATTCCCTGAGCATTAATCAGTGACCCTGGCAAATATACCCTAACTTTTTCAGATTTTCCCTGAGACGTTACTTGGTCTCATGTCAATGCAATATTTTCACGTTTCTGCTTTCATGACTTAATGATGAAGTTAGAAAAGCTTATCGTCACCGTCAAAGGTCAAAAAGTTTTTATGCCGTAATTGCCGTTTTCGTTCATTATTTTTTTAAGTGCATGTTTTTTAGAAAATAATTATTTTTGATTTTAACCTCTCCGAGTGACGTATGTCACGGAGAGGTTCTGTAACGATCGTGTGTGTCTGTTTGTGTGTTTGTGTGTGTGTCTGTTGTTACACCCACGTGACCGCGTTCGCAGTTTCCAAATCGGAGCAAACGTGTTCGCCATTTCCGAACTGCTTTCACAGTCACGGAAATGGCTACTCTACTTGAGTTCTCACACCACCATCTTCTGGTCCTTGTCCATCCCACACGGACACCAGTCTGTACTTACTGGCTTCTAATCACCACCATCTTAAGGCCTTCGTCCATCCAACATGGACACCAGTCTGTACATACTGGCTTCTAACCACCACCATCTTCTGGTCATTGTCCATCCCACATGGACACCAGTCTGTACACACTGGCTTCTAACACCACCATCTTCTGGTCTTTGTTTTTGTCCATGCCACTTGGACACCAGTCTGTACTTACTGGCTTCTAACACCACCATCTTCAGGTCATTGTCCATCCCACATGGACACCAGTCTGCACACCTGGCTTCTACACCACCATCTTCTGGTGTTTGTTTTTGTCCATCCCACATGGACACCAGTCTGTACACCTGGCTTCTACACCACCATCTTCTGGTCTTTGTTTTTGTCCATCACACATGGACACCAGTCTGCACACCTGGCTTCTACTCCATCGTCATCGTTGGATTTAAGACATTCGCGGCGATCAGCTAGGGTTACGAGAAACGTCTAGCCTCCCTAGGGTGGGTTGTCCACGATAGGTTTTCGCAATTGCGGTTGTTCTTGCTTTTAACTGTAGTTCGACACCCTTATATACTACCTATTTGATTAAGGCGAAGCAACCGGCGTATGCTTCACTTCAAACGCCAATATTAGTCAAGTCTCTCAAGAATGTTTAATTGTTCTTTTTTAAAACGATGTAACGTTCAATAAGGCGAATAACTAACGAAGAAAATATTAAATATTAATTATATTTATTTTAATATTTAAGAAAATCTTGTTTCTCAATTTAAAATTAATACGGAAAGAGTTAAAAAGCAGTCTATGTTTTTGTCTGTGTGTGTCCGTCCGTTGTTACAGTAGTGCGCTGCGTTAGAAGTTCGTTTTGTTTTGATGTGTAAATGAATCCTACAGAACCATAATATTCACTTTATCCTTAATATAAAGTGAATATGTGGAAATATTTTTCGTAATTATGATGTATTTAGTACTTTTGTAGCTTTAAAGCTCTATTTCATTTTGATATTCCAAAGATTTTTTTTAATATTATTATTTAAAATGGATGTTTATATAATACTTAAGCTATACTACATCTGTTTATAGCATAATCCTTTCTAAAGTGAATACAAGCACAACGCTACTATGTTGGTCAAATGAAATTTTATTTGTCAATAGGCCTAGTGAACCAAACAGTAAACGCTTGGATTTGGTTTTCGTTTCTGTAATGCAGAGACATTAACGGTTCAGAGTGAGCCGAAAGTTAAATACACTTTTAAATAATTAGGCTTAGATTATATAATCATGGTGGAAATCTGGGCCGCGTTCAGTAGAGCCCACCGCTGTTAGCGGTGTCCTACATAACGGGATTTTGTTTTTGAATTTTGACGTCACGGTGCTAAGCGCTGAGCTAGCGCGGTCTTCAATGAAAATAGTCGGCTCTTTGGATAACGTGACGTAAAACGCATAGTTCTCAGCTTGGCGAAAAAAGCATGGAGGAATTAATACAAATAGCACTATGGGACTATAGCTATTTAATTGGCGTGAAACCAGTTGATCACGCGAGAATTTTAAAAGATATGTTAGTTTCTAATTTTAATTATAAAAGTTGTTATCTATCTCTATAAATATGTTATCATACAATTTTTGTTAAGCCTTGGTACCTTGCACGCTTTATTGCGCTAGCGTCATTTATAAAACGCCGATGACCGGAGAAAAGCTATGACGACAGACCTCACCGGTAAACATTTCCAAAATCCGCTGTCTTTTTTGGTGAGCTCTGCTGAACGCAGCCCAGACCAGTGAAAGGTCTGATCGTAATCGGATAATAGCTTCGTGTTTTCATGCTTTTTATGGTACGCATTTACTTTCAGTGTGTGTAGCCACAAATAAGCTTTGGTGTTATGTAACGTTAACAGTCATGTTGACAAACTACGAAAATCGTTGAGATGAAACGAAAGGATAGTGTTTACAATGCAAACCCTGTTGTGAATATGGCTTTGAACATAGAGGGCATACAGTTGAGGAGTAGAAAATTGGGCCTTTACAAACACGTAAAGGTAATATCCCTCCAAAGTTTTATCTCTTCATTTCCCGTTTTTCCCCCATCGGATGATTTTAATGTGTACAAGTATATCATTATTGGATGTAAAATGTCGTCTGATTTACAGTATATTTGCTGTGCTTTGTATACTGCTTTAATATTTCATAGATTTTAACTTAAGAAACATTTCCATATCTGGGTAAATAAGTTTGTAAGTAGTCGTCTTGACTCGGAGAGGTAATATTTTGGTTTTCCCAACTTTTTGATTGTTAACTTCTTTGTTATTTGACCCATAATGTTTAGTGTGAAACAGAAGAGTAAAATCAGGAAAGCCATTATTTTTTCTAGATCATAAAATATGTTCTATAAGTTTGTCACTGGTTAAAAACTGGAGCTTGTCATGAAGTGATTTAAGTAAGTCAAGGGTTCTGGTAAACCCACGCTTGGTGAGGCGCTGTCAAAGGCTTTGTACAATCAAAATAGGAACTAGATGAACTGCAAAACAGTAGTCATTTCTCGCTTCCGTCGTTCTCGAACTAGCTCGAGCTGTAAGTATCTAGCATTACGAAGTATTGGTAGCGTCATACTTATGGAACATATAAACTTATGGTAGTGTCATAGACCTGACATTTATCATATCGATTTTTCCACACTGCATAACAAAAGTGTTTTAACACCATTAGAAAGTCCCTCCAACTCACTTAACAAACGCCTCTGCAGATTGTGAAAAGTCAATTTCTAAACTGGAATTTGGGTTTTTACTGCCATTAACGTGTTTTTGCTAACTTTTCCCATTAAAATCGAGTTTTTCGAAAGTTAGGTAAATGTAGAAACGAAACTTAGCTCTACTGATTCCTGAAATATAGGCATACATATATGAAAGTTATTTATAAATTTCATAGCTTGTTGGTTTGTTCTTTATTCACAGCCACATTTGGTTTATTTTCGAATTTGATTTTCCTAACTGCGTCATTTGGTATAAGGGAATGAAGGTTCCTAAAGGTCGGGGCGGAGTAGGACCTCTAGCCATGATTCAGCCTGTTAAGAACATGCCATTCTTGACCGGTAACATTTTACCTTTATGATTAACCCCTAATAAAGCACAGTTTTATTGAAATTTAAAGTTTCGTTCAAAAAGAAAATTAGCATGCAGATATTTTATAGAGGTGGACATAGGAACTCTTTAGTGGACCGGTTTCCAGACCTGTAATACACCTGGCAAACTACACTTATTTATAGCATAAGTTTATAAGAAATGTTCTATCCGTAAGTATGACGCTTCCTATATAAGTTCGTAATGCTAGAGAGTACAGCTCGAGGTAGTTCGAGAACGACGGAAGCGAGAATTGAAGTCCTGCACTCGGTGGTGGTTAATTTTGCAGGACTTCCATGTAGTCCTATTTAGACTGCATTACTAAACCTTTGATAGCACCTGGCCAGGCATCATTTTACCTCGAATCTATGACCTACCTCAGTCACTTCATGACAAGCTTCCATTAACCAGTAACAAACTTATGGAACATATCTTATGAACTCATGATTATAGACATCGCAATATTGTGTTTTTAATGTCGGTTTGTAACGCCTTAATTAACAAATGAAACGTCGAAAATTCCGTCTGCGAAATATTTCGTCGATCTAATGCGAACTCGTACCAGGCGAAGAAGGATCAAGCACACGGGACTAGCCGGAAATTTTCCGGGGGAAGCAAAGGGTTGAGGTGGCTTTAATATCTGGGTCAGGAGATGGCCAGAGGATTGGATACGAGATATCCCATTCATCCAGATTTTTAGAGCCAATGTAGTAATGATACATTTCCGGTAGGCGGTCTCTCACAAAAGACAGTATCGCGCGCATTGGCTTCTCTAAGTTGAACAAGATTTAGAGAAGTCCGCAGTTACTACTCACTAGAGACGCTTTCATTACGCGTAAGCTAACTCGAAGTTCTCAAAAGGTACTTTTGTGGCAGAGACTGTTCGGTAATTCTGACATTGTTCAATGAAAATTTTATCTTGTCGCTCAATTAGACAGGTGTGTCAACGATTACGCACAAGATCCACTGGTTTAATTCGAAATTTTTCAACTTCGTCAGTCTGTGTCGAGATGGCGCTACATCGTTAGCGACTTTTCTTTATACACAGCCCACTCGACCATGCCCAACCATCTCACGCGTAATCGAGTGTACTTCGCTTTACCAGACCATATATGAAAGGTTATACGATTCTTGGAGGTATTTTCCATTTTGGATTCGGGTATTCTAGTATTCAAAAGTCTTGGCTCAATCATCACCGGATATGAAACTCTTTTTAAGTCTTCTGCTCTCATGTCTGAACAGGGAAATGAACGCACCAACCAGTGCAACTGAAACCAAATTAATGAGCCTTAACTCATGTGTTATGAAGGAAAAATGTGTAATGCACATTTTTCAAGCGTTACGAGGCGAAGTCAGTCTTTTTGTTTAACTTTAAAGCTTTCAAGGATTTGAACGCACGATCTTTGACAACTCGTGGTTAATTTACTTTTGTTTCTGTGTATAGGTTAGACCATTGGCGATTACTTTCTCGTTGAAGCAAAAAAATATGTGGAAACTCTCTCCGATTCTCTTTGGGGAGTTTGCCAGTCAGCTATTTTTCCCTTCGATTGTCCTATTAGGAGCCCAGCTCGAATCAGATGAGTGCACTCAACTTTCCAATAGGAGATAGCTCTACCTGAACCATAAGACACGTTCCATAAGTTCGTCACTAGTTACAAACTGGAGCTTGTCATGAAGTGAATGAGGTAAGTCATAGATTCAGGGTAAAGCGCATACGCCTGCTTAGTAATGCAGACTAAATAGGACCTAGATGGAACTTGGTCCTGCAAAATTAACCACCACCACCGAGTGTAGGACTTCAATTCTCGCTTCCGTCGTTCTCCCTCGAATTAGCTCGAGATGTAAGTCTCTCAGTATAGCATTACGAAGTATGGGTAGTGTCATACTTATGGTAAGAACATATCTTATAAACTTATGCTATACCTATATCGGCCATTCAAGATTTAATACCGAAATAGAAACTGCGTGGTTTACCTTCGCCATTCCCTTAAATTAAGAATGCAATTTATCTATTACTTCCTCCACTTTATTGCGAACCATCATAAGTTCATAGAACTACGCGCAAAAAAATATCAGTCACTCTCAGTCTAAAATTGTTTTCCTTGTACTTTTCATGTCATTTCTTGAGCAGACGAGTCAAGTATAGACCAGTTTTTAATCAATTTCCGTTTAGATGGAGCTGTTTAAAGCACCTAAACTAGGTTTAAAGTGCTCACAATTTAAAGTGGATTAATAGACTATAAGATAAATTACATTCAGAATGGTAATTTGAATCGGTAATTTACCCGGTAAATTTTCACATCTGTTTACCGGAGAAATACGAAGTAGGGCGATGGATATTCGACCAAATTGCTAGAGGGAACGTGAAACAGACTCATTCTGTGAACTGCAATGAAGATTTCCATCTAATATAGAATCCCGACCCGTTTCTATTGTATTTCGGATTATTTGCCATTGATAACACAAAACACTTCGAGAGGATGTGATATATTTGTCTTCTACGCAACGATATGGTTCAGCAAGCAAGAACAGACGAAAGTTTTCAATATAAATTTAAACTTTCTAATTTCATCTAAAATTTATCAAATCATGATTTAATTCAGACCTGTTGCCAAATAGACGTTGTCAATTTCAAACTTTCAATTGAACCTTTTATGTCGGCCAAGTATAGAAAAGAATCCAAGTTTATCTTCGTAGATAGATATTTTGTCGAGTTATCTCGGACAGTTTAGACTGGATATGTCTAAGTCTATACTGGCCATTGCCGAGGCTTAATAAATAAATGGTACCAAAATAGACGGAACTATACAGTGGATACGGATCTCGCTCCGATCAGAGAGAATGTACCAAGAAGAGTAGACGATAAAGAATTATTTAGTAACCCTTAGTATTAGGAATCTTGTTCTGGCGAGTCGCGTGATCACGTCGTCTGCTTAGCAGTCTGCTTTTAAACAGGCTTTAATTCATTGAGTTTAAATTTAAGCATCAGAGAAAATTGAAAGCTTTATCTTGCTATCTCGCTGTTTTCAACATTTATTTTCAGATTTTTTCTCAATGCTAATGTCAAGACTCTGCTTTAAAATTATTTAAATCTTTATGCAACCAATGACTAAGCCAATCACAAGCCACGAAGGCACCATTTTTAAAAGCCTTGGTTGCCTCTTGCGTGGTATATTCTCTTTGGTGGGATCGCTTATTGGGTAAAAAACGAGGGAAAAACCAAAGAAAACGTGTGCGGCTCTTAATGGGACGAAGAGCTTGTCCACTAAAAGCCCGGGAGGTAAACACCACCCGCCCTTAAGGCTACGACCAACTTCAACCCGCGAATACTGTTCAAAGGGGCCGATAAGAAACTAAAGCTTTTCTAACACGGCCGGCTTGGATCTCGTTTTGGAAATAAATAGTGTAGAAACATCTTACAAGGATGGCAGATATAATTTAATATAATAAGTTTAAACTCGACACCTGACCTATCTCGTTTCTTTAACCTGAAAATGCCATCGACTTATCAATGTCAAAACAGTGTAAAATAGTCTTTGTCTTCGGGCAGACTACCTTAGACCTGATTTTACAATTCACGTTTTCTAATTATTGAGAATATGAGCTTCAGGGGTAAACGGTCCGGCCCTTGAACTCCTTAATTTGCCCCAAAAAATTATGCTCTAATCTACGCTCTCCAGCCAAGGCTTAACTGTATTCATTCGCAAATGTTAAAATTACTACAATGTTTCGCAAAAATATATTAAACCCTATGTCCTTCGATATTAATTTAGTTGAGCGGATAATGTTGAACAAGAGTTACCAGACAACTATAACGGACACATCTTCAACTGAGGCAGTTCGATTCGGTTCGAGCTGATCTAAAGCTAGCAAGGCCAACCCTCTTATTGAGTGTAACTTAAGCCTATCCTAAGCCTAACACACTATGAATACCATGGGGGACAAGTTGCCTTCTTATCCGTAACCGGTTAACAACAGTTTCCCATCCAGGTCTTAACATATCTCATACATAGCTACTTGCATACCGCAGCCGCCATTACTTTTTGGGTAGAGTCATTTACCGCTACAACGTTAGAATATTTATATCTTCCGTAGAAGAAACCAGTTTCCTTTTAGTCTGACCTTAATCCTTCCAAGGTTGGATGTCCCTATACAGTTTCTGCGCTTTGCGTTGCGACTTAGTTGGGTGGACGAGCGGAGTACTTTTCGATAGACTTTTATTTGTAGCTGGTTGTTCGAATCTCAGTTTACCTCGTTCTCCCAATAAAACCGAAAAGGGAAGAAAAACATACACTGATCCAGCATTGAAGGACTTATACCCTATCTACCTTCTACGTCCACAAACCCGCTTACCCTTCAAGGAAAGAACGTGGTTTTTTTTCGTTACGTTCGGAAATCGACAACACTGAACTTGTAGAACTTCGATCATTCAAATTGCGGTCTATTAGGTCAATATCGTATTAAGTGATCATTCCATTTCACTAATAACACACAGGCATGCCTTTGGTTTTTTGCCTCTCGTTAAGAAGCACAGCTAGAGGCTACGGCTTCAAATTAGGACAAGTCAAGCCAAAAACCAGTCTTGACCACTATCTTAATTCAAACCCCGAGCCTCATTGGTCCAAAGAACTACTTTCAAAATTCCAATTTAAATACGCGGGGGCAAGGGGCACTGGTCCTTAAGACTAGTTTAATTATTAAAGACACCAAGGGTCTCTGTCCGGAGGGCCAGTTTGGAAAAAATCCTTATTTTGAAGCTTGGTAGGCTTGCCTCCCTCGTGTAGTGAACTCTGGTGCCGTCTGGCGTGGTTCCTTGGCGCGAAGGAAATACCCTAAAATTTTCCTGTGTTGGGTTCTCAGCAAGTAATTAGTGGACTATTGTATTTGAACAAACTATGAGTACTTTGTAAGTGCTAGTTTTGCAGGGATGTTGTGTGTTAAGTTGAAGGTACACACCAAGAAAGACGTTTCAATCCACACAGCCATCTTGACAAATGGCTGCCGGAAAGGTAAAACACCTTACTTATGGAATACGTTTCAACCAATGTGTCCATTTAAGTAGAAGTTCTGTCTGTCTGTCCGATAGACCTAGCTCAAAACCTTATATTTACCTAATAAGCTGAAATTATTCTCGCAAGCACGGTTGCCTGAAGTATAGTAGGTAAACACCAAGTGCGAGCTTCCTCAATCCTCGGCCATCTTGTCAAATAGTTAACAGAAATGAAAACCTCCAGTACAGAGTATTTAGAACACTTGTTTGCATTTTGGGAACCCAAATTTTTGCAAACATACGCGATACAGAAACGAGTCGTCTACGGGCAAAACACGCCAAGACAAGTGTCCCCGATCACCTCTGTGTTTCTAGGCTTCACGAGGACAGTGCATTGGCGTTGTATAAATATCGTAGGCAATAGCATGGGCTTCAAAATATAATCTACGTTGCAAACTAAGTGTCTGAAGTAATATTAATCACGCTAATAAAATAAGTACTTAGAGAAGAGGTGGGTTGCCTTAGACAACCTGTTTATCGTTGCCCTTGATAGATCCATTATGTTCGAACGCTAATAGAGAACTGATAGGCAAATACGAGCAGCCAAACAAATCGATTCCAATATCTTACTTAACCCCGAGTCAACTGAACGAGGGAACACTGGCAAAGGCTGCGGAAGTCCCGCTGTTCCCCTTCGTATAGTGTAGGGATAAAATTCCGGAAGCGGAGATTGGTCTTAGGCATTAGATTAGAGGAAGCGGCGGCCATGTTTATCTTGCAGGGGATCGAGGCAGCCGGAGAGCATCGAACGAAACAAATGGGATAATATCATTAGCCGATTGGCCCGCGACCAACAAGAGGACACTCGTCAGATAACTATATACCCCTCCACTCCTCCTCCCCTCAAAGGAACACTGAATAAACGTAATATTCTCTGTTTTTGTTTGAAACATCTTGTCATAATTACGATTCGTATTCCACTAAGTGCTCTTAGCTACCCCACATTGTCTGGGTGTTTTTAAGACTTTTCTGTTGACCCTTGACATAAAATTTCTTTTGATAGCAACCATAATGCAAATTTGGTAACAAATTATGACCATGTGTAAAAATCAAACAAAAATATGTTCTGACTTTCCCAGCTTAGGTACACTTTTACCTTTGAACGTACACTTCTGCTAGATAAAGGCACATTAAATTTCTTTGATTGGAGGCTATTGAAATTGTCTAAACAAGATGAGCACTCTGATATGTCTTACTCCTCATGTGTGCCAATTTCCTTGTTTTAGGAGCCAATGTTTGGGGACCCGTACCTCCAAAACAAAATGTTTCAGACCCCATGTTATTTGACACTTTTCCTATTTTTAATGCGTACCATTCTTAAAACAAATAGATCTTCAAAATTTGACTTAATTTTTTGATACTTGATTTTCAACACATTTTTGTGATCTTTTTAGTTCATATAATTAAATGTCAACTTAGCTTTGTTTTCGATGCCAAGATTACGGCTTGAACAGCAATTCAATACCAAGATGTTTTGAGCGTCGTTGCAGTTGGCCGATTTCTGCAATAAAAAGATAAATAGTTTTTAAAAAAGGGGTTTTGGTTTCTTACATATATCGATGGGAATTGGGTTCAGTCTCTCTTTGGGCGTAGAGTTGGCGGAGTAGGCATTAGTCCGTTATACAAATAGCATTAGTTTAAGAGCGCCCTCTTGTGACGCGAGGGACCATTCATGCGAGGGAATTACAGTAAGCTAATTGGAACGAGACCAGAGAAAATGGGTTTACATTTTATCGACGATTCGATGAAGTAAGAAACCGATAACATCTCTTGAATGGATAAACTTATTCCCCAATTTACTAAGCTTAATTTTCACGAAAACACAATTAATCATCAGGAACTCACTAATATCCTTACATCAATGTTTAACAAAGTTTCGAAGTTACGACACATCTTTTGTCCAATTACAAATGTACGACAATTGTTTGCTTCAAAATTTTCATTTGTACTATAAGATCAAAACGTTTGTTGGAAATAAGGTCGCTAGACTCCAAAAAATATGTGAAAACTTCTTTCGCGAGAGTGTAGAACACTCTTCATCAGAAGCAAATAGGGGTTAGTACGTATCTCCCGCTTTAGGTAGTGTAAGGCGTACCTTTCCCATAGAAAACACGGTTTTCACCGAAAAATTTTAATTCATCCAATCGGAGAAAGGAAAGTTATCGAGAAAACTTTCCTTACACGGTCCTAAAGCTAACTAAAACTGTTCAACTTGGACAGGCGAAGAGAAATTAGTTTCGGGGACGTGTATTAATTCATTCGAGACTTCCCAACAAAAACTCGATGCCTCGCAAAACTCCCTTTGATGCGCACTTCCCCCTATTTGCTTCTGCGTTCATCTCAGCTTTTACGTAACCGCCTAAAAACAAACATACAAACTTTCTTAAACAAATATAAGATATTAAGTCTTGGTCAAACCATAAGTTTATCATGCCTCTAAGTACACAAATACGGGTTACAATTGGGCATCTTCCGCAGGCTACTGTGACGTCAGAACTCCGAAGAGAGAAAATGTTGAAATTTCTGTCGCGGTGCAGCCACCAAGCGGTCAAGACGATTACTAAATGGGTCACGTGATAAAAAATCATCCAATGGAATAAAGGAGATTTTCACGTTTCGTATAGGCAGGCATTGGGGGGAGGGAACGAATTTTACTTAAGCAACCCCCTCTCTCTCTCTCTCTCTCTCTCTCTCTCTCTCTCTCTCTCTCTCTCTCTCTCGTGAGATAGAGGCGGTTTCAGTCGTGAAACATTCTAAAAGGGATAAAAGAAACGCTAGGCTAGGCAGTACAATTTTGTATTGAAGTTGAGGTGATAAATGATACGGAGAGAGTATAGGGTTTCATTAAAGGGAGCCAGACAAACACTATTGCCATAGGAATAGCAGGCAATTCTCTACTTAGAGGCATGATAAACTTATGGTCAAACCAATACACGGAACTATCTATTGCATATAGGGCTTTCAGGAACCCATTTTGCTTAAGAGTGCGTCATTTCGCCAATCTAATTTTCTCTATGTTATCTCGGGGAAGCAACCTACTTCAAAGCGTGTTATTACGCAACTTCTGATAATTCAAGTCAGCTTGAATTATGAGTCGATATTCGCGTAAAACCACAATGAAAACGACTCCATTATATCCGTGGTTTGAAGAATAGCCATTGAAGCGACATTTTTTAGAGCTGTTTGATATACTCTCGTCTTTGAATCATTTATATAAATTGTCACAAGATTAGAGATAATGGCGCCTGACACGTCGTAAGACGCCGTATATATGTTCAAAGAGAATATAAAAAGAGGAGTGGACGATTATAGCAAGTCTCGGCTGTGGTTTAGTTTAAATAAATGCCACTAGATGATCCCATAATCGAGGGGTGAAGTTGACTGACCCTCTAAGCTAGGCAAGCCTAGATTTTGCTCCGCCCTCATGGACGATATCTGATTGGTCTGCCTTCATAAGATTTTTGTTAATTGGCTTACTCTCATTGGTTGTAATATGTCGTCTGCCTTTAAACTAAATTTGTTTTAGAGTCAATCAGACTTGGTCTTAACAGAACTAATATCGGTCAGAAAATTAATGAAGAAAATAGAAAAATAACAAGGAAAAGTCTTAATTTTGGTTCCAATTGAAACTATGAATGAATATTTATTACTCCATCACGTGAGTGAGCATAACTAGGGCAGGAAAGCACGGGGTTACAAAATAATCCTAACCCTTCTACTCCTCTTGGGGTATATTCTCATTGATATATTGGCATCCAAGTTTGACCATGGCTGAAACGGCGATTTTAAAATAGCCATTTCCAGATAGATAGTACCAGAGTCACTGATATGAATTACAGTTTTGACAGAGCGTTCTTTCTTCTTTTTTATTCTCATACGTCATAAAGTATGTCCCAATAAGAGAGATGATAGCTAGAGGGCTCTGCCATTTCACATTTTCCAACAAGCCTAGACGTTTCCCAGAATGCAGCACAAGTCAGGACGAGCAAATCAAGCTAGCTTTTCCCCAAGTGTTCGAAGTTGCGAGTCTTTTGCCCTATTATAAATATACGAGACGTCTTCATTTACAGGCGATTCTTTTTACCTCTCAGGCTGACTATGACGATACGGAGAGGTATTACACTGGGCGTGTCTGTGTGTCTGTCACCGCTTTCGAAGTTTGCAAATCGGAGCAAACGTGTTCGCAATTTCTGGACCGCGTTCGCAGTTCACAGAAAGCAATATTAACTTCTACCCCATTATCATTGTTAGGGCTACGAGGAACGTCTAGCCTCTCAATAGCAGGGCTTCCACCAAAGGTTCACGCAATTGCGATATTTCTTACCCCCTTATCTTGAATCGGTTAACTTATATGCCCTAAATTTCCAATAATTGATAAAGAGGCAAACGCTAGAATTCAAACGTTAACAATAGCTATGTCTAAAATGATTTTAGGAATAACCATTATTAAAACGACGTAACTAAAATTAAGGTAAACTTTTGTGGATTAAAATAATTAATATTAATCATATTTATTTAAGTATTTAAGAAAAACCACTTAATTTGGTATTCAACTCTCGTCTTGAGTCGGAGAGGTTTATTTTGGTTTCCCAACTTGTTACTATTTTCTACTATTTATGAAAAGAGAAAAACATTATGCTTAACCAGAAATGTTGCTGTATCCAGCAAGTAGTAACTACGGCAGGAAGTTTATGTGGCACTCTTCGTTACGGTGTATGCCTAACACTGTACAACCTTAGAACATGCGCATTGGAAACCACACGGATTATTGCAAAATGATTTTTGCCCTTGTTATTTATATCTTGAAGTAGCAATCCGGCTTCATCACGATATTAAATGGGATCATTTCATTTGAATATGCCTTGTAGTTACTGACGGAACCTGTTTTAGGCTTAGCTTAAAGAAAGATGTACGAAATTCTTTTCCATGTCTGGAAAATAGGCCTAACTATCCAATATATTGCGGGAAAGATGAATAAAACTTGGCTGGCGTGGTTTCCAGATAAGAGCGTACGGCGTACGCGGGGACTATTCATATATAGCTGCCTTAATGGCCACTTTATTTTAAATTAGCTTAAGGTTTCTCTCAAAAGCGATACAGACGTGGGCTTAAATATGAAAGGAAAAGAAAGATACTTATTTCCTACTTCTTTACAGATAATAACCCGAGCTTTATATTTAGTTCTAAGCCTACTATACAGGGTGTCTCGAAACACTCTTCAGAAACAGCACAAACTATGTCTAAAGTCCAAACCGCTTTACCAAGGAAGTTCACGTTTTGCATTGTTAGGTACACACTTGGGAAGATTTTATGAGTCGGCGGCCATCTTTAAAAATGGCGACTAGAAATATACGCTACACCTTTCTTACATAATAACGGTCGTACCTTTCAACTGATTTAATTAAAATTTGCTGCGTTGATTGGCTATTAACTATAGACGGGCTTTGTGCCATTTAGGGTTGAACTTTAACCGACATTTATTATTAACATTAACTTATTAGATATGTTCCTTCCACAAGTATGAGTACTTTTCATATAATTCGTAATGCTACAGACTTAGAGCTCGAGCTAGTTCGAGAACGACAAGCGAGAATTGAAGTCCTACACTCAGTGGTTAATTTTGCAGGACTTCCATCTTCCTATTTAGTCTGCATTACTAAGCCTTTGACAGCGCCTCACCAGGCATCGCTTTACCTTGAATCTATGACGTTTCACCCACGTCACTTCATGTCAAGCTCTCAGTAACAGGTGACAAACTTATGGAACATATCTTATGAACTTATTATGCACAATACAATAATTCTTTTTGAAAAAGTTTTAAAATTTTTAATTAAAAATATCAGTGAAGTTTATGAACCAAGAATGATGGTGCATGGGAAGATGCAAAATCTGCGCGCCAAGTGTGGAACAACTCAGGTTGGGTGGGACGCCAAAAATGGGGGGAGGAATGGTAGGACTCGATGGTAATTGGTTCGTCTGTAACCCCTCGTGACCATTTACCATTGCGTCCGACTATTCCTCCCCCATTTATGCCGTCCCAAGCAACCTATGCCGTTCCACAGTTAGAGCGCCTATTTCTCTCAGATTTCGCATCCTACCACCATTATCCTTGTACGAACTACGAAGAATAACACCCTGTATAGTGCAGCTCCAGAGTTCTTTTTAGCCATATCGTAGTATACGATAGGCTCTTAGTTTGACCCGAGCCGTAATAGTAGTAGTAGTAGTAGTAGTAGTAGTAGTAGTAGTTGTGGCCGGAGTTTTCGCTTCGTTATCGTCAGATTTTAGCTTAAAAGGAACTTTATATTATCACAACCCACCCATAGGGGTTACTGGGCTCGGTTAGAGATTTAATTTTAATTAAAATTTTTTCAGGTCAGACCCGGGATTCGAACCCGGGCCTCTGGCGTGGTAGACAAACACTCTACCCACTCAACCATAGAGACTTGATAGAAACCTCGACTTTTTTATTATTTATTCTTATCTCTAAAATGTCGGGGTGATGTGGGGTGGGGTACCTCTTAATCTGTGGGGTCGGAAACTTTTGAATTTTTATCTGTGGGGTCGGATACTTATGAATTTGTATGTTTGGGGTTTTTATATTTATTTTTTTTATGTATGTGCTAATTAAATAGATAACGATTTTCCCCGTTTCCTACCTCGCTCCTCATGTGTTTCGTTCTCGTTCGGTAGCTATCGTCATCTATGTTATGTTTGACTGGAACGTTTTGGCGGTTAATTCAAATGTGGGTTTAGATAGAGCTAACATAGTGTTAAATGGGCGTTATGCGTCTGATCATTTTAGAATTGCTAAAGGTAATTCGAGGGGATAATCACTAAAATGCGTAATCACTATAACTAAACTTTCTCTTTCAAATGTTTCTGGGCATAAGTCCTTGTTAGAAATTTATAAGATGCGATAAGTGTGCATCGGCATAAGTCTATGTTGTAAACTCATCGAGGGGATTATCACTAAAAACTATCTGTTCTTCGATTCGCCGGAATATTAGAATTACAGCATAAGTAAATTTATACGGTTATAATTTAATCACTGTTTAGAGTAGGGAATCGAGGGGCTATTCACTCTGATTTTATGCACGGTAAATCATTTAAGCATTGAAAAAGATAGCGCTATTCACTCATTAGGGTAAGGTATAGAGGGGTTATCCACTCGTTAGGGTAGGTATAGAGGGGCTATTCACTCGTACGATATGGCTACTATTACGAGCCCTTGGGCCGTCTTGTTAAATTTTAAAATAGCTATTTGTTTTTGCGCTGTAGGCCTAGGGTTTTTAAGAGAGAGTAGGAAAAATATATAAAATAAACGAGGTTCTTACTTAGTTACTTCTCTATAACAAGAGATAATTAGATTAGGGCTAGCGTTATTTCGCTAAGTAAATTGCTCGCGTCCATCCGTTAAGCCCGTGAGCACAACTTATTCGGTATTCATGGAGTATAAAACATTTGGTTTCGAAGGTACGGGCCCCAAACACTGCCACCCAAAACAAGGAAATTAAATCTCACTTGAGGAGTAAGACATATAGGCCTGTTCATCTTGTTTAGACAATTTCAATAGCTTCCAATCTAACAACGTTAATAAGCATTTGTATTGCAGAAATGTAATTTTAAAGGTAGAAGTGTGCCTAATATGATAATGTAAAGTAGTTCATAGTTTACTACTGTATTACCAGGGATATATGTATTGTAGCTGAAGATGGCGTGCATTGAACTTGGGCTCCGTCTGGAGTAACCCACAATGGCCACCCCGCCCCTTTCGTTGGTTTCTCTACAAATAAACTATGTAATGGTCTATAAAGCATCTTGATATTCTCAAAGTCTCAAAAGTCAAACTAGTAATTTAAAATTACATTTTTGCCTTCTTTGGTTGAGTGCATTGTCCAATTTACAGGCATTCACGGTTAAGCCATAATTTTAAACAATCCTTTTCTATGGTGTAAATGCCACAGGCAACAGGTCAGCAATAATTTTCCCATTCAACTCGCTTTCATAGACGGGGGTTCGTCTAAGAAAACTCCCAACCCACGTCTCTTTGCAACACAATGAAACCCAACTACATCCAGCAAGAAAGCCACTGTTCATGGACAAGAGAGTGATGTTAAAACGAAAGGGTTCCTAACAGGGTCACTTTACAACCAGTACCTAATAATCACTAGACTCGGCTCCGTTTTGGCTTCAGTGTTGAATGCCTTCGACTGATATCGCTTGGCACTAAGAAGTAAGTATAACGGACATTGTCCCATCTTTGGGTTTATTGACAAGTAAGAAGCGTTGGCCTATATCAAAGGGCAAGCCACTGTCAAAGGCTTAACTCCCTTCCGTGATTAATACGGTGTCTCTTGACATTGTAACCAAGGAACCTCGAGTGTACTGGTAGCTATGGCTTCAGTGACAAGTGAAAGGTGGAACGCGTGTCTGGATCGATGCGCGAGCGGCGCGTGGATAATAAAGGGAATTTTAAAACAGTAGGTGACGGCTATAAACCGATCGCCCATTTAAAACGAATACAAGCATAGCCCGGGATATAATTAGTTATCTCATTGACACGCCTTCATTCTTAATACGTCTTATCTGACTGGACAGACTATGGAGCTACTGTGCTATTGTCAAAAGAAGCGCATAGACATCAAAAACGCAAAACCTTCTTGACATTTTTTTAAGTTCCAACATCTAATATCTTTTTTTTTTGAATTTTGGTACAATAATCAATACGTAATTCTTGATTAGAACAAATTAGATAGATATGTTGGCATGGTTTCAGTTATGGGTTACATATTTGGTGTCATTAAATGCGCATGTTTTGCCTCATTTACAAAGGTGTTTCTGCTGCATGTGAAGTTGGTCCGGATTTCTTGCTTCGTTAATATTGGTCGAAACAAATTGAAAGAGACTTTTAGAAGTTTGTATTTAGTAAAAGAATAAGAATTGTCGTAGGCCAATATTAACAAAATAATTAAACAAAGAGAATTTACTAAGAGAAGAAAAGATTGAGCTTCTGGCAAGATTTGAAAAAAAAACTGTGCCTACTTCCACTTTGATGAAACACTATAAGGTTGGCTTCTGATGATTGGCTTTATTCGCCACACCTCTCATTGGCTAAAGTATGTCGTCTGTTAAAAGACTGAACCCATTTTAGAACCGAGTCTTAGCGTTACCAAAACGAATATATTTTAAAGAGATGACAGTAAAAATAAATAACGAATGTATAGCCAAGATAAATAGGAAAAGTTTTGTTTTAAACTTTCTCGGATTCTAAAATTGAATCTCTAACAAATGATCATAATAAAATAAGATTGAGTTCTTAATTTGTAGGTACAAGAGATACATACAGAAGCATGCTTAATCAGACTACTAAACAGACGACGCCATCACGTGAACACGTGACTCACTACAACCCTAGAACTGACGAATTAAAATAAAGCTTAATCTTCTACTCCTCTCCTCCTAGGTTTAAAACTACCACTAATATCTGTACTTTTTTAAGAATTGACCGAATACACTATGTAGAATCAGGGATTGATTTAATTTCAGAAGTAGGAATGGAGAACGGTTACTATTCACTTCAGTCCGACTCATACCCCACCCAGTATAGAGTCCCTCCCTCCAACACGCAACGAAAAGTTTAAATTATCTTATTGGCTAAGTTTTTAACTACGTTTTGATGACGTTGCTGACGGGGACGGCGAAAAATACGTAATTCCTCTTTACCTCTGTCCCTATGACCCTCCCGCCTCTTCATTCATACCCCTCGTCCCGTGGAAGGGGGTCCGGGACTTTGACGCGCGTCCAGATTACTCTGTTCTCCATTCCTACTTCTAAAATTAAATCAATCCCTGGCTATGTAGAATCTCTTGTACGCATTTGAAATATAACTCACTTTAATCATCGTGTATGTATTAATAATATCTATGAGAGAGTGGGGGGGCGCGTTTCTCGCGAATATTGGGTTTCCGCCGTAAATTAACAAAGGAGCTGGGGGTTGGCGTGATAAATTGAGCGAGTCAACATTACATTTACACAAAGTACGGTACAACCCGGCCGTTCTCCTTTGACACTTGTGGACGGATATATTACATTTTCAATAACGCATCATGATATATTATGACGGCCTACAGCATTTATTTGGCCTCGGCCTTATAGTCCCAGCGTATGAAATAGACCCCGTTGCAAATTGACACCAGAGAGAGAACCTCATTTTTTTTCACTAATATGTTTAATATTCGAGCCCTGTTACCGTCAAGTGTGTTTTCCCGAAGTTTTCCAAGCTACGAGTTCCCAATTAACTTTTGCCAGATGACATCTTTATGATATATCTTAACATCCGTGTGACTTTTGGGTTTTTGGATTTCAGAAGTATATTTTGAACAATTTCTATATTGTCCTTTGCCCTATCAATTTAAATACGCTGGTGAAAATATGGCGGCGTAAGTTTATAATATATGTTCCATAAGTATAACATTTCCTATACCTAGCTTTCTCATGATACAAAGAGACTACAGCGCAGGCGCAAAAAGCGAGATGGAAGGCAAAGTTTTACCACCGTGTCTTTGCCTCCTAGTTACATCGAAATGGTCTATAGTCAACCTATCTGTTGCAGTGTAGGAAAACCATGGACTTTCTGAACAGGACAAGATTAAAGCACAGTGCACGAGCCGAGGAGCTAGTCATTCGCCAAAATTTTGTACACCTGATTACTGATTTCTGAATTTTTATGTGAATCCCGATGATTATATACGAATTCCTTGAGTTCTGTGATTACGATTATTTTGGGTGATTTCCATAATCTTTACACTGTTTTCCCGTTATTGCCGCAGATTATTTGTGATTCCAGTTTAAATTCCGTTGATTTTTGCTTTGGATTTTCGAATCAATTATGTGTGATTACCGAGATGATTACAAAAGATTACTAGTAAATCATGTGATTATTTCTGATTTTCTCAAGATTTCACGTGATTTCCAATGATTACCGGAGATTTCTGATTACCCACTAGATTGATTTTGATTACTGGTGATTTTCTAAGAATTCAAGAAATCATGTAGTCGATTTCTGCGGTTTTGTACACCTGATTATTCAAGTGACTCACCCCTCGGCACGAGCTTAAGGAACTATCCGATTATCACAATTCTTTACTGAATGATGATCGTACGTTGAAATGAGAAGATCAAGTTTCATCAATTTCTATAATTTTTCGCAAAAATATTTTCCGGAAATTACGAACCATTTAATCACAGTTTTAAAAATTTTAAATTTTTAAGTCGCCTTTAAGCAAACACAAACCGATTCGGAACAAAAATGAATCTACCAATATTTCAGCTTAAGTAATTAATTAGTCGTGATTAACAAGGACGCTTCCTAAGTATTCATTATTCGGGCGGAAAAATGTAATCCTTGCAAATAATAAGCACAGTGCACCGTGATCGTCTTTATAGAGTAAACTTGCATGGACCCTATATTAGGGACCAGCTAAGCTACTCGGCTTGAGCATGCAGTTGGATAATCAAATATAACTATGACTGTGCATAAAATATCAAACAAACTTTTCAATACTATTCTCTAAAGGCCCATTCACACTAGAGGAAAATATTACGTTCCCGTCGGTCGCTCTGCTACGTTCATTTTCCTGTGCAGACGCCAGAGCAGACGACTAGAAAGTAGAAACTAGTGGCGTTTACTGCGACTTTCGAACCAATTGGGACTTCTGAATACTAAAATTGCCCAATCCAAAATGATAAATGCTGCAAAGAAGTCTTAAACATTCCATATATCGTCTGCTAAAGCGTAGCTAACTCTTACAGTCGTCAATTCGACCTAATCGAGGCAGCTATGGCTAAAGAAATGGCGTTAACGAGGTAGGTGGTGCCATCTCGACACTGCGCCGATGAAACTGAAAATTTTCAAACTAAACCCGCGAATCTTTTACGTAGGCCTAGACGTTGGCAACCACGAACGAGGAAATGGGCTATTCTTCAATGGGTCACGATTTCATTTCACAGAGAGGTCCCTTTTCACAGAGAGGTCCCTATGCCACAGCTAACCGACAGCGCCCTCTACTAAGTATTACCATTAACCTCAGCAAGTTTTGGTATATCAAGGTCTGTTTTCAATCACGGGTTATACGCAGGCATGGACATTTTGTTGCTACGTTGCTAGGCCTCTATAGAATTGCGAAACAAAGTCCATGACAAAGCGTATAGTGAAGATTGAGGCCCAGTAACCTTTGCCGCTCACTTCATACGCGAGAGCGAGAGAGAGAGAGTGACAGACGTCACCATGGCAACGGGATAGATGCGGAGCAGGTGAGAGTGGCCGGAAGAGAAAACTGGGACTACCTATCCTATCCCATAGGTAAAGCTCCAGGTTAGCGAGGTGCGCGCACTACCAAGGTACAGCGGCGTTAGAATACATGTAAAGTATGGACCGGGACTACTCCGTTGCTGTTTGGAACAGGAAATCGATTCCAAGCGGGAGACATAACTCCCCCCTCCCTCCCTCCCTCCCTCCACCATACACCTCTCCCCGCACGAGATAAGCTCAAACCTGTACTAGCAGTACTTATATAACTAAAAATCATTGCGCGTACTAGAGGGGATGGTAAGCTTGCTGAGCCCTAGTACAACAGGTATTTTGAGGCCCACTAAAGGGACACGGCCAATTGCCTTATAAATTTTGTTTAAATGGCCATTTTGTACTTCTTCGAAGTATGCCTATTATTTAACTTTGGTTGTTTGTATGGCAAGGTCTGTCTGTGTTTCCCAAGAGCTGTTTTGAGAAATATTACCGTGACGTGAGATCTTCAGA
This sequence comes from Phalangium opilio, assembly GCA_019434445.1. Classification (NCBI taxonomy): domain Eukaryota; kingdom Metazoa; phylum Arthropoda; class Arachnida; order Opiliones; family Phalangiidae; genus Phalangium; species Phalangium opilio. The sequence goes on from JAEQBA010002799.1 coordinate 629,642, forward strand.
TAAATTTCAAAATTGGCATAATACGTGCATGGTTGTTATTGCCAACAATATCATATTTTCACCACAACATTCTAATTATCGCAAGAAGTGGTTAAAATTTGAAATCACTAAAATCCGAAATCAGATATTGGCAAAGAAAGATTTTTTATACAGAGTGGGCTGACCGAGGTGCATTGGGTTCATTGGCAATTTGAAGTTAAAAATGTTCTCTGACCTTTGAACCTTAAGGCTCCCTTAAACAAGTTACAATTAGAGTATTTTTCTCATAACCCCTTAATTAAATTAGCATTTCTTTCAATTGCTTACTTAAATTTAAGGGAACTTCGAAAACTTTGGGAAGCATTGTCAAGTCTCTTGCAATTTTAAAGAGAACTAGCTATCAAAGGTTTGGCAGGTGAGCAGTGATTTGACGGGATTTCATCTGATTAGCTTAAACTTATTGAGCATCTTGCATTAAAATCGCTGTGAAAATTCGAGCCTGTGTCCTTATCGTACCATGTTTGTAACCTTACAGTGTCCAAGCCACGGTTTTTGCATCGAAAAAGTGCCTTTATATCCTATTTACTCTTCATAGGTTTATTGTGAAACGTTAAAAGGTAACTTGCGCTGTAATCGATAATCAACTTCGTACCATACAACGGAAAATAATTGTTTTCATATCTCCAACATCGCAACTTCAGGCGTTCCTTAGTCAGGTGTAATCGGTCACATTCAGCTATTTCCACACAGACTCCATGGACTCCAAAATTAGCCTACATACCTCTAAATTCTACTTGACGTGCCCCGGTGTTTTAAAGAAGTACAAACCGGAAATAGTGTTGTGTTTCTACATAGAATGCAACCCAAGTTTATTAATGAAGCACAAACCGGAAATAGTTAGCTTTCTATGTAGGAATACTAAACACTTAATAGTCTTCCTAATTATTTCCATCGGCCTAGCATAGTTACTGAGAAGGGCCCGTTTAAACGAAGTCGGGTTCAAGTACCAAAAGTACTCTCTTACACTCTTCATGCAGTATCTTGTTCTTCTATTTGACTTCACGCACGAGACGTTAATTCACTTATTAAAGTGAAAAGTCCCTCTCAACAACTCCATCTTGTAAGGAAACATAGATGGGTGTTTAATACTCGGGGTAGGAGTGGATCGAAAATGTTCCAACTCGAATGGAATAAAAAAGTGCCCTCAAAAACAGATGCTTTAAAGTTTTCCTTGCCCTACATAACATTATGAGCGTGTGCCGTTGACACTATACTGTGGATCTGAAGACTGTTGACAAGTGGAAACGAGTTGTAACGTTTTTCCAATCTAATAAGAAGGAAGCACCATTGGAACTCGGCGACACTGAGTGAGAGGTGTACTCTAAAAGGGTCACGTGACCGCTATAGAAATAACCTTTAGTAAGTAACCATCAATTACGATTTGGTGACACCCAAACTCGCCATGACCCAGGGTTGGCAAGTTTTAAACAAATTGTTTTAAACTTTGGTTTAAAACTTGTTTTAAACAGCCATGAAAAAAAACATTAATTTGTTTAAAACGTTTTAAACAAACAGTTTAAAACATGTTTTTTATGGTGAGGAATTTCGAATATTTTAAACTCGTTTTGTTTGAAAATGAGCGAACATAATAGAATAATAATAGAAATAATAAGCTTCAGTCAAAACCTTGCAATAATTTGACTGTTTCATATGAGTGTTTAATTGTTTGGAAACCCTTCCAGTTGATTTATCCGTTACCAATCTGTATTGAAGACTGATATTAAATAATTTGATTAAGAATAACTTATTTTGTCGTCTACCTAAGGTAAAGGAACAACGTTTTTCTACACTGTTGGTACATTTTACTGTTCTAAAGTGATTACGCGTAATATTTAAAGCCAGTCCCTTGACAGTGCTAAAATTAATACGCTTAATGCGTAAACGGAAAACATGAAGCGCCTACAAAGTAGAAAGCGGCGGTGAAGTTTCAAATGTATGAGTTCTGACCAAGAAACTCTGCAGTGTGGAAGCGAAAATTCCTTAATAGTGGCCACAAAAGAAATCAAGCATTTGGACATTTGGGGTTAAATGAACAATTTTACCCATCACCCTCATTTTGTATGCGCTATTAAAAATTACATTTTCGTTTTGAAAAGATCTCTTGCTCTTTTTAAACAGTCAGTAGAACATTTCAAATATTCAAAATAGATCCCTCAACACGTACCCCTTTTTAATAATTAATTTCATGATAAAATGTTTCCGGAAAATCTAATTTTAAATCGTGTTTTAAACAATAAAAACACAACTTTTTTTACCACATTTTTGCCAACCCTGGCAAGGACCCTTTCTTACACCTTCAAATTCTAAATTTTAGGAGCTCTAAGTGATTTCGTCTTTTCGTGTTTTTTTTCTCAATACGTTTTCGTGATCTGTTGGTCAAGCTGTATGATACTCGCTTTGGGTTCAAGTGGTCCCTGGTTCTAATTCCACACGGACAATTTCTTACACCTTGAAATTCTAAATTTAAGGAGCTCTTGCTCTTTTTAAACAGTCAGTAGAATATTTCACATATTCTGTATTGGTCGCTTAACACGCACTCCCTTCAAAATAATTAATATCACAAAATAATTTCGGAAAATCTAATTTGTTCTTGAAAAAGCTCAAATATGTTATTTTTCAATAAATTTGGAGGGAATAAATCGATTAACAATTAAATAAGTTGATTGAATTAAATTGTGATTAAGAAATAAATTAATATAAATAAAGAAAAATCGCAATGTCGGATCTTCAGTCAATTGACAAACGTCACTCTCATCGTTTGTTTTTTCTGTCTTGGTCCAAACCAAGACCATTTTGTTTAATCAAGCAGGCTGTGAAAATAAGCGCCTTGCGCTAGCGGGAGAAGTGGCTTAACTGGAGAGCCGCGATGTATAATATATTTGACTATTAGATCTGGAAGAGTGATTTAAACATGTTTAAAACTAGTTTTTTTTGTGTTTTTTTACTGTTTTTTTCTACTTGTTTAAAAAACAGTTTAAAACAAAAAATCGTGTTTTAAACAATAAAAAACACCACTTTTGTTTTTTTTAAAAAAAACTTAATTTTTGCCAACCCTGCCATGACCATAGACAATATACCAAAAGGAGTAAAAAATTGAGCTTCGGGTTTTAGGGTTGTTCTGGTTCCGGTGGTTCACTTGCTTCGCGTCGTCTGGCTCATGCACCTATTAATTTTCGCCAAAATAAAATTTTTACTCATTATCTTTGCTAGTAATTGATTATTTTGTTCAAAAGTTTTTCTAAAAACAATCGTTTTGATAACGCTAAGACTGATTGACTTTAATATTAATCGAGTCACTAAGCGGATGACATATTTCAATCAGTGACCGGTATAGCGAATAAGCCAATCACTAACCAGCAACCGAAGGTAGTTCCCTAAAAAGGGGAAGACTTCTTTTCTCAAAGCCTTGGTAAAGGCTTAATCTTCTACACCTCTTGGTATATTGTCTATGATAGTAGAGATTTAATTACAGTTATGGGCAAATCCCTGGTAGGTTTGTATGAACTAGCAATATATCAGAGCGTCTAAACCTGTTCTTCGATAAAAGGTAAGTGATTGTAAAGTGAAATAGGCTGGTGTTTGAACACCTTGTTTACTTAAAACGGAACAGTTGGTAGGTTGATCTTCCAAAGACGATTGATGTGACTTAAAATAAAATGACTTGTGTGGACTGGTAACGTTGAAGAAATATCCCACGTCTTTAGATTCACATAAAACCGCACCAAGCGGACGAAACTACGTCCCTTCTTTTAAAAACCCGTCTATTACCGAGTTTATGGGATCTGCTGAGTGCTGAGCATGTGGCCATTTAACAAACTTAGAAAACAACAACCACAACAACGACTGATTCAAACTAATAGCCAAATCGTTACTATGTGACTAAAACACTTTCGCCTTTAAGATGAAGTACGTCTCCAAAATATGATTGGTCGTTTATACCAAGACATCTTGTAACGAATTCTTTGTACGGTTAATGTACCATAAGACTCAAGAACAAAATTTGAAAGAGAAAAATTAAAATGAGTAATATATTTTCAATTTTTTTATATATGGGTAAGAGAGATTTTGTAAACGTGGACGGCAACGTCTGAAACATCTATGGCCTACAACTTATCTTGTGTAATTTAAACCTATCGCCAATAAAATCGCAGAACGTCTATAGGGTGCATCCCACACGTTGACGTACACGTTTTTTTGAATAGTTTCATAAACTCGATAAAATGAAAGTGAAAGTATGGGAAAGAATACGCTTGTAGTCTATGTACGCTCTCTCGTAGTCAATATAGCGCATGTGCCTGCAGAGGCTTAGGCCTTTGTCTTGGACTTTTGTCCGGAAGAGAGAACTTGATTGTTTATAGACTCACAAAGAGAAAGGGAAGATGGGTAGGAAGGGGGTAAGGAAATGCTTTTATTTTGTCCAATGTACCATTATGGGAAAGGACTTTGAGGGGTCCGACGCTCGATCACAAAATTCAATATTATTTTGATTAGAGCTAAAATGAAATATGAGGCTAAGTTGGCTACTTCAGTCTTCGTGGAATGTCAGTCTTGCACAACTTAGGTGAGCCAACAATTTATGGTGGTGCTGATGAGTTTCGTAAGTTCCGGACTCCTACCATAGAAATATTGAAAATCAAAAAGTCGTTTTCATGGATACTTGACGAAGATTGTGGTGAACTTCAAAGTGTAACATATCCTGGCCTTTCAATTCTGCTTCATTTGTTTTCAAATTTCAATCGCACAAACCTAACCCCTAAACTAAACTAACCAATGCCAGCCTACAGTCAAGAATGTCTACGATACGGGGAAGTTATGAGAAATTTAGTACGACAATTGAACACCAATGGTCTGATTTTCATAACAGGGGTTACAGATTTTACGGCGTATGAACTGTTCGCTTAAAACAATTGGTTATCTTTATCTACTACCTTAAATGAACACTTATTAGGTCTCTTTCAGTAGTACCAACATTTTGAAATGACCATATATATATAGTCAGAAAATTGACCACCGACACTTTTTTGGATGCAGGCATTCAGCTCAACACTTTGCTTCGAAGTAAGCAACTAGTTTACTCATCTATTTGAGTCTAACTATTGTATCGTCTGAAAGCCCTTCATTTTACGTGACCACACGTGACTACTGCCTAATTTAAGCATCAGCATTTGGATCATTAGTCGTCTTGTAAACCGGGCTCATGACTCAATACACAAATGGAAACAACGGTTTTCAGTTTTCGCTTCTCGTGGATAACACCTTACCCTAGAGTCATCGGCGACAACATTTGGAGTGCGGTACCCCTTGAATCGAGCTCTAAGTTTGCCGGTAGATAGATTGGGTTAAAGAGGTGCTGGTCGGTCGGTTTATTATAGAGATGAAATAGATGGCGCGAACCTATCTTGGAGAAAAGCCAAAGCATCTAACCATTCATAATAATCATGCACCAAGGAAAGCCCGCTTCCCTCCGCACTTTCCATCACAGACTCAAGCGAAGCAATGACTTCAAGAACAGTCAGGCACTCGCGGTTGCATTCGGATTAGAGATTTAATTGAAATGAAATCCAATAAAATGTTCCAGCCACTTCAAAGACCATTAAACTTTATGGACTGAAATGGGAATTTGACGCTTGGTTCTAGCGAAAAAGAGGTCGACATAAACGTCATGTCTGAGCACACCTTACCAGTAGGAGCGCCTACAGACAATGCCAGTTGAAGACTGGGAATTTTCGCAAATCATTCGTGTTCATTAAGCTTAGTTTATGGCAATAGGGAGAACGGCATTATTAGGCCCAAGTTTCCGGCCTACTTTGAATAAAGGTTGCACAATCGAACATTCATTAGTGCACTACAGCTATAGTATGCGGTTTATATTCGACTAGCAAAGGTATTCGTTGTTCCTTGGGTGTTTTAAGTGGAAACCCTAAAGAGTTTCCGGTCATTATAGACAACTCTATTTGCATGACGTCATTTTTCAGAAACACTTCTCTCCAACTTTCAAATTTAATAAAACCATTCTTCATAAGGGGTTAATAATAATGATAAAATGTTCATAACAGTTCACCTCAGTTCCAAGCATTTGCAATTCAAAATTCCCCCCCCCCAGTGTTAATGATATCAACAATGTAGTTTGATCAAATTCGGACGTTAACTAATTGTGACTATGCACAAAGAACAAACATAAAAACAAAGAAGACACTATCTCATATATTAAAAAGAGATAACTGAAGCTAATAAAACTTTCTACTCGATGTTTAAGGACAATAATAAATGAAGGTGGGTATTTTATTATCATTCCTAATGCGAACAGATCTTAGTGGCTCAGGTTGAAAAGTCCTTAACGCGGTAGCTCCATCACGCATCAGGCTTCGTCTGCCTACCTCATCGGTGGATGCAATATGTTTTGGCCATTTGTCCCGCACCGAGAGCGATAGAGTTGGACGTGGCGGCGGGTGGGTAGGGGTCATCCAGGTGTCTCTGTTTAGATAAAATATTAGGCCTAGTTGCGCCCTTTCCCCTCCTGTACTAACTTCGAGCCGCTGGTCATTCAACGCCAGAGAACGCGCAAAACGTAACAAAAACAGAATTAAGCGCAGCCACAGAGAAGCACGATTCGAGTACTCGGTGCATATAGAGATTCTCTACAAGGTATTGCATTTTGCTCGGCTCAGAGGAGTCTAACAATAAATACAAAAATTGCGAGAACTATTTACATAACCTTGAAAATTCACTTCACTGTCATAATAACGCTGAAGTCTAAGGCACATTGTTTCTGTGTGCATTACCGTAACGACATATTAGATAAGTTGAATCAGAAGTGAGATGAGACTAGAAGTGAAGGGCTCTAGCATTGGTAGTAGATCCTGGCACTAGTGAACAAATTTGAGGATTTTATGCCACTTCCCACGCGCCTACACTAGAGATAAGAAAAATTGGTCGAGTTCCAAAAACATTTCCTACCCCCTTCCCCTCAACCTAAAGCGGCCGAACACGGACGCGGCTCCTTGAATCTAGTTCGGCCGTCTACCACCGCGAGCGTCTCACGTTTTGGAGGGAAAATTCAGAAACCGCTACTAGAGGGCCAACCGCTCTTGTGTTATCAAGAATATTCACCTTCGCCGAGTGAAGAATTTGGTTAGCTCAGTACTTCTAGTCTCGTCTCACTTCTGCTTGAATTGAGGCATTTACAGGTATACTTTAAAAAATCGTTAATAGACTATTGTTGACATAATATATTTCTGAAGCACCGTGTATGCCACTAGGTATTTCGTTAAGGCTATTACTGGCCTTCATAATCTGATTGGATCACTGTCTTTAGGATTTCGTGTCACTCGTGTTATCGCGTTTTGATTCGTTAGCATTTTATTTATATTCTATTAATTTATATAAATTTCCTGATCTATTTGTTTGGTTTTAAAATCAGACCGATGCAGACAATGCATCATCTCGAATCTTACACAGTGGAGCGTGTATTATCTACCTTTCTAGAAAGACCAATAATACGTCATTAGAGCCATCACGTGAGGTTGACGATTAAATAGCCAAATTCCGTAGAACGTCACAGTTTCTAAAACAACCGTAATGGTGCCTCACATCTTCCCATTGTTAATTTTTAATAGACTAAAAATAATCTCAGAAAAACCAAAAATTTTAGATCCTCATATCATGGCCTTCGATTTAAAATTAATACTTAAAAGTTGCGGTCCTCTCCTTTAACAAAAGGAGCGGTAAAAATGAAACTCCCTGTATCCGTTCGACGTTTTCACTTTGGTCATCTAATAAACGGAGACGAGTCAGCGAAGTCTATTCTTTTTATCGCTAGCCTCGCACCAAGATTATTAAGAGAGAGAGAGAGAGAGCGGTGAAGGAGCACGCCGTTTTACTTTTACTAGACTCGCCATGAAGTTGACTAATTGAATAGCCTTTCACCGCCTAGAAAACCACTTCTTGTGGATATTTGTAAAGACGGCCAACCAAAATATGATTTAAGAAGAACGCCAGCTTTTCCGCATTAAGCCCCCCCCCCTAGCTAGTTGTCTTTTCTTCTAAAGGCCTTTTCAGACGATACAACTTTTGATTCAACTAGATGCCCAGGTCAAAAATTTGTGTAGGCAAAAATTGGTCAGTTGTCAACTTCTAATTTTGATGATTAAACTTGTCCAATAGGTGATTTCGCAACTGTTTCTTAATTGAGACGTCACACAAAGTCCTACTTCTGTCAAAAATGAGTTTTCGTTGGTAGTATTTCTGGAGGGTGATTGTTATGTGTCGTCTGCTACAATTAGACAGTCCGAGCTACAAGTATAAAGGCTTACAAACATGCCAACGTTTAATTAATTTGGTTATGAAATAAATATTAATATTACTATTATTAAACAGGAAACCGACCATTTAGCTGACAAATCCATATTCATTAACCGAACTGTAACATTTGAACAAGCAGACAGCTTAGTCCTGTAACCCTAATCTTGAATATATCAATTTTTCACCTTGAATGAGGTTTTCCCATCAATAAACCTATGACGTAGTAGTTGACATTGCACAAACACTAAAACAAGCTGGAGCTTTCTGACAATTTGCGAAATCACCTATTTATATTCACACGTCCCAACTAGTTTACTTAACTCAAGTTGAATCATCTAAATGAGTCAAGGAACTGTATCGTCTGAAAAGGCATTAAGTCAAAATGAAAGCCACGAAAAGACTACTAATATAGGCTTAGGAGGCTCGAGGAGGCCAACTTCTCAGTCCGCCCTCGTTTCAAAACCGGTACCACACGGTGCTACAGTGTTGCACATGCGCAATCCACGCAATTGAGAAAAAAATCAGATAAATTTGTTTAGAACCACGGAGGAAGCGCTCTCACTGCTCTAACCGCTTTTTCTTATCTACCCTTTTTAGGATCCTGGTCATGGAGGAAAATAAACAGAAGAAAAGCCAGGCCGGTGTTTACCAGACATTTGATGCCAAGTTTCCAGTGGGTAAGTAATCGGATACACTCGCACTTTGGGTGGAATAATTGTCGGACGGGTAGAGAAAAAGAGTACAGTCTTTTCCTCTCCCATTTTTCCTCCATGTCCACAAACATTCAAAAATTAAATAGAAAAAATGAAAGGGTTCATTTCGGCCACAAAATTGCTAAACTTCCTGTTATGGAGATACGGCGATTCCTTTGATGTTCAGCTACAGGTAGGCTTATAAACATTCTTCCGTTTAAACTGTCTGCCATTTGAAACAATAACAAAGGAAAAAATGATTCTCGCCTTGACTGCGCCGAGAAGGGTGTCGTACTATTTGGGGTTAAATGGAAAACGGGGATTTATTTCAACAATTTCCGTCGCAGCTTGTCTGCTCCCGAGATATATCGCTGTTTTCAGCCCCCCCTCAACTTCCAAAGGACACGAGTCCCCAGACCTTACCGATGGAACAAGCGTTAAATTTTAAGCTCCATTTAACCAAGCTCAACAGTTTCCTTAATTAAAATTAATTTAACTTGCCTAATATTGACCAAAGTAATTGTTTCGATCCAAAATAACTAAGAAAAACTGGATGATTCAAAAAGATTTAACCAGGGATAGATGTAATTTTAGAAGCAGGAATGGAGAACAGAGCAATCTGCGCGCGTCAAAGTCCCGGACTCCCTTCCCCGGGACGGAGGGGTATGAAATAAGAGGCGGGTCATAGCGACAGAGGTAAAAAGTTATTACGTATTCATCTCCGTCCCCATCAGCCACGTCATCAAAACGTAGTTTAAGTGAGCCAATAAGATCATTTTAACTTTTCTCTACGTGTTGGTGGGAGGGGCTCTATACTGGGTGGTCTATGAGTCGCGCTGAAGTAAATACTAACCGTTCTCCATTCCTATTTCTAAAATTAAATCTATCCCTGATACAGGCCAAGAGTTAATTAGGCTTAGAACCTTTGAGAGTTTAACATTTCATACAGCATCATTGCCAGGATCTCAGGAAGATCCTCGCGAAATTTCAACCTTTCCTCTCATCCGGAAGTAAGATACGTATCCTTGAAAGGAAGTTATCTATATCCGCCTCAGGAAATAGATCAAATCAAAATTTATTAAGAAGCTTATTTGGAATTTCATTCAAATTTCAGAGCTCTCGGAAATTAAAATATGTTACCGATTTTGATATTGTTTTTATCAACAATCTAACGCAATTAAAACACGATTATTTTCTCATTTCATACTCTCTTTAAAGTAGAGCCCCCTCGAGAAACAATTTTAAATTTTAGAATAAAATTCGATGATGATTCAGTTTCAACAAAACCGAGGCAACAGTAACGCGTTAGCCCCAAGGACATCAAAAACTCATTACAAAGCCCAAAAACTATTCAGTCGTTTAGTCAAATGAACACCGAGACTCTAAACTAATTCTGTTATTGAAGTATAAAAAACATCTAGAAATTCCGCTAGTTTAAAAACGTTTTGTTAAAACGCACAAAAAAATGTTGTATCAAGAAGCGATAACTAGTTTACTAGGGAGAGGGTATAAGATGCTAAAGTATTTGCGCGCCATAGTCCCAGTACCCCTGTCAAAATACAAGGGGGGACGTAAACGGAGAACGGGCTATTTCGCCTCGCGTCAGTCGAAAAATACGTAATTTTCGTCATTCACGTGAGTTTTCAAGAACCAATTAGATGTTGGTTTTAATTTAGAGGCGGGGATTAACTCTGCACCTACGTTTGGACTGGAGATTAGCTGGAAATGTGGCGAATTTACATCTTCTCCCTAGTAAACTAGATATCGCTTCTTGGTTGATGTTAAGATTATTTTTCGCTATTAATGGTGGTTATCTGTCAGACACTTGTCAATTTTGAGGTGGTCATAGTATGCTTTTTTAATTTTAATTTTTTTTTCAACCTGTTTATATTAACCACTAAAAAACTTTAATACCGTTCTAGTGAACCATTGTTCTTCCCTGCTTTTAAAGGGATCCATTTGTAGTAACGGAGAGAAAATAAACATTAATTAATTAATTTATTAATTAATTAATTAAAATATCTAAATGTTGTTTTTAATTATGTGTTGCGTAGATCTGAAAAAGTCCATCTACAATACTATTTTAGCTGAACAATTTGCTAGTTACCCCGGTTATCAAAGAACAACCGTCGTGTTAAGTCTATTATTGGCCTACAAATAAACTCACTGTCTTTAGGACTTAAGTGACTGTTTAAAACTGGCTCTTAAAGGATATCTTCAACATTACATTTAAATTCAAATACAACGCAGTAAAAATTCTTCTAAATTTAATTATCTAAATTGAAATTTAAATCGACATGTAAGGATGCGACATATAATCGAGCATAGAATTTGTTTCAACTTCCAAAAATTTGTAATGCAAACACCCCAATTTAGACCTTGGTAAACGATACAATGCGAATATATCGGTATTTAAGTGTTGAGCTTACCGTAAAGGTAGTTCGGGATCCCACTGTCGTCAACGTCCTTCTCTGCCGTAATATACATTTTAAGAGAACGTCGAAAGAAAATTAAGCCGCAACTTCCCAAACGCGAACCACTACCGCGTAGAAAATCACGAATAAATTAAGCTTCGTTAACCTTCACAAAAGTCGACCTTTACACCACCGAACCGAGAACACTAATAAATTTCCAATAGGGTAAAGAGGGGGCGGGGAAGTTTTTTTTTAAGAGGTCAAAATCCGATTACAAAAAAAAATTATTCAAAAATAGACCTAAAACTGTCCTTGGTTATATTTTTCTCCAAGGAGCATTTTTTTCTGGAGTGAGAGTATCGCTTCCTTCATGGACCTCATAATTCAAAAGAGGTCCAGAAAGAAGCCCAATTTTGTTGTTGTGTTCCATCAGTATGACACTAGTAATGCTAGAGACTTGAGAGCTAGTTCGAGAACGACAAGCGAGAATTGATACATTAGGTTTTGCAGTCCACGTTACTATTTAGTCTGTACTAACTTTGACAGTAGCGCCCCACTAGGCTTCGCTTTACCTACGTCACTTCATGACAAGGCCTCAGAAACCAGTAACAAACTTATGGAACATATCTTATGAACTTATGCTTGACCTAAAATAATAATTGGCTCACGGTGTCCTACAGGATTATGTCTAGTCTAGTGACTGCTTCTTTAAACATATGCTTTAGACACAAGATGTGTCATGAGTTCATAATCGGACCACAAATGTGCACTCGTAACTTGGTAAATACGATCCTGCACGTGCACCCCAGCAACCCTACTCTACCTTAACCATTCCTTGAAACGAAAATGGTAATTACGTTACTTCCGGCATTGGTAAATTAAGCGTGAAGTTAGCGTCATTTTAACCATTGACAAGACTGCGTCTGTTAATTTATTTCAGCGCCGTTGAACGTCGGTTCGTTTCAAAAGAAACCGCGTTCTTTTATTCGACTGAAGAATTAACTTTCTTTTTATTATATTCATTATTCCAGGTGGATGCCTTAGAGTTGGAAACAAAAGGACACTCGCTATGACGCGTTGTGTCCCTGAAAGAAGAATGGCCAATAAGAAGAAGGACCCTGAACATATTTCGCCCTCCTCAACACGTCTTATCTCGAGATAAAGCCCAGGAAGAAATTACTAGATGGGGACGGCTTACCACCTAGGGTGCGGGTTCCAAAAGAAGCGAGCTTACAAAATTCGACCCAAAAATTGTTCGACAAAGACGCGGAAATTGTTGGACATAATATAGAATTTTAAAAAAAAAACCGATAAGCTCGTACGCTTTGTATTTTCATTTGGCTAGAAGACGATAACCTGACCTGAACTAGCATAACCTAACCTTGCAAACCAAAACAAACCTTACACAACCCAAGCCAACCCTACAAAACCCAAGCCAACCCTACAAAACCCAAGCCAACCCTACAAAACCCAAGCCAACCCTACAAAACCCAAGCCAACCCTACAAAACCCAAGCCAACCCTACAAAACCCAAGCCAACCCTACAAAACCCAAGCCAACCTTACAAAACCCAAGCCAACCTTACAAAACCCAAGCCAACCCTACAAAACCCAAGCCAACCCTACAAAACCCAAGCCAACCCTACAAAACCCAAGCCAACCCTACAAAACCCAAGCCAACCCTACAAAACCCAAGCCAACCCTACAAAACCCAAGCCAACCCTACAAAACCCAAGCCAACCCTACAAAACCCAAGCCAACCCTACAAAACCCAAGCCAACCTTACATAACCCAAGCCAACCTTACATAACCCAAGCCAACCTTACATAACCCAAGCCAACCTTACATAACCCAAGCCAACCTTACAAAACCCAAGCCAACCTTACAAAACCCAAGCCAACCTTACATAACCCAAGCCAACCTTACAGAACCCAAGCCAACCTTACACAACCTAAGCCAACCTTACACAACCTAAGCCAACCTTACACAACCTAAGCCAACCTTACACAACCTAAGCCAACCTTACACAACCTAAGCCAACCTTACACAACCTAAGCCAACCTTACACAACCTAAGCCAACCTTACACAACCTAAGCCAACCTTACACAACCTAAGCCAACCTTACACAACCTAAGCCAACCTTACACAACCTAAGCCAACCCTACACAGCCTAAGCCAACCTTACACAACTTAAGCCAACCCTACAAAACCCAACCCAACCTTACGCAACCTAAGCCAACCTTACAAAACCCAAGCCAACCTTACACAACCCAAGCCAACCTTACACAACCCAAGCCAACCCTGCAAAACCCAAGCCAACCCTGCAAAACCCAAGCCAACCCTGCAAACCCAAGCCAACCTTACAAAACCCAAGTCAGCCTTACAAAACCGAAACCAACCCAACAAAACCTAAGCCCACCTTACAAAACGCACTCACCTCGGCGTAAAGCGGAATAGCACTACGTCACCTAATCCTTTATGCAGGAAATCACAGATGAGGTAGAGTTGCTTAAAAGATTTCTCTCTTTGCGCATGTGCGGAACTGTAGAACCGAGCCGTTGCTCGGAACCGGTTTTAAAAGGTTGGTCTCTACGAGCCGCCTCCTATTTGTGCTCACTGGTTAAGTTTAAATTTCAGAAGGCCCAGAAACGGTTAAGCCTTACTTGAAAATGCTATTGATGATAAGCAGGTGTAAAGGTTTTTCAGACCAAAATTTAACTCTTAGTTTTACCAAAACCCTTCACGCACATTAACCTAATTAACATAGAGTAGATAGCTGCCAAACTTTGTCCTTGATTAGAAAAAATATTAATTATTAAAAGATATAATCTGAACCTTCAGATATTTAAAAAAAAAACCTTTGTAACAAGTGTTTAGGTTTAAGGTGCTACTATCTCTTTAAGGTTCAACCTCACCTGGGAAATGTATTTGAGCGAAACTAAAATAAAGCAAAAGGTTAAAAGGTAATATAGCAAAGTCATTGCGAATGAGGTTTTTTTAAACTTGGTCCTTAGATAAGAAAAGCAGGGAGATACAGGGACGGTGGGCTGCGATGGGAGGATTTGGGTCCCCAATAAAAAACGAAGCACGGTTGACTCCAATTGAAAAGCTTCGAAAAAGGGAGGTAGTTAAAATAATTGACGACCATTATCTAGGGACAAAAGTGCAGGCTGCTGAGCGACTCAGTCGTCAAGTCAAAGATCGATACCTTTACAATTACCGGTGAGGGTCACACCTGAACCCCTTCCTTACAACATCGCTTTTTAGCTATGGCCCATTCATTCAATATACCACACGCGGCTTATGAGTACAGAGTTTAAAGTGGCCTTCTCTGTGTGTCGGTATGTTTGTGGGATCTGCGTACACGAAAGAAATTTCTTTGGCCAGAAATTAGTTAAAGCAAAGGCCGTAATAATTGTTTTCCTGCCACCCAATGTATAATCAAGAAGTGATATCAAGTTTATTTGGGAGAATGTATAAATTCGCCGCATTTCCAGCTCTTTATCTTCAGTCCAAACGTAGCCTTTCCGGAGTTAATCCCCGCCTCTAAATTACAACCAGCATCTCATTGGTTCTTGAAAACTCACGTCAGCGCGACGCCAATGATAACGAAAATTAAAGTCATATTTTGAGTGTAGCGAAATAGCCCGGCGGCCTCCTTTTACGTCCCCCCTTCTTGTATTTTGAAAGGGGGACTGGGACTATGGCGCGCGAATACTTAGCCAACTTCTACCTTCTCGATCCCTAATAAGCTAGATATCACTTCTTGGTATAATGTTTCTAGCTCCGAACTGTTGTTAGTGGATTCATTGTGTAGCCGTTTTACGTATTACGAATTTTACCTCTTGAATATTAAAGGGAAAGTTACAACATAAGTTGGTGTTTTAAGAGTTAGGCTAACACACGTAGCCATTAACAATACGTAATCGTAATGTTTCTTGTTTGTACAAAATCGTTAAAAGTCGGTCTGGAAAATAGATTAGAGAGGAGCGTAGCTGTCTGCGGATGTCACCTTTGAGCTTTGTAGTAGCGATTTTCATTTAGAAGAGGAAAGTATGGAGATTAAAAATAAAGCTTTAAAACAAGGAGCAGAACTAATCTCGACTGATTTCTCGACATAAGCTCTGTCCTAATCAATTAGCCGAGCATTAACTCGCCTATGTCTAACTTCTTCGAAGCATAACGCTCTAATCTCCCATTTTACTCTGAACCTTAAAAATTATAAAGAATTTTATCGCGTCTCGAGCTCAAAGTGATTACTTTCAATTTGCCAGTGACCTTGACATACCAGTATAAACGTTCCCAGCAGGACTCGCTTTAACAGTGCTGACCTTGGTATGCTAGAATCCGAATCTCCACTATTCAGACTTGAAGGATTCATACCATGCGCCTAAAATTATATGGAATACAAAAAATCTCGACTTAAAATTGACATCGTACAACCCTTCTGTAAATGATAATTTGATTCGATGAAAATGCATTGCTGAAGCTTTCATATTGTAAATCTCGATATATTTCAATAAAAAGAAAAAATTTACAAGTCGTCGATGATGGAATTCCACCGAAACGTATATACAGGGTAGAGTAGGGCGGGACAGCCGATTGAGGACAGAGTTGTATGAGGTGAAATTGCAGACAGGTCCCTATACAAAGAGCAAATAAAATCACTTGAGCTCAAAAGGTCGATAGATGGACAGATAGGCAAGAGCGAAAGCTCGTAAAAACAGCTCCTTCGAAGTCTACTAATTCGGTTCCTACATGTCGCTTTGAGAAGCTCATTTTTTACAGAAAAGTAGCGAAAATCGCTAAATTTCCGAAAACTTAAAGCAGTACTGTGTAGCCGAAGGTTTTCGAAGTTGCACTACGTCATTATTCCCATTATGAATCTATTCCCAATGTTTTCTGGTTTTCAAAGAACACCTACTTTGAACAATTTCTATATTTAGATTTTTACCACGTGACCAACCAAGGTTTAGTGTATATGGGATTTATACCACGTGTCGTTAAATTGCATTCATTTTTAACTAATATTTATATTTGACAAAAAACCCAAATTTGAAAGTTAATCCGAACTAATTGTACATCTGGAATTGCATTTGCCACGAGAACCATCTGGAACCATCCATTCATTAAGACACCATACTTTCTGAGAGAGTTTTCATTGAATTTCTGTTACGCGAGTACAGGTGGGCCATCGAAGCGATATAATAAAATAAAAATCGATGAAATCTTCCCTTGATAGGAATGGAATGAAATGAAATGATTGCTTTGACAAGTTTCGGGATCGAGATCTCTCGAGCATGGCCATGCCCATTGCAGGGAGGCAACGCGTGCTTGGATCGCGGCCTCCTGACGATTGTCCCTTTCAACCTCAACCCAACGACGGTGTCAAGCTCCGTATACATTCCAATCACCACATTAAGTACACCTACCAAGTAACTCGCAAAAAACAGAGAAACTAAGGCACAAAGCATTGGCCGGGTGTTTTAAGTGAATTTAACAATCTGCATGATGTTATAGCCATTTTAACAAGTAACCGAGCCTTCAATACAACGATGCTAAATTTCAAGGGATTATATGGGATTGAGACGTTCATACACAAATAGAAAGATATATCTAATTAAATTTAAGGTTCTTAAAGGGACCTAAATGAAGGCATCTACGAGTGGGTATATACGTCATAGGCACGTGTCTGAAGAAGGTATGGTGTAACGAAACTTAGTTCGTTTTATTTCGAATACAACCTACCACTTCGGACAATTGGCGAAGCAATGTCGTGAAATACAATGGCTAGGTGTCCAGTTCTACTCCACGTGGAGTATTTGTATTTTGTAGGTGGTGCCTGTGACGTAATTCAAATAATTTTTACGCACAGGCTTAAGTATGGTTAGGGGCTACTAGATCCAACCCTGAAGAACCACGTCTAATGAAACTTTCGCTAGTGTTACTGATATTAATATGTAGTTTGGTAAAATTCAGAAATTAACGAATTGAGACAGAGCATATCATTAAGAAGTAACAAACCTTCAAGCGATCAAACAACCTTGTGAGAATCCAACCCTGAAGAACACCTTCTAATGAACCATCCTCTAACCATTTACTTTGGTCAAATTCCGAAATTAACGACTGGAGACAGTGCATATCATTAAGAAGAAACAAGCCTTCAAGCAAACAAACAAGTTTGTGATTCATTTAAAGAAACGAAAGCTACGTGGTTTTGCTCTCCATGCATTTCAGAAAGCGGATGATGATATGTCGAGAGGAACGGCTAGGTTGGTGGGGAACCGATCCAGAACTCGTAAAGGGTCACGGTATATATTCGTTTCGGTCCAATGTTTTACTCGTTTTTTCTCATTTCATCTTCAATCTGCCGCCGAGCTCCCGCGCGCTGCTCCCTAATCTCAGCATCCCTAGACACCCGTCCCAGACACCAACGTCAAAGGCAACGATACCGTCCCTGCTCTTTTCTTTCGAAGAGAACTGAGAGTGGGTTGCCAGTGGAGTTGTAGTATCTTTCGAGATGATGATATTTTTGATGAGAGTGTAAATCGCTCCTTGGTTCGGTTACGCCACGGATTGCGCGCGTGATAATAGAGGGGTTAAGTTACTAACCATGCAACTGCTGATGAAACTACCTATAAGTTCACGTAAGATTTGTTCCATAAGTTTTTCACTGGTTACAAACTGTAACTTCTCATGAAGTGATTGGGGTAGGTCATAGATTCGAGGTAAAGCGATGCCTGGTGAGGCGCTGTCAAAGGCTTAGTACTGCAAAATTGACCACCGGGTGTAGTCAATTCTTGCTTGTCGTTCTCAAACTAGCTCGAGCTGCAAGTCTCTAACATTACGAAGTATAGGTAATGTCCTTCTTATGCAACATATCTTATAAACTTGACATTATTTTTTAATGCAGTGGGATACTAGGTGCTATCTTTATCGCGCAACTTATTTTGCTAAATTTTTTCTTAAACTGTCTAGAATCTTTCTTACCGTTATACAGACGTATTCCAAAAACACAGGAATTACGAAATACGAAACCAAAAATTCCACCCTAATGTTGACAGAATTGAGTATTCTTCGGGGTTTTGAACTTAATCTAAGCAAGTCAGAGTTTTCTAAAAGATGTGTAGCGACAAATTAACTGTCACGAGATTTATCAGATCGACTTTTAAATTTCGACTCACGAAATCATAAATAGGGTTCACGTACAGAATTGACAACCAATGTCACGTGGTAATTGCAGGTCATTATAGGCCTGCAAATGGCTCACTAGCATAGCCTAGTGACTGCTTGTTTAAAGGGCGCAACCAGAGACACTGGTCCATGGGTAAAAAACCTCAATAATTTGCAATATAACCGGAAAAGGTGCCAAATTCAAACATAAAAAAATGCAAGCAGTAATAATTTAAAAAGTCGTCAAATTAGGTACGGTACACTATACCGACAAACTCTATAAAATCCAGAAACTAATTAAAAATGATGATCCAAAAATTTGATACTGTACCAAGAAGTGATATCTAGTTTATTAGGGAGAACGTATAAGATGCCTAAGTATTCTCGCGCCATAGTCCTGCAGTCCCCCTTTCAAAATACAAGGGGGGGGCGTAAAAGGAGGCCACCGGGCTATTTCGCTGCCTCTCCTCAGTCGGAAAATACGTAATTTTCGTCATTCGCGTCGCGCTGACGTGAGTTTTCAAGAACCAATGAGATGCTGGTTGTAATTTAGAGGCGGCGGGGATTATCTCCGGACAGGCTACGTTTGGACTGGAGATAAAGAACTGGAAATGTGGCGAATTTATACTGTCTCCCTAATAAACTAGATATCACTTCTTGGTATTACCTACTTCGATGAGCTCGCGTATAAAAAGCTGATTTGTGAAAAGCGTGTCTAGGCCTACATCCACTTCTCAGCAAAGCAAGACTCCCTCTAGAGTCTCTCCCTGATGATAAAAGGTGACCGGTAAAAAGGAAAACAAGTTGGGAAAACCAAAATTTTACCTCTCCGAGTCAAGAGGTCTACTAGTACAAAGTTATTTACCTAGATATGGAATTATGTCTCTTTTTTGAAGTAAAAATTTACGAAATATTGAAGCAGTATTCCAAGCATAGCGAATATACAGTAAAGCAGACGACATTTTACATCCAATAAGGATAAATCTTGGACACATGGAAATCAGTCAATGGCAAAAAGAACAGGAAATGAAGCCTACGCTTCAGCTGTTTACTCTTTATTCTGATAGCTACATTCGCAACTGGTTTGCATTGTAAACACTATCGTCTCGTCTCACCTCACCTCAACAATATACTTAGTTTGCCAACATGAGTGTTAACGTTAAATAATACCAAAGCTAAATTGTAGCTAGACGCACTGATACTCAGTGCGCACTATAAAGAGAATAAAAACTCTGTAGCTTAGCCCTACTAATCTAATTGCCAATATGATCTTTTCTTCAATTATAAAATCTTAACCTGATTAATTAAGAGTGTATTTAACTTTCGGCTCACTCTGAACCGTTGATGTCTTTTCATTTCAGACACGAAAATCAAAACCCAAAGTTTACTTCACCTCAGGCCTCAATTATTTACTCTTTCTTTCACTAAGCCTTTTGCGGGTAATACTAGATATACTCGCCGGAGTCTAGATCTTAGCTTTCTTCATGAAATCACTAAACCAAGGATTATTCTATATACAGATGTAGTATAGCTTAAGTAATATATAAACAGCCATTTCAAATAAAGATATTAAAATAAATCTTTGGATTATCAAAAAGAAACAGAGCTTTAAAGCTACAAAAGTACTAAATGCATCATAATTACGAAAAATATTTCCACATATTCACTTTATATTATGGATAAAGGGAATATTATGATTCTGTAGGATTTCTTTACACATCAAAACAACGCGAATGTGCCCAAAACAGGGAAACACAACCTATCACACTTACGATAGTTTCGCACTTACCAACCGTTACCTCTCTAACTGAGACAATGACACAACAAACTGAATTTGTTATTTATCCTAATTCAACTCCTCTACTCCGTCTCTATTAACATCAATGCTCGACCTATTTTAACTTTCTAGAGTTTCCATGATTAGTAATACAGTGGGCTAAATGCTTAAATACTCGCTCTATATTAACTATGAAATGTGTACAGTGTACCGACTTTATACGCAATCTTCATTACTCGTCCTATATAAACTTTGACTATATGGTTTTAGTTAGCACAGATTTTTCTTAAATAATTTAATAAATATAATTTATATTAAACATTTTCTTCGTTAGTTGTTCGCCTTATTGATCGTTACATCGTGTTGATAAAGAACAATTAAACATTCTTGAGAGACTTGACTAATATTGGCGTTTGAAATGAAGCATACGCCGGTTGCTTCGCCTCACTCAAATAGGTAGTATATAAGGGTGTCGAACTACAGCTAAAAGCAAGAACAACCGCAATTGCGAAAACCTTTGGTGGTGATCCCACCTTAGGGAGGCTAGACGTTTCTCGTAACCCTAGCTGATCGCCGCGAAAGTCTTAAACCCAACGATGACGATGGAGTAGAAGCCAGGTGTGCAGACTGGTGTCCATGTGGGATGGACAAAAACAAAGACCAGAAGATGGTGGTGTTAGAAGCCAGGTGTACAGACTGGTGTCCATGTGGGATGGACAAAAACAGAGACCAGAAGATGGTGGTGTTAGAAGCCAGGTGTACAGACTGGTGTCCATGTGGGATGGACAAAAACAGAGACCAGAAGATGGTGGTGTTAGAAGCCAGTAAGTACAGACTGGTGTCTATGTGGGATAGACAAAAACAACGCCCAAAAGTTGGTGGTGTTAGAAGCCAATGAATACAGATTGGTGTTCATGTGGAATGGACAATTGACTAGTCAGATGAAGTAATAGTGGTCAGTTGAATTGTGGATAGCCTCAAGTTTTGAATTTTCCGGGAACTGTGAATGCGGTCCGGAAATAGCGAACACATTTGCTTCGATTCGGAAACTGTGAACGCGGTCCCCTGGGGGGTAAGTCAATAACAACAGACAGACACACACGTCGAAATTAGAACCTCTCCGTGACATACGTCACTCGGAGAGGTAAAAACATTTTACCGTTACTTTTACTATCTCGATGTTATAGTCTGACGGATCCATATTCCGCGGTTGCTGTCTGTAAGTTTTGTTTTTAATAAATAATAGTCAAATGAGTAAATCAGGAAGTAAAAAGAAAGAAATAGAACAGAGGGATTGGACACTTCCTTAATATAACCATACTTGAATATACTACCGAAGCCGGTTTCACTATTTATTACAGTGTGGTAAAGCTGTGACACACTTTCACTGACAACCACGATCAGATAGCAAAATCTGACGTGCCATCAAGAAGTGCAGAATGCTGTTAAAAAAGGTGCCTTCCAGTTTAAGGGACACTACATCCGGTTAGTTTCTTCCGGGAATTGGCTTATTCACTACAGCTCTCTAAATGGTTGGAATATGTCGTCTGCTTAAAGACCGAAATCATTTTAGAGCCAAGTCTTAGAGTTACCAAAAGAATGTTTTCTTTTTCGAGAAAATTTAGAAAATAAAGTTTTCATTTAAATTTGCTCTGATTCTTATATTGAAACTATAGCACATGGCAATAAACGTACATTATTGCAAAAATGTGTTTGAATATTTCATTTTAAAGATGCAATAGGTAAATGCATATGCCTGTTTAAGCAGACTACCAAGCAGACGACATGATTCAAGCGAATCAAAAGAAATAGAACCCCTTAACTCTTCTTGGTATAAGAACTAGAATCACAAGACAGATCTTGGCTGCGTTCAGTAACACTCATCAGGAAAAACATCGATGTTTGGGAAAATGAAATGGGTGTTCTTTTGACGTCATGATGACGTTGCAGTTGTTGTACGGCACAATTTTGTGTAATCGATGCTTTTCTTAATGGTGACAATATTATGATAACGTTACGGCAGAGGCTTAAATAATAAATCCGAACTAATTACAAAGATATTGTACTTCAATTTATCAATTAAATCAAAATTCTGTCAGAATCCTTTTTTTACCGAAATAATATATTGCTTTTTAGTTTTATTATCCATAAGGATAATATTTGTGAATTCTACATTATTTTAATTGTCGTGGCGCAAAATGACGAAATTTACGTCATGAATCCGATGCTCATCAAAAAAACCTCCTCTCACAGCCGATTTTTCTGATGGGCATCCGATGAGCATCATGACGTCACGCCCAAAGACGCGAAAAACCGTTCAGTAAGACATCGATGTCATCTTTTAGTCATCGATGTTTTTGATGCCGGTTACTGAACGCAGCCCTTCAGTTCTACCTTGGCATGCTTACCATTGCCGTGGACGGAACCGGAACTGAATTTAGACAGGAGTTGAAATGATGGTGTCAGTAGTAAAATATCCGACCCCCGTAAGGTGTTGTTTCTATGGTAACGTTATGTAGCTACTGTTCAGGGGATTATATATCGTACATGTATGAAGATTACGTACGAGCTAGGCGCGTGCTGGGTCGCGGTCTTATCGATTTTGTGTTTAGTAGCTTCTTAAACCGCTTAAGCTTTTTCCTTATGAATTTTCTATTTCCCCTTTTGTCATTTTCTTGAAAAACAATACAGTTTCGTAATACCACAAAAGATTGGACCAAAATAAATTCGTTCAAAAGCTTAAATAAATTACATCAATGTATGATGTAAAAACAAAATAACCCGATGTCAGTTCTCTCACGAAAAGAAACCGTTCGTCTTTCGAGACGGAGACTTGTAGTTCGAGTAGGGTGGTAGCTTGTAATTCCGAACACTTTTTTAAAATCGATTGAAACATGACACACGTATAATGTTATGAGAAATATTTGATATTGTACCAAATAGCTTGAACATTTGCGCTACTTTTGAGCCTATTTTGAGCCAAAATTACCGGTAACTTGTGGAGAAATATCTATTTCCCCATTTCTAGTAGTGGCGTCCAATTCCGAACTGATGTCTTGTAATTCCGACGTAGGGGGTTTCAATTCCGACCCCCCGCTTCCAATTTCTGACCCCCCGCTTCTAATTGCCGACCCCCCGCTTCTAATTTCCGAACCCCCGCTTCTAATTTCCGACCCCCCGCTTCTAATTTCCGAACCCCCGCTTCTAATTACCGAACCTGCTTACAGGGTTGGCAAAAATCCGGATAATTTGAATAAAATCCAGACCAGTGGTTTTTATTGGATTAAACCGGATTTTTTAAAAACACGAGTTATTTTAGGGTTTTTTGAAGGCAAAGTACTTCTGTGTAGCTCTTATTTTAGTTTTGGGGCACTTCCCGACCCCTAGCCCCGATTCCAATGTAAAATAGTCTGCTAGTTTAACTGATAAAATGTTTCATGAAATCAATTTATTTCCTGAGTGCACGAACCTAACACTAGCGCGGCTCCAGTGGATCCCTTACAAGGGGACTTTCCTTCTAAACTCCGGGTTTGGCTTGGCAAAGGCTAGTGGGCGGGATTTATACATGCACGTACAAATTCCGCCCACAAATACCTCTAGCTTTCCCAAGCCAAAACTGGAGTTCGTAAGGAAAGTCAAGTTGTCCACTGGAACCAACGCTATGCTTTAAGTTCGAGTAATACTGGAAAAATATTGTAAGCTGTAACTGGACAGTAACCGGTAACATAACTATTAGTTTTATCATTTATAATAAATAATCTTTAGTTGTCGCGTCATATATTTTTCCCTTGTTTCTGGTTGTATTTTAATTATTTTTATGGCACAAAATAGATTTTTCCCCATTCATAATTAAGCCGGATATTTTACGTGGTTTTTTAACACCACCACCTGTAATGTGGTATAACTATGGTGAAATAAACTTCAGCGCCTATCTCATTTGTATGCTAAATTGGGATTATCTAAAACTGAAATATTTTTTTCATTAGGTGAATCGGGATAAAATTCCCTAACCAAGGCTTAAGTTTTGGGACGTTAATTCTATAATAAATTTCGCTTTCAAGTTTTAAATCTCTCGTAGGTTAATAGGATAAAAAAGATTATTAATAAATGCAACAGCGATTTACATTACCTTGATCGTCATATTCCATATTCAAGTAGGTATAAACCTTTAGCGACCCGTTTATGCAAAAGTTTGAAACGCGCGAACGCAAATTTTCAAACTTGGCGCGAGATTGAACCGTTATTTTTTTTTATCGCGGAATAGTGTACGAGTACGAGTGACGGCGCCGCGGCGGGGAGGGAAGGAAACAGGGACTTTACGCTAGCCGGGTTAAACTAAAGTTGTCTGCTTGAAAAGCCCGGGAAAACGTATCGCCGTATTATCGAGGATAACTAATCTGTTAAACCATGTCGTTTAATAGCGTTAAATTTAATTTTACTGTCGATAATTTATGATTAATGGAGTGTTGTTTCGAGTGGTCGGAATTAGCTGCTCGCAAAGGTTTTTATAAATATTCTTTTATTAATTTAATTTTGAGCCAAAATTTCGTTACGAATGCTTATTTTGTGGGGGAAAACTTGACGTTTTGGCTGAAATTGAGTTTATTTGCCTCTGATTTATCTGAAGAAAATGAAACCTTATTTTCGGAGGCATCAGGGTCGGCATTCCCTTTAATTGACATTAAATTAAATTCGCAAATTAGGTACATTTTTATTTCGTGTCACATCGTTCCCTGACTTTTAGATATGGATTTGAAATGATGTTTTTCGGATAGACAATGAATCAAGGCATAATTTAAGCCTATTTTTCACGGTCTAAAGCCTCGCAAGTAAAAGAAAAATCAATTTAAAAAAACTGTTCGGAATTAGAAGCGTTCGGAATTACAAGCCACCACCCTACAAGTCGACATATACATAAGCGCCGTTCTATATAGCTCATTTTCATCCGTTTGGGTTGTCTTGATCGAAGGCAGACAAAAATGATCGAGTTTTGTTTTATCCAATTATCGCTGATCGAATTGTCTAATTTATTGTAAACTCAGTTGATTTAAACCAGGGTTTAACAAAGTTTTCAATGTTGCGACATATAATTTGACCAGGTATAAATTTAATTTTAGAAGTAGGAATGGAGAACAGAGTAAGCTGGGTGCATGTCAAAGTCCCGGACCCCCTTCCAAGGGACGGAGGGGGGGGGTATGAAAGAAGAGGCGGGTCATAGCGAAAGAGGTAAAAAGGAATTACGTATCTTTCGCCGTCCCCGTCAGCAACGTCATCAAAACGTAGTTTAAATGAGTCAATAAGATAATTTAAACTTTTCGTTACGTGTTGGAGGGACGGGCTTTATACTGGACTATGAGTCGAACTGAAGTAAATACTAACCGTTCTCCATTCCTACTTGAAAAATTAAATCTATCCCTGTTTTGACATACTATAAATATCATAAGCGAATAATCCGCTTTAAGTGTCCATCATTGGGTCTTTGGTGGAACTACTCCTGCCCCCTTCCTTTTCGTCAGCTCATGAGGGAGATGGGGTGCCAAAAATTCAAGAGATAGATTTATTTCCCTAGTGGTGTTGCTAAGCCAATAGAGTATTAAGAGAGACCTAGCTGACTCTCTTGGGTGGAATTTTATGTTAAGGATATCTTTTTCATCGGGAGCTCCAACCTGAGTTTTTTACTAAAATCACTAGGCGTGAAATTTTGCGTTGAAATAAATTGTAAATGCACAATGAACAATCGTGTAATGAAAGTCAGTTTATCTTGTAATTGAAGAATTAAGATTGTAAAGATCTTTTACTTATTAAGAGTAAATCTTTTTAAAGCCAAGTTAATTCCGTATATGTATACTATATTCTGAATGGCTTTCAACTTTCTGAAGGCGCTACGTACAATGCAACCTAGATCCACGCTTGTCTATTGAATTGTTTTGCAGGAATGAAACACGATGTAGTTACAGAACAAGCACTTTGATCGACTATCGATCCAAAATGCTTCTAAAGCCGGCGCCACACAAAACAAATTCGACTTTTGCCGAGCACCACCGAGTCCTGCCACGTTGCCACGGTAGAGTTGCTCAGAAGTTTTCAAAGTTGCCGGTACAAATTTTTTGACCGATTACAAAAATCCGACTCATTTCCCTTGAATTTTTATTTTAATTTCAGATTACGTCATTATGAACACTTTCAATATTTGGATTTGGTGAATTAGGATTGTTTTGGTAGTCACCATAGGTTTATAAGATATGTTCCCATAAGTATGACACTACATAAACTCCGCAATGCACATTCTCCCAATACTAACTAAGCTTCTACTTCTCTTGTTTAATACTCCTTCTCGCGTGTGGCGCCGGCTTATTGCTAATTTTCTCCTCGGCATTCAGCAACACTGCCCAATATCGAACGAACACACCTTAAACGAAAGGCCAAATATTCCCTCTAATATCCATCAACTCCCCATTGCCCCGTAAATTATAATGACCAGAATACATTCAAAATCTCCAAGAATATTCTCTAGAAATACGCGACTAAACCTCTCATACTATAACCAAGAAGTGTTATCTAGTTTATTAGGGAGAAGGTTTAATATGCCTTAGTATTCGCACGCCATAGTCTAAGTCCCCCTTTCAAAATACAAGGGGGGACGTAAAAGGAAGCCGGGCTATTTTGCCTCTCCTCAGTCGGAAAACACGTCATTTTCGTCATTCGCGTAGCACTGACGTGAGTTTTCAAGAACCAATGAGATGCTGGTTGTAATTTAGAGGCGGTGGGGATTAACTCCGGACAGGCTACGTTTGAACTGGAGATAAAGCTGGAAATGTGGCAATAATAAACTAGATATCACTTCTTGCGAAAAATAATATTGCTGATCAAAAACGTGTCAGTTGTGATCAGTCGTGATCCAAACGTAAATAAAATATAAAGTTCATAAGATATGTTCCACAAGTTTGTCAATGGCTACTGAGAGCTTGTTATAAAGTGACGTAGGCCATAGATTCTCGTATAGCGACGCCTGGTGAAGCACTGTCAAAGGCTTAGTACAGACTAAATATCAAGATGAAAGTCCTGCAAAATTAACACCGAGTGTAGGACTTCAATTCTCGCTTCCGTCGTTCTCGAACTATGCCTAGCTCGAGATGAAAGTCTCTAGCATTACGAACTTGTATAGGAAGTGTCATACTTGTCTTATAAACTTATGATATTAGTAATGCTATTTATAGCTTAATGCCGGGTTTACAGTTGTAGAAAATTGTATAAATTCATAATAATGTAGTATAGTCGTATAAATATTGATCAAGGCACCGTCTTTAGTAGTCCACGTAGATACGAGAAGACAGGCGCGTGTCAAGGCTGACAGCCAGATATTAGAATAGGTAAACAATCAACCTTAAGGGGTGTGTTAAACTTTTAATAGACAAAGTCTCGGCCCCCAATACCTATGTACTTACCAAAATGGGGTCACAAAACGTTGATATTCACCAACCAAATCGATACTTTTTCTCTATTTACTGTTTTTTTGACCGAAATGTAAGACAGTTATTTTCATTGAGCTACACCACAAAGAAATAATACTACCAAGAAGTGATATCTATTTTATTAGGGAGAAGGTATAAATTTTCCACAATTCCAGCTTTATCTCCAGTCCAAACGTATCCTGTCCGGAGTTAATGCCCGCCTCTAAATTATAACCAGCATCTCATTGGTTCTTGAAAACTCACGTCAGTGCGACGCGAATGACGAAAATTACAGGTATTTTCCGACTGAGGAGAGCTAGCGAAATAGCCCGGCCTCCTTTTACGTCCCCCCTTGTATTTTGAAAGGGGGACTGGGACTATGGCGCGCGCGAATACTTTGGCATCTTATACATTCTCCCTAATAAAGTAGATATCACTTCTTGATACTACTCAAAGGTAAAAATTTGCTATGTTCTGACAGTGACGCAATTAGCATAAAGTCTAGTAACTAATTATTGAACTGAAACTGTCTTGAGTCAAAATCATATTTTCACCAATGTAAAATTCTTTGAAATGCAAAACACAATTCAGATGGAAATTAAGATTAGAACTCGTGTGAATTTCCATAAGACGTTATATATTTAAAATAGGACAAAAGGTGTATGGTGACTACGAAAACCTGTTGACAAACACCGATATTGCAAGACCAAAGAGTAAGGATAAAAGGAGTGACAAACGCGCTTTGAGAAATACCTTGAAATTTGAGATGGTACGGAGAAAAGGTTATCTACGTCTATTTGCAGAGCGCACAAGCTTTGCGCAGAGAGCGACTCTTGTCAAAGGTCGTTGAGAACCCAGACGACAAGCATGCGTGTGAAAATTCCTCAGAGTAGCTGTGCATGACCACTGATTTCGTCTCCCTTCTTATTCTTTGGCATGACCAGCAACAGGGATAGATTTAATTTTTGAAGTAGGAATGGAGAACGGTTAGTACTTACTTTAGTCCTACTCATAGCCCAGTATAGAGCCCCTCCCTCTCCCACACGTAACGAAAAGTTTAAATTATCTTATTGGCTCACTTAAACTACGCTTTGATGACGTTGCTGACGGGGATGGCGAAAAATACGTAATACCTTTTTACCTCTGTCGCTATGACCCGCCTCTTCTTTCATACTCCCCCCCCCCCGTCCCGTAGAAATGGAGTCCGGGACTTTGACGCGCGCCCAGATTACTCTGTTCTCCATTCCTACTTCTAAAATTAAATCTATCCCTGCCAGCAACTTGTATTTTTCATTCTTTGATAAGCGCTAGACTAGAATTGTACTGTCTGTAACGGCGAGTACAGCCTCGTAGCGACAACGATGTAATTTTTATAATTAATTTATTAATTAATTTTTTTTAATTCCTAAATCTAAGTTGACCGCGTTAGACGGTAATAGATTATTGATCGGTAATGATCCAGTACAAAAAAGTATAGGACTAATATCTCATGATTATTCATAAATTTTCTGCTCTTACACGGATTCTAGACGCTTGGTAATTTTGTTGCACGCGTATTTAACGAGTTCCGTATTGTACGGTTGCAGACGGCCGTTGCCGAAAAGGGGGAGAGCGTAAAATATGATAATCGTAGTTTAAAGGCTTAATTATAGGGGGTGCGGTCTCCGCGGACTGATAATTAATATCTGTAGACTCTGCTGCCGCGAAGGAAGGAAGATTGCTCGTACGAACAACATCGCGGTTGCCGGGCTGGACAAAAGACAAACATATCGTTTAAAACACAGTTTAGCCTGTTGCTCGCAATTTATAATAGTTTACGCAGCTTATGAAACGCTTGCGTACACCACGAGCGTGCTTTGAATATTACAGAGACTCAAATGAATCCGAAAAGTTAAATTAAATTAACGGAACAAAGACATACATTTCATTCGTGTTTTACACGTTTTGTTATGTACCAGCATGGTACCAGTCTGACCCAACAACACTTCGGACGTTGACATAAAGAGAATATAAACCGCTACGAAACTACTTTAATGCATAAGCTATTGTACACTGACGAACCAAGGTTAGGAACCTCTGGGAGTTCATTACATACGAAGTTACAGCTCGAGCTAGTTCGAGAACGACAAGCGAATTGACAACACTCCTCGGTTAATTTTACAGTCCATCTTCCTATTTAGTCTATACTAAGCCTTTGGCAGCGCCTCACCAAGGAGAAAGAATAAGGGGCCTCACCAGGCGTATGTCGCTTTACCCGAATCTATGACCTACCTCATTCACTTCATGACAAGCTCCAGTTTGTAACCAGTTGACAAACTTATGGAACATATCTTATGAACTTATATGGTAAAACTGATAGCTCCGCAATCTCAATTATTCTGCAGGGCTCAGTTCATTAAAAATGGACAAAACAATAACTACAGGCAAATGCAGCTTTAAAACACGAGTTGAGGACAAGGGCGTGCGTGCTCCGAATGGAAAGACACGTTTAATGAGGGGGGGGGGTGCATGGAAGGGGTGAAAGGGGTACCGAGAATTTAATTCAATTTCTAGAGAGTGCACGCCGGCTATACTATTTTTTCTCGGAATAAAATTTCGCTAGGATATTTCTTTTGATTAGATTTTAAAGTAGAGTTTCCGGGAAGGGCTTTCCGTTATACATTTGAATTATTTGGCTCGCCAAACTTCGCTCGTTGCTCGTTGGTACCACCAAGGGCTTAAAGGAATTTAGACTCAAAATTGGGTCGAGCCAAAAGTTTTTTAATGAATTGAAACCCCGGTTTTACACGTATACATATCCGGCATCCCATAATGGTAAAGGGATGGTCGTAACAAAATCATAACGACATTTGATTCTGTAGTAAGTTTGGTTTAGTTTCGTCTGCTAGCTCGAACCCCTTACCCTTACCTCTCTCAGCCAATCCCATAGAGGTAAGTGGTTCGATTTAGCAGACGCCACACTAAACCAATGGCGGCAGGGTGACACGCTAGTCCTTGATTGTTTTTAAGACTAATTAAATGCTAACTAATTATTTTGTAATAAGAGATCAATTAATTTTTCATTTTATATTTAGAAAATGGCCGTTCTTTTAAATTATAATGTTATGTTATCTCAACTTTTTCCTTTAAGATATCAAATTTTGTTTCAAACGCAACGCACGACCATCCCTTTAAAGATATATTTATAATGTGATATTTTTGATTACCTAATTTGAAAAAGGGCCTACACACAGTTGCCTACATTAATGAAGCGCATCTCGAATATTTTTATGAAACTTTACACGTAGTGCTGAGCGTTTCATATTTTGATTACACTGTCAAGAAGATCCCATAAGCGTTGAAATTTCTAATTACGCCCTGAATCTTCTAAAACCTATTTCAGAGCTTCCCCAAAACCCCGTGTCGTCAGTCAAATTTTAAAAGTCTGTTCCAAAATTTTCAGATTAACTTTTACACTTTGATTCAAAAATACTTAAGGAGGATTAAAGTTGAAAGTTAACACAATTTATTACTGAAACAGGTGTCCGTCACGTGAGTGGTAGACTAGTGGTTGATTGATTAAGTCAATTATTGGCCTAGAAGTAATGCTGAGGATAATGGGAAGACTTCGTTGTCGATGATGGACGTATTCAAACAAAGACAACCCAAACCCAACAATGTAAATTTTCTCCTCCATATGTTTCTGCTATCTAAGCTTGGTGAAGACAACGTTGTTTTACAGTATTTCAGACTTTTGGCCATAACCCTATGCTCTTTTTCAGTTCAGCAATACTTTGAAAACGAGCTTTTAACTTTTTAAATGAAAAAGTTTGAAATTCTGAGACGTACGTTCATCAGGGCTGAATTTCTATTGAAGCAAGTGCACTTAAAAATTCACGGTGGTTCAGGGAATATTGTCAATCTACCGAAAAGGATTGTCGTGGTGGTGGCATTAGGTTAGTTGGGAGGGGAGAAGGGGTTTGCGGGTTCGAACCTCTAACCCTTTGTTAGATATCTTAATACCGTTGGAAACGAGATCCTTTTAGGATAAGTCGGCGGCGGAGTGTCGCCTTCCACGACAAGCTCGACTTTATATGACAAGACGTCGACGGCGGTTCGATGTTTTCCAACATATTCTTATAAGCGTATTGATTTTATAGAGTTATTTTTAAGGGAAGTTTAACCTCTCTTTTATCGTGTGGTTTACATTAATGGTAACGGTGTAGATGTACATACACCATTTGCAAATGCGTAACGTGTTTATCACGTGCTCTGTGTCACTTTAAATATAGTTTAAAAGCCGGACTCCGGAGTCGCCATGTATTCGGTTTTTCCAAGAAACCATTTGCCGATAAAATTGATAAAACATGGTGACGAAAACAGTGTAGTTTACTGGGCTACAAATAATGTTACCGATTATAGTTTAGCACAGACTATAGAATCATATTTTTACCATAGACTTTAGTCGTAATTAAAATTTGATCTAAAGATTTCTCTGAAATCCAACAACTCACATAAACAGATGATGTATCGTAACTTGCAAAACTTTGGGAGAAACTGCAAGTCCAAAGGCTAGCACATCACTATATGCAATTCTGAAGTATTGCCGTGTCGGTTTCTTGTAAATATCGAAAGTGAACACAAATGTTCACCCTAGTCCTTGATCACACCCAAAAATTCGAGCTCAAAGCAACAGTTCATACCATCATAAGTTCATAAGATATGTTCACCATAAGTTTGTCACTGGTTACAAACTGGAACTTGTCAGAACGAGACCTGAAGCGAGGGAGGTAGGTCATAGATTCTAGTAAAGTGACACCTGATGAGACGCTGTCAAAGGCTTGAAACAGACTAAATAGGAAGATGGACTGCAAAATTAACCGAGTGTAGACAATTCTGGCTTGTCGTTCTCGAACTGTAAGTCTCTAGCATACTTTTGAAACATAACTTACAATAACAAACTTAAATTTGTCTAAATGACTCAACAGCAATTAACGAAAGTCAAATGATTATGGGATAATATTGCTGATTCAAATTAAGATCCGACATATTAATTAATTGGATGAATAGAGAGGCTCGGTGTATTTGAAGGAGAGCGGTATCTATGGCGAACCGTTTTAAATGAACTATTCAAATGACCCAATTCAACTAGGAATATCAGTCAACAACCGAAGCAATCCCCCAAAGATTAAATAGAACTACGCATGGTTAAAAGATAAATGGTAAAGTTCGGAATGAAACCATGCACGACAGCAGAATTCAAAATTAACGTTGTAACAGAAATGTACACCAATAACATTGAAATATTACTCCTTAGAGCAGACTTATCTAGCTTTTACTTTAAATCAGCGGCCAAAGTGGTATGAAAAGCTACGAATTTTCATTGCTACATAATTTTTGAAAGAATATTTTAATTATGATTCACATATACTTAATGCAGTGTTGTCTAGCTCTAATTTAAATCGTCTGCCATATTGGGCAAAAATGAAACAAAATCGGTGGTATTATTGAAAGTAACTTTTATCCTAAACTACAAACTACAACCATTTGGTAACTAACGCTATCCTCTTCCGGGCGAATAGCTCGATTAATTAGTTCTTTTAGGTTTGTGTATGACGCGACGGAGTGTCTAGTGTTGGCTCTCATTGATAAAGCATTAAACTCGGTCTGGCAAAGTAGGGACTCCAAGTGTGTAGCCCTCGATCCATAGAGAACAGACCAAGAGAGTAGAAGATTAAGCATTCGGTAACCCAGAGTTTTAGATTTCATGAATCAAAGAGAATATACCAAGAGGAGCAGAACGTTTAGCCTTTCACAAGGCTTTTGAAAAGCCCGGCCACGGTTTTGGAGTAACTAGATCCGGTTTTTGTTGATTGGATAAGCAGCGACGCCTTTTATTGGTTAAATTATGTCGGCTGCTTAATTTTAGTGGTGGCAAAGGGTTGATCTCTGGGTTGACCGTTGGCGTACAAAAGGTAATTTTTAAGTGAACAACACGGTCACGTGAACAACCGGAACTAGTTACTCCAAATTCAGAGCCGATCCCTTTATAAAGTTTCCGCTCCTCTTGGTATATTCTCTTTGCTCCAATTAAGCCTTAGCAAAGGTTCAATCTTCTGTTCCTAGGGCTATTCTCTTTGCTCAATGGTAGCCGTGTATCGCGTGGCATATCTCCACGGTGCTTTCGGGGGCTCGCGCTAGTGGTTCCGGAAATTCCGCTCGAAATGCTTAACGGGAGGAGATAGAGGGTTATGAACCCATCCCGAGTCCATTCGGAATTGTGAAATAAACATCGAGTCAGCGTTTTCAGAGAACTTAGCCTCTTTACGAACTACATGAGAGTTATTAGTCCATATTTACTGCTAAGAGTGCGGCAAACTGCCTTCCAATAAAGGGTTAGAGACACTGGCCATTTTCAGTATATCTTTTGAAACGTTTTCCAAATCATGGATCGGTAGTTTCCCCTCTATTAAGAGAGGCTAGAGCTTATATGTGCGTCTAAAACTCTAAATTAGAACCCTCTCTCGAAAGCTGCTAGATCCCATGTAAACGTGGCGAGTTTCAAACGTGCTTTAATCTAAGCCTCGGCGTTTCACCATTGTAACTGGCGGACTACGGTAGTTACGAACCAGTGTCTGATAATAACGGTTGAAAACATGCAGTTGCTATAAAAGAAATTAATTCAGAGATTGCTTACATAGGCTCGGTACGCGCGAAAATAATGCGCATTTCCCTAGCCTCTACTCCTAATATACAATACTATAGCGACATCTAGGGATAGATACGAGCATTGATTGATACAGTTGATATTTAATGCTAAATATAGAGTCCCTAAGCCATCAATTTCAGCGTAAGAGCGAGGTATCTCAAATTGGTGGCTTGATACCATGAATTACAGTATCAATTGGGTGGTTTGAACTTAATGATTATTATCGTGCAAAGAACCTGAGAAAGCACTTCGAAGAGTTTGTCGTGGTGAATCCTTATCCGTGACATGGCAACCAACCTTTCTTAAAGGCCGACTTCCATCGAAAAGGGTTCTTACGAACTGAAAACCGTGCATCGAGAGTAACAATGGAGCGACCGTGCCTATTTTCGAATCCCCGCCGGACAAAATTTTGAGGAGTTCTTACGAACTGAAAACCTTGATACGGGGGTTCTTACGAACTGAAGATAAACAATAGATATTTTCCTTCAGAGGGTCGTAAAAATCGGGAATAAAATATTTAAGAGACTTTCTATTGTTTATCTTCAGTTCGTAAGAACCCGCATAGCAACGTTTTCAGTTCGTAAGAACCCCTCCAAATTTTTCCCCAGTGGGGACTCGAAAATTGGCACGGTCGCTCTATTGTTACTCTCGATGCACGGTTTTCAGTTCGTAAGAACCCTTTTCGGTGGAAGTCGGCCTTTAAGAAATCTAGTATTACAGCAAGGCGAAGGCTAATACTTAAATGTTATTGCATTTCTTATATCTGAAGTGATTTCAGTATTTAAGCAGACGACATTTTCAAACCAATGAAAGGTGTAACAATTAAGCAAATCACCGGAAACCAAATGGAAGCGGTTCAATAAAACACGAAGGTGCACTCATGTAAGCCAATCTTCTGGGCGACAAACTTTGAGTGTGAATACGACACATATGGATATCCTATCTTAAATGCGCCACCTCTCCTTATCCTCCCTTGGTGATTTGACCCCAACACCATTCCAAAATAAACCTCATTTCACATTCAATTGCACATTGAATAATCATGTTATGGTCGAGGCATCAGTTAAACGACAGCAACCCTGTTAAATAACACGACAAGTCTGCGGACCCTGTCCCCCTATCACCTAATTACATTATTAAAAAAAAAAACCCACGAAAGCACCTGTTTTAAAATCCTTGCCAAAGACTTAATCTTCTGATCCTCTTGATAAATTCTATTTGATTGAAGGGTATTTTATCAATTCACGAAAGATAGATAGGTATATTGGTGTGTGCATTTTAAATTATTCTGCATGATTTTGCAAGAAGGCAGGCAAGCAGGTATAAGTGAAAACCTCTTTCGGGTTGGGACTGACGTGCCAAGAGTAATAAGTCTGGGGGGGGACACCCCGGATTCAAGAAGTTCCTACCATATTTTGCCTTTTTCGTGTCATAAAATCGATATTATCGAAATCGAGGAAATTAAGACGGCCTTTCATAAACGAACACCCCAAAAAATGGAGCCTTTTTTTGATAGCGACTGTCAAATTCTTGCCGATGGATCATTTACGAAGGAATCGACGACTAAAGAATACCTAGCGTCAATGCCGCTTCATAGCTAAGTGGACCAGAATCTCACCGGGATTCTTTCACCCTAAGTTTATAAGATATGCTCCATAAGTATGACATGTCCTATGCTTCGTAATGCTAGAGACTTACAGCTCGAGCCAGTTTGAGAACGACAAGAGAGAATTGCAAACTACACTCGGTTAGTTTTGCAGCCCATCTTCCTATTCAGTCTGTACTAAGCCTTTGACAGCACCCCAGTCACCAGGCGTACTTCGCTTTGCGAGAATCTATGACGACGTTTCACTTGCGTCACGACATGAGAAGCTCTCAGTAACCAGTGACAAACTTATGGCCAGCATATCTTATAACTTATGCTTTTACTAAGGGGCGCTTTTAGGAGTAACGTTTGAGTTCCGGAATCTGCAGATGTTTATAAATTCCAGAATGCTTTTCATGACAAGTCATGACGGAGGGAAGTTACCTCTCAATAGAAAATGGAATCATTTTATCATTTACGCTGTGACGTTGCGAAGTCACGTGTGGACGAATCCGTCTGGTGGTTATTAGTTGTCCAATAAGGGTAGTGTCCGATCTTGCATCCTCTTTGCAGAAATACCGAATGTAGTATCCGTAAAATCATAAGTTCATAAGATATGTTCCATAAGTTTCTCACTGGTTAAACACTGGAGCGTGTCGTGAAGTGACGTAGCTAGGTCATAGATTCTCGTAAAACGACACCTGGTGAGGCGCTGTCAAAGGCTTAGTAATGCAGACTGTATCGGAAGATGGACTGCAAAAACCAAGTGTAGTCTGCAATTCTCAGTTGTCGAAGTTGTCGTTCTCGAACTAGCTCGCAGTAAGTCTGTAGCATTACGGAGTACAGGTAGTGTCATACTTATGGAACATATCTTATAATAAACTTATGATATTAATTATTATTTTACATGTTATTTCGAATAAAAATCATCAATTCTAGCCCGGAGGTTTCCGTTCAAAAGACAATAAATGAAAGGCTTTTACGGTTGTGCTTTATCCACGTCCCGTCCTTGCCAAACTAAAGGTCCATGCTGCAACGCGTTTCGCGTCTTTTCTAGCGAGTCACAGTCGGTTCACTTGTAACGATTAATACAAAGGAAGTCTGGAAGGTTTGTCTTTTCAAAGGGATGCGTCGCTAGTTGGCACACATTCCACTTTAAAATGTGGTTAATATCACCGATCGATGGAGGGTCCTCGGGGAGACAGGTGTTGCAGCATCCAAGATTCTCCCACCGTCTAAACTTTGTCCCCATAAATTCGCCTCATCACCTCCTTTACTCTCCCTCCTCCAACCCGCCTAAACTGTCTTACTCGAGTTCTTACTAAGGTCGCGTTCGAATCTTCTCTTCACAATAGATACTTCATCGCTTAAAATTGGCATCTAAACAGTTTAAAATCAAAGCTTTAATCTACGAAAGGATACGCGCAATCCTGGGGCTTGTTTACAAGTGGGTCCCGTTTACAATGTAGAGAGGGGTGGTGGGTAGCCCATATGCCCCAGCTAACCAACACGGCCCCATACTAACTATTACCGTTAACAGGAATACATAGATTTATTATACTTGGAATCTTTAAGAGACCATAGACCCCATACTAATATCTGATTGAAGGTAAGGGGAAGGTCTTAAACTTTGTTAAACCGCCCGCTCTTCCTTCCTGGCGTTTCATTGGCTACTCACACATATATAGGATAACCGTCGAACCTAGGTCTACTCGTTCTGAACACGCGAAGGTAACTTGTTTACATTCGGGTTTGGCGCTCATGGGTCGCGTTAGTCACTACACAGGTCACTAGCTAAGACAATATCAGGCGACGCACTATTTCAAATACAATACATAACATCAAGGGTGACGGTTTCTACAACTCCTCCCCTTTAGTTAAGCAGAAAGGCACAGAAAATTACCTGTTAAAAACTTCAAGTAGAAAAAAATCAATGTATTACCAGAAGGGGATAATAGAAGAAGGATGACACTCTGTATCCTCTTAATGCTTTAGTTATGTAACGTCATTCTTCCCAGGCTCACCCTTTTAGTTTGCTTTCCCGCTCATCAAACTACAAATGGGCATCGCACCGTAAGGTGAATTCTATAATTGTTTGGCACTAAATCCCCAGCAATCATCCAACAAACCTCGTCTTGACGTGGGACAAAAATGCACAAGCGTGTCTTGCCAAATATTTCAACGCTAATAGAGTAATGATGAGGGAACTATTTATCGCGTATATGTCATTCGTTTTAGTAACCTTGCTCTAAATGTTCCGATGTTGGGAAGAGTGACGTTACACTTTCCCCGCTTTGTGGTACACTTCTCTCGAAGAGAAGTATTATATACTTCTGGTATTACCATTAAACTCAGAAAGTTTTGATGGAAATGAGAAACCAGATAACATCGTTGGCGAAAACCCATTTTAAAAGTGGAGAGAGAACTGCTTGAATTAGTAACGATAGCCCCAACAAATCAAAACAACTTGTAATTGACGTCGTTGCACAATCCTTTTGGACATACGTGTCGGTGTTTCGTATGAGAACGGGACCCTTTTAAATTGTCGCTCGTATTATACAGGTGGTATATCCACAAAATATACATTAGTTCTTAGGAAGCGTCCGTCTATCGTGGAGATGGGGCATGGTTGGCATATATTGGATGTCGCCTAGAACCTTAATAACTCAATTTTCGATTTTCCTACAGAGTGATGTCGAGTGGAGCGCGGCTGGCTGGAAGAAAGCCGAGCTTGGTTGCTCTTCGAGAATACTTTGACACGTTTATTCTACAACCCACCATCCTCTAACCTTTTTTTATATTTTCAGAGAGCTCCTCAGCAGCTTCTTCTTTTCTAATAGGTCGGGACTCGCTGTGGAGTAACCCGATTTCCAAATCTTTGCATAATTTGACAAGCAACACGCTACCTTCCAAATATCGCTAGGTTTAAACCCTAGCATATATCCACTGAACTTCAAGGGCTTCATAGACAAAGACGACCATTTTCAGCTTGGTAACATCTTCTAATTGAAAAAGACGAACATGTTGTTTTATTATTTAGTTCAACGGCGTGACACGTGATATTGAACTGCGACCATAGTTCAATGACTCAGCAAATTTTTAGAAGTTGCCAAGGCACTTCTTTGCCTGATTAAAAAAACGTGACAAATATTTCCATGCAACGCTTTTTCTGGATTTCAGAGGTGTTCATTTTGAACCACTTCTATAATAGGCCATATTTGATATATTTGATTGTTATAAGGTCTATGTTAACACCAAGAAGCGATACCTAGTTTATTAGGGAGAAGGTATAAGATGCCTAAGTATTCGCTCTCCATAGTACCAGACTCCCTTTCAAAATACAAGGGGGTGACGTAAAGGGAGGGCGGGCTATTTCGCCTCTCCTGAGTCGGAAAATGCGTAATTTTCGTCATTCGCGTCGTGCTGACGTGAGTTTTCAAGGACCAATGAGATGCTGGTTGTAATTTAGAGGCGGGATTAACTCCGGACCAACGTTTGGACTGGAGGTAAAGCTAGAAATGTGGCGAATTTACCCCTTCTCCCTAGTAAACTAGATATTGCTTCTTGTTAACACAAGCTGTCACTAGACTAGACTACAAGACACAGTAAGCCATGAACTATTTGTAGGCCAATAACGACAAAATGAACCACCACGTGACCATAGACGTTTTGAGCAATACCGGGTCAATTTTGTTTATGAACCCCATTTTTACTCGAATGTTAAAATTGTTCTGAAAATCTCTTGGACCAGCGTTTGGGAAACATTGAAATATACAATTAGAGCTTGAGAGCAAATCGCGATCCCATGGATAAACGCAATTTTATTGCACTGGGAAAAAGGATAACGTTACTTACTAATCGGATGTAACTCTAATAGCGATCGACTTTTAACCCCCTTTACTAAACATTATATATTTTTTTTTTATTTAAACAATGAGGGCCAATTATTATTAGTGATAAAAAACCTCTCCTCCGCCTCCACTTCGGCAGTTCTTTTTAAAACGGCGGAAGAACCAAGATAAGACCTCTAATAACCTCTACTCCCCTCCCTTCCGCCATTAACAGCATAAAATAATCGAAAAACTAATCCCATACGAAGCGTTTTCGTTCCAGGATTTTTCCCGCGCGCCGTAAATTTGTAAGGATTCCTTCTAATGACTTTACGTTGCATTGTCAAAGTCCCGCTTGTTTCTTTAGTGTTCAATATCAGTTCAATATTTTAGAATTTAACGTATGTCGTGTTTAGCCAAACGATGTGTAGGGAGACATTTTTTTAGCGTTTCTAGGTCTAAGTGGACAGAGTCGGCGGACCCGTGTTATTGCACATTGTTGCCGTAGGCCAGAATGTGAATATCAAGGGTACAAATGAAGGAAGGTGAGGGAAAGTGAACAACGGTGGACACTGTGCAGGCGGTGACTCTAAGATCGGAGTGCCGCCATGTGTCGTGCCCTCGCAATGTTTTGAGGAATGTTCAAACCCTCTAGATGGAGTTTAATGCTGAGGACATTGCATATACCAGGGATAGATTTAATTATAGAAGTAAGAATGGAGAACAGAGTAATGTGGGCACGCGTCAAAGTCCCGGACCCCCTTCCACGGGACGGGGAGGGGTATGAAAGAAGAGGCTGGTCATAGCGACGTCTTCAAAACGTAGCTGATCATCTTCAAAACTGAACTTTTCCTAGCCACGTGAACAAAATAACTGTTTTTAATTTTTATAAATATTTGTTTGAGAGTGCGTGACACCTCTAGAACATTTGTGCGTTAAAATTTCCGAGCACGATCTCTTTCGTTGTACAAAGAGCTAATCTTTTGTTGGGTTGAGCGTCAAGAATCCCATTAAATGAACTCGTTTCGCACTTATGCCACAAACCATAGAGAATATACTATTCAGAGGAGTAAATAATTCGGCATTATTTACTAAAAGACTGTCCCAGATAAGTTTTAGGGTTCTAGTTCCGATTATTCTCGTGATGGGCGTCGTCTGCTCTGTAGTCTGCTTAAGGAGGCCTAGAATTTACCTCTTGCTACATTGAATTAAACAATGAATCTTATTTTTAAAAGCTTAGATTGTTAGAATTTCTACTTAAGAATAGGTGCAAACGTTATTCCAGAAGTGTGATGAGACTAGAAGTACTGAGCTAACCAAATTCTTCACTCGGCAAAAGTGAACATTCTTGATAACACACGAACGGTTGGCCCTCTAGTGGCGGTTTCTGAATTTTCCCCTCCAAAACGTGAGACGCTCGTGGCGGTAGACGGGGGCCGAACTAGATTCCAGCACTCACGTCCGTGTTCCGCGGCATTATGATGAGGGGAAGGGGATAGGAAATATTTTTGGAACTTGACCAATTTTTTTTCTCTCTAGTGTTGCCGCGATGGAAGCGGCATAAAATCCTCAAATTTGTTCACTAGTGCCAGGATCTACTACCAATGCTATAGCCCTTCACTTCTAGTCTCATCTCACTTCTGGTTATTCTTATATCGCTATATTTCTTATGTATGTGCCAACTTCTTAGTTTTAATAACGCTAAGACTCGGTTCTAAAATGATTTAAATCTTTAAGCGGACGACAAATTCCATCCAATGAGAGGTATAGCGAATAAGCCAATCACCAGAAACCTTCCGGATGTAGTTCTCTTAACGTGGAAAGCAACTTCTTTAAAAAAAAATAAAAAAAGCCAAGGCTTAGGCTTATATAATCTTCCGCTCCTCTTGGTATATTCTCGTTGTTTGCCACCGAGGTAGAATTCTCAGACTTATAACACGCTACGTTGAACATCCATCC
Organism: Phalangium opilio; assembly: GCA_019434445.1. Lineage (NCBI taxonomy): Eukaryota > Metazoa > Arthropoda > Arachnida > Opiliones > Phalangiidae > Phalangium > Phalangium opilio. The sequence goes on from JAEQBA010002799.1 coordinate 671,551, forward strand.
ACCTTTAATGCCAATTACGAGCGAGGGGGTTGCAACCGCGCGCGCTTATTACTTTCCTAATATTAAAAGAAAACAAAGGAACCGTGTTCCCGCGCTAAACCATACACTCAATCTCAACTACAAATGTCAACCTGAAATTCCATTACAGAAACCAGCCAGGCTCTTTTTCTTTTTAACACTTTCATTTACGTTGCCAAGTTCATACCTTACAGAACATAAATGACGCTAATTTCCTAATTCTATTTTAATTTTTCGACTGAAAGTCGTTTCTGAACTGTTTATTTGGACCTGCAAGGTTGGGTTAGGGCAGCCCCTGACATTAAACCTCTTAACATAAGTTTATAAAATATGATCCAGGAGTATGACACTTCCTATACTTCGTAATGCTTGAAACGTACAGTTCTCGAGCTAGTTCGAGGGAGAACGACGGAAGCGAGTCAATTGAAGTCCTACACTCGGTACTAGTTAATTTTGCAGGACTTAGTCTGCATTACTAAGCCTTTGACAGCGCCTCACCAGGCATCGCTTTACGAGAATCTATGGCATTTCACCTACGTCAATTCGTGACAAACTCTCAATAACCAGTGATAAACTTATGGTAACTTGAAGATTCTCATTCAGTTCAAGAAGTAGTCCATATTCCTTCTTATCCATTAACTTTGCGTATGGCGAATGAAGGGCACCAAACTTCAAGACACCATTTTTGTTTCCAAGTTCTAAAACCTTGAACTTTATTCTGCAGGAATATGGAGGACTTTTAGCTGCGTATTATCTCGTCTTTTGGCCGCGAGGCGTCTCTGCCGAGAAGAGTACCCTTTCTGAATAAGACTGGATGGCTTCGAAGCGAGGGGTTCGACATTTAAGGGGAAAACCCAGGTTATTTCCAAATTTAGACAAGGATTTCGTCAATGTAGACAACATAGTCATTAAAGCGTCCAAATAAAGCATCTGCACGATAATGTGTGTTTGTCCTCCAAGTAGGCTCTACTCCTTGTGTAAATGGTATGAATCCTCCTAGCCTGAAAACTATGCAAGGGTTCTTAACAGGCTTAATGGTTTGGGGGTTTGCCTTCATCCCAATCATGAGAGAACCAATCCAAAGTAACCACTTCTAATATTACCCTTAATTTCTCTAGTGTTACCCAGTGCAGTTTGTTAAGTCAAATGTTGGAATTTAACAAATTGTGGCTTCTAAAACTTTCGCCTGGTGTTGCTAATATCAATCCATACGGTTTGCTCAAACAAACCATTTTCTCAAATATAAATAATATCATAAGTTTATAAGATATGTTCCGTAAGTATTACACTACCTATACTTCGTAATGTTACTGAGAGACTTACAGCTCGAGCTAGTTCGAGGGAGAACGACGGAAGCGAGAATTGAAGACCTTAATTTTTCAGGACTTCCCATCTAGGTCCTATTTAGTCTGCATTACTAAGCCTTTGACATCGCCACCACTCACCAGGCGTCGCTTTACCCTGAATCTATGACCTACCTCCCTCACTTCATAACAAGCTCCAGTTTGTAACCAGTGACAAACTTATGGAATGAACATAACTCTCTCTCAAAGAGAGTCGAGAAGTGGTTGGTATTTCTTGTACAAAGTCGAACCCCTCGGTTTGTGGAGTGCATCATCATCCGCCTCCAAGTCCTTCGCCAGCTTATCTTCAATTCACGGGTATTTCTAATTGCGGGCCTTCAGGCGTCCATCCTATACGGAAGAACTGAAGAAGACGTTGATGCAAAAAGGAGAGGTTTTGCCAAAAAAAGAAAGAAGAAAATAATAAAGACAAAACTTCTCGGGGGGTTGATTTTATAATCCGTTACTTTAAAAGCGAGCGAGCTCGCAATCAAACGTTAAATACGAGAGAAAAACCATCGTATTCTAAATTTCTTTCATCCGAAAAAGACTGCTATCATTCTTTTCGATTTTATTAGAAACATTGTTATACTTTTCTTACAGCTTCGGGCCTTATCTTTCTTTCAAACTTTACACGTTTGCTAATTTAGCGTTGCCGTGAATTTAATTGCAGCTCTAATCAAAAATGCTATTTTTCAAATAAAAGGTCAAACTAGAGAGGCCGGCCACTCTGTGTAATCGGTGTACAAGGCTGTACATTTGACTGTACTGAAGTGATTACGCGTTATCTTTAAAAGCCATGCTCTTGATCACTATGATCAATGATTACACTTAATCCGTAATCGGTATACAGGGAATCTAACAGTGATTATCCCCTCGGTCAATCTAAATTGTACGCGTACGTGCATTTCTCGAAAGTGCTTTTATCAACTGCGCAGTCGCAATAACCAAAGTGTAGCAACCATGCTTAGAAAGTCTACAAGTCAGAAACCAGTATTTTAATTAGTTGGATCACTTCTTTTAATTCAAATCCCGAACCTAAGTGGTCCAAAAGGCTACTTCAATAATTTTAACTGAAATACATAGTGTAAGGAGTGGCATTAGTTTTTAAATATTAAGATACCAGGGATTCCAAGTCCGCAGGAGGACCTGTTTTGGAAATTCTTATTTTGAAATTTGCTAATATCACACACATTTGGGTCATTCGACACAAACTCGAACATCAAACCGATCTTGACGAAATTTTATACGTATAATATTTCACCATTTTTGGGCCTTAGGACCCAAATATTACAATCAAATCGGATATCAAATTATTGATTAAAAATAGGGCTGCCAATTTCAGCTCAGAATTTTTAAACCGAGTTAGTTGACTCCCCAAATTCTTCTTCCTCAGTTTTTCAGGAATTTAAAACTATGAACACCTTATAATAGTTGAAACCCGCCGTCACTATCTCTTCATAAGTTTATAAGATATGTTCCCATGAGTGTGACACTTCTTATACTTCGTAATGCTAGACACTTACAGCTCGAGGTAGTTCGAAGGAGAACGACGGAAGCGAGAATTGAAGTCCTACACTCGGTGGTGGTTAATTTTGCAGTACTTCAATCTAATTCTATTTAGTCTGCATTACTAAGCCTTTGCCAGCACCTGACCAGGCGTCGCTTTACGAGAATCTATAACCTACGTCACTTCATAACAAGCTCTCATTAACCAGCGACAAGCTTATGGAACATATCTTATGACGCGAAATAAACACTGCCATGACGTCAAATGCCTCTGTTCGAATGTTTCCCAAGTAAAAACTTATCAGTTTGAAAATTCGTGTAATTCACACACCTTTCCACGAATACATATTAAAAGCATATCGTAACTATGTACGCAAGAACATAACCCTGGCTGTGGTGATGCTTTCCGAGTAAAAACTTATCACCTTGAAAATTCGTGTAATTTCACCACGCACCTTTCCACGAATACATATTCGAAGCAAATCGTAAGCAAGAACGTAACCCTGGCTGCATGGTTGGTGATGGCGTCTGCTCGTGCGCGTCTAAACATTTGCTTTGGGAAATTCCTGGGGTTAGTCTTCATCTCGGTGGAATGGAAACAAAATTGGAAGCCAAGGCTTACCGCCAATAACGTGATATAAGCCTTAACACTCACCATAGAGAATAGACCAATAGGAGTAACAGCAGTACCCCGAAATAAGGCTTCGAAATAAGGCAATTCTACAAGTCCAAAACCAGTCAATGGATTCGCTGGACCATTTTTCTAATAATTCAAACCGCGAGCCACACTGTTCCCAACCTTGGACGTATATTATAAATACATAGGGTTAGGGGAACTGGTTCTTGGGACTAGTTTAATTATTAAATACACCATGGCCCCCCAAGTCTAAAAGACCAGTTTGAAAAAACACCTTATTGCGAAGCCTGCCAATCAGGCTGTGAAAAAAGGACTTTTTTAAACCGGCCATTTGTCCAGTAGAGCCCAAGCACTTTAATTAAATAAACTGGACATTGGCCACTTAAAATGGTGAAACCTTGGGAAGATTTTTAATTAAGAAAGTGGTCACAGGGCCAGTAGACCCCACGTATTTAATTTTTAAACTGGACATTGGCCACTTAAAATGGTGAAACCTTCCATGGGAAGGTTTTTAATTAAGAAAGTGGTCACAGGGCCAGTAGACCCCAAGTATTTAATTTTTAAACTGGACATTGGCCACTTGAAATGGTGAAACCTTGGGAAGGTTTTTAATTAATTATGTGGTCACAGGCCCAGTAGACCCCACGTATTTAATTCTTAAACTGGACACTAGCCAAATGAAATGGTGAAACGTAGATAAGTTTTTTAATTAAGTGGTCACAGGGCCAGTAGATCGCCAAGTATTTAATTTTTAAACTGGACATTAGCCAAATGAAATGGTGAAACCTTAATAAGTTTTTTAATTAAGTGGTCACAGAGCCAGTAGACCGCCAAGTATGTAATTTTTAAACTGGACATTGGCCACTTTAAATAGTTAAACCTTGCATGGGAAGGTTTTTAATTAAGTAAGTGGTCACAGGGCCAGTAGACCCCCAAGTACTTAATTTTTAAACTGGTCCAGCTAATTTTTAAAGTGGACATACTGCCAATGACCCAAAATTGGCTACCTAAAATTCGAACTTGGCACCTTTTTGGAAAACCTTTGGGATAGCTTCATCTTCAGCTCCTGTTGTTATATTCTCATTGCACTCACTGTAAGTGTATAAGATTTGCTGCGAGGTTTGACTCCCACTCAAAAGTATCTCGGCTATTTATGCCTGTTGCACTCCTTCCATCTTTGCAGCTTCATTCAAGAAAAAACGCCACAAAAAACCATGCAGAATCTCCCGCCTGGTGCTTAAAAATAGAATAGGTTATAGCGCCAGAAGTAAAAGGGGTTTGTTTAGAACTTTTAAAACACCAGTATATACTACAGCTTGCTGTTTGCTAAGTAAAGGCAAAAGTTAATAACGAAAAGGCCTGGTGCATGGTGGCACTTCTGTTAGAGAATCACCTACACTTTATCGAACAATCAGCGATGCTAAATGATAAATAAAACAGTTCCAAGGAATTTTTTGCGAATTGCCTTCAGCTACCAAAGTGCCTGCAGGCCAATAACTCTACAGTTGCATCATATCTGACAATTTTCATAATACCGAGAAAAATTATGGCATGTGGCTGGCTATCTTCTATTTTGAAATTGGGTTTGATTCGTTTAGTTTAAGTTCATTTTAAAAATTGATATAAGTCCAAAATATACGTTTTTCAATTTGCTAAACTGGAAACGAGTACGATTCATATTACAGAATATATTGCAAATTATAAGATTTTATAGTAATTATAGAATATGTTCTTAAAATTTAAAGTTTTTTATAGGAACTATATAGAACTTTTGCGTAATTATAGGTTTTCATAGGAACTGTATACAAATATATAAAACATTTTTCCTAAATGTATGTTTTTTATGTTAAATATAGGACATATTTCCTAATTGTTTGTTTTTTATGTTAATATTTCCTAATTGTTTGTTTTTTAATTAAATATAGGATATATTTCTTAATTGTATGTTTTTTAATTAAATATAGAACATATTTCCTAATTGTTTGTTTTTTAATTAAATATTGGACATATTTCCTAATTGAATGTTTTTTAATTAAATATAGGACATATTTCCTAATTGTATGTTTTTTAATTAAATTTAGAACACATTTCCAAAATGAATGTTTTTTAATTAAATTTAGAACATATTTCCAAAATGTATGTTTTTTAATTAAATTTAGAACATATTTCCAAAATGTATGTTTTTTATGTTAAATATAGAACATTTTTCCTAAATGTATGCTTATTATGTTAAATATAAAACATTTTTCCTAAATGTATGCTTTTTATGTTAAATATAAAACATTTTTCCTAAATGTATGCTTTTTATGTTAAATATAAAACATTTTTCCTAAATGTATGCTTTTTATGTTAAATATAAAACATTTTTCCTAAATGTATGCTTTTTATGTTAAATATAAAACATTTTTCCTAAATGTATGCTTTTTATGTTAAATATAAAACATTTTTCCTAAATGTATGCTTTTTATGTTAAATATAAAACATTTTTCCTAAATGTATGCTTTTTATGTTAAATATAAAACATTTTCCCTAAATGTATGCTTTTTATGTTAAATATAAAACATTTTCCCTAAATGTATGCTTTTTATGTTAAATATAAAACATTTTCCCTGATCATAGAGTTTTCGGGGAATATTTTTTTCCATACAATTATGGGCCTAGGACTTAATGTGAATTATAAAACACTTCATCGAACTATAGGATTTCATTTGAATTATACAACGCTTTATCGAATTATAGGATTACAAGTAATTTATAGAACATCAGTTGTTCAGTCTTTTGTTGACAGCGGTTGAATTACACTCACAAATGACAAACAACACTTGTCCACACACTATCTATTATATGAATGAATAAAGGAACCCTTTATTGAATTGAATTTTAGGATTTTAAAGGAATTATAGAACTCTTTACCTAAATATAGGATTTTATGGTAATTATTAAAAGTGCCCTTATTTCCGTATATGGTCGCAACGCCCCCTGCACGTGACTGTATTACATAAATAAAGCGAAAGGAAAAGAAGCCTTTCTTTATCGTTCATAGCAAAGTGGATTTTTACAAACCGCGTAACTTGACATCACACCAAATGAAGGAAGAAGATCTGACAGACTCTACAACACTGACAAGTAACACGCGAGAGGGTTTATACGATTCTCCTTGACAGATATCAATGATTTTGTGGCGTGACTCATCAAAACAAATCTGTGGCAAAAAGAGCGGGCGCGTTCGGGGAGGCCAGCGTCCCCTCAAGACACTCACTAATCTTTATATCCAAGAGGAATCTTAACTCGTACGCAAATACAGTTACGCCAACTGTCACTTCACATCGGAGTAGCGAAAAATCATTCCATGCTTTAACCGTCTCTTTACCCAGACAAGACCATAGTGTTCTCTACAGTTAACGTAAGTTTATAAGATATGTTCCAGTCATAAGTTTGTACAGGGTTAGTGAGAGCTTGTCATGAAGTGACGTAGGTCATAGATTCTATGTGAAGTGACGTAGGTCATAGATTCGATGTGAAGTGACGTAGGTCATAGATTCGATGTGAAGTGACGTAGGTCATAGATTCGATGTGAAGTGACGTAGGTCATAGATTCGATGTGAAGTGACGTAGGTCATAGATTCGATGTGAAGTGACGTAGGTCATAGATTCGATGTGAAGTGACGTAGGTCATAGATTCGATGTGAAGTGACGTAGGTCATAGATTCGATGTAAAGCGACGCCTGGTGTGGCGCTGTCAAAGGCTTAATTTTGAATTTTTTTAACGGCTCAGAGGCGAGAAAGGGATAACCTGATTGGCTAGATTTTGCCATGCGCAGAACCTGTTTTACCCCAAGAGTCAGACTCTAATCCAATCAGAAAAATAAGAGATTTATTTTCGTCGTTCGACGACAGATGGTACTACAGTCAACTTCGTTAATCACGTGATCCCATCCCTTAGATGGAGACGAGACCGGGCCAACTTGTTTATTTGTTGGTTGGGTCTATTTAGTACAGGGCGAAGGCAGGGTGTCGTGCGCAAACGTCCTGCCTTCGCCTGTACTAAATTGCTTTCCGTACAACGTTTATGAATTCCAACTTAAGGATGTAGACTAGTTAGTCTCTTGTCGTTCTCGAACTATCTGGAGCTGTAAGTCTCTAGCATTACGAAGTATAGGAAGTGCCAAACCTATGGAAGGAACATATCTCATAAACTTATGATAGTGTTCATAAATTGTGTTAGCTGTAATCATGTTTTATATTTCATTCAGTGTAACACTTATTGTTATTAAGTTGCTTATAATATATTAAATATATTTTCTATACATACATATCCTTGATGGGTTTGGACAACATAAGCGTAAGATAATTGAAAGCGTAGGTAATATCTCCGTAGGCATTGACTATTAATTATTAATTAGATTACGCAGCTGCATACAATGTTTTTGTTGACGCTGTATTATGATACACGCTTTATGGAATTCTGAATAATTTAGGTTAAAGCGATTTCCACGTCGCTCAAGCGCGCCAAATTTCCCAAAATATACACCGTAAGGGCCCCTTTGACAAATTCCTCGAGACCGTGCAAGCGCCTAAGACCGTCGCCAGTAGCGTCTGCTTCAGCAGATCACTTTTGCCGCCACAAAAGGACAAATTTAGTAACCAATCATGGACCAGGTTTTTCTAAACAGTACGAGCTGTGAGTAATATATTTCCCAGTGCACATCTTTAGCTCAATCTTAAATTCCACGTTCAGAGAACTATTTTTCTGTAGGATTTTATAGGATTTACAGGACCACTGAGTCAACAATGTTACCTTTATTAGTGGCACAAGCCGCACAAGTTTATAAGATATGTTCCATAAGTATGTCAATAATGGCACTACCTATACTTCCTAATTATGCTAGAGACATACAGCTCGAGCTAGTTCCAGAACGACGGAAGCGAGTCAATTGAAGTCTTACACTCGGTGGTTAATTTTGCAGGACTTCCATCTAGGTCCTATTTAGTCTGCATTACTAAGCCCCCTTTGACAGCGCTGCACTCACCAGGCGTACTTCGCTTTACCTCGAATCTATGACCTACCTCACTCACTTCATGACAAGTTCCAGTTTGTAACCAATGACAAACTTATGGGGAACATATCTTATGAACTTATGGTATCTAGACGAGAGCTCTGTTTATTTTAACGTAAGCTAATTTCGATTCGCATTTCTGAGGAGCTAAAAAATTATTTAAACGCAAATTTTTGGAGTCACGAGGGACGCCATTAATAATCATATTGGGACTCAAAAATTGCTTAAATTAAAATGTTTATTTACACTCCCGAGTCGTTAGGTTTATATCGTAATTCCTGGCCCATCAACGTGATTTTGAAAGGAGGTCAGAGTCAGCTGAGCTATACCACATCACGAGCCATATCCGAAGACCAAAAACTGAAGTGTAACACAAAGGTTTTGTTCCGAAACATTTGGTTACGTGTACAATGATTATTTTTCTCTATGTTCTACTTTTCTAATCTCTATATTTCGATGTGGCCAATGTGTTCTTATCCGTAATTCCACCTGTACAGTATTTGCCTTTCTGTATGTTTGACGTGCTGACCAATGGGTAACTTTCTGTATGTTGACGTGACTAATAGCTAATTTTCTTTATGTTGATGTGACCAATGGGTAATTATCCGCAATTCCACGTGTACAATGGTTACTTTTCGATATGTTAATTCATGTGACCAATGGGTAATTTTCTGTATGGCGAGGTGACCAATGGGTTACTATCCGTAAGCCCACGTGTACAATGGCTACTTTTTGTATGTTCATATGACCTTATTGGTGGCGTTGTGTTTGAAAGGGACTTAGATCGTAGGCAGTTTTAGATAAAGCCATTTTGTCACCACTAGCTTTTCGAGTGTTAACAACATACTTTAAAAGTGATCAGGTTTCAGTTGTGGGCGATTAGAAGTCATCCCTGCAGTCAATCTTTTACTTCGTTTAAAGTACTTCTTGTCGTATTTCGAAAGTCTGCAAAAAGCGTTTTTGCTTTTGAAAATCCCCCCGCGGACCAGCAGAGTAACTTTTGAAGAGTTGGAGGTAAGCCAACTTTTAAGCCACCAAAGTTTGTAGTGAGGACTAGGCCTAGAGGCTAAAATTTAATCCTTTTCCTTTGAACCATCTTCGAGGATCTTCTTCTTCTTCGGGCGCGGACTCCGTCGGCGTTCAGCCCCGGACAAGGAAATAAATACACTGCTGTTATATAGCTTTCAAATTATTATTTTTCAAAGAAACTTCTATCTCATACCTTCAATGATCAATTCATTTGGAATTGCGAGATCCTCGAAAAGAGCCAAATATCCCAGTTCAGGCCCGTTCCCATAATACACCGCATTTTATCACTGTATCTTCGGGATTCACTAACCCGAAGTCTCATTTTAATTCTTGGCCAGTAATATAGATAAATCTACCACGTGGTATACACGTTTTTCAGTAATATCAAAAGTGTATAGATATAAAAACAAAAAGTACAATTCATTAACAATTCCCTGCCATTGACTGTAGACGACATGCAAACTGAGAAGCAAACAACCCTCCGCTCTAAAGTCCACAGGAACTAACCAATCAGGGAGGAGGTTCTTGACGTCACAGGTTTATAGAAAGTAGTACACGATGCTGGCGATCCAAACGTTAATTTTTGGTACTAGAGCTAGCATCTGCTACTTTTTGAGCCTACTCACGGCTTGTTCCCTGTGCCACGGTAGGGATGATAATCATACGCAAAGGGGGATCGACACTATTCTGGGATAAAGGAGGCTGGGCTTCTCATATTACATGGCGCGAGCAAGTTTCAACGAAGTGTACATTTCGTTTTTATATCTATATACTTTTGGTAATAAATCATGTCATCAATTTTATCCATGAGCTCCATATAATATTTTTGACTCGAGTTTTAAAATTTGATCTGACACAGTGACGAGTGGGGGCATTTCGGAAACACTACCCCAAGTTACTTCTTCAATAAACCTAATGGATATTTTTTATTATTGGATTGGCACATGATAAAACGTGTTATAGCGGACCAGCGAGTGCATGCACTTTCATTTTTATACGCTTTAAAAAAGGACTATTAGTTTTTGTAGTGCGAACTGGACCTTGAAAGAATGTATACCTTTGTAAGAAATTCTTGGTTGGGCGGCGGCCTCATCTTTAAGACTTTGGCTGGGAGCTTATCGAATAACCCCAGCCAGATTTAACGGCAATCTCGCCAACCCTGTGTTTACCCTGACGATTTTACACAAGGTGTTATAACCCATTACAAAAGCAGTTTGCGCCAAGGATGAAGACAGCGCGAACGGATATACAATGTTGCCGACGATTCGAATAAAAGTAGCCTGGGCAATTCGGGTCCTGATCGGAAGACGGCCGCTTTATCATTTATTTATGACTAGAAGTTTTATATTGATAAGGTTTACGGCCAAACCCCGAGCTCCCGAGGTTCGCCACCAAGGCTTAAACAAAGCTCTCTTCCAGAACCATCATAAGTTTACAAGCGGAAGTCTGGAACTGCATAGGCGTCCAAATAACTTCTATGCTAACCGAAAGACACGCCTTTCGTTCACAAAGTTGTAATGGTAAGTTCGGTTTGAGAAGAGGCGTTTCTGAAAGGGAGCATTCCCTGTTAATAGGGTCCAGTTCGTATTTTGAACCCGTTTGCTGATCTTCGCAACATGTAGATAGTCAATTTGTCGTCTGCTACGTAATTACGGTCAAATAAATCTCATAACGATAATCATCTCGTAATATTCCTTACTTCATTAAAATAATAGACGTTGGGGGAAAGTAAAGTTAGGAGGAATTCTTCCCTTATATCTTCTACCTCCGCGCCCCTGGTGGATGGTTATATCGTTTATTGAGGTCACGTGTACATTTCTAGTTGGGAGTTGTTTTGAAATTGTAAAAATTTTTAAATTCTAGGATTTTACAGGGGAATTCTTAAATTATAGGATGTTTAGTAGCATATTTAAAATTTTATGTTTTATAGTGGGTCTACAATATTCAAAATTTTCAAATAATAAGATTTTCTGTAATATTTTGAATTTGTAGGGTATTGTAGGAATATATTGAAGCTATAGGATTATACAATATCAATTATTAAAAAATATACACGTAAAATTGAAAATATTAATGTAGAATTGAAAATATTAATGTAGAATTGAAAATATTAATGTAGAATTGAAAATATTAATGTAGAATTGAAAATATTAATGTAGAATTGAAAATATTAATGTAGAATTGAAAATATTAATGTAGAATTGAAAATATTAATGTAGAATTGAAAATATTAATGTAGAATTGAAAATATTAATGTAGAATTGAAAATATTAATGTAGAATTGAAAATATTAATGTAGAATTGAAAATATTAATGTAGAATTGAAATTATAGGGCATTATAAAATTTAAATGATAGGCTTCGATTGAACTTGCTTTGATTGAATTCTTAAAGCCCAATACTCGCAACCATTCTCTTTTTCTAAGGTGGTAGTTTAGTGTAGCGTTTCAAACTTACGATGATAATCTTATGACAAGATTTATCCTTAAAATCCCAGAGACTATTTTGATTGAAACAACATAGCTTCATTATTTCGTACGTTTGGTAAGGTCGACGGTTTCCTAAAACATTAATACCTTCAAAGGCGAGAAGTATTCTCTCGAAATGCTCGATTGTATTGGTCAGTATCGCAATCTTTCAAGCATTACGTTTCCTCGAGTTACAAATCAAGAGGCCGCAGGCGTTCCTCTGTAATAGTCTTAAATAAAGCGAGAGCCATACCTTACTTTAAGTGAATAGTTGCGATTTAAATGGCAAGAAACCCTCAGTGTTGCGAACTTTTCCATTTTAATCCAATAAAACAAAATTGTTAAATGAATCGCGAATAGAAATAATCACAAATCACAGCAAAACCCTACAAATATTATCATAAGTTTATAAGATATGTTCCTTCCATAAGTAAAACACCACCTATACTTCAGAATGTTACAGACCTAATGTGAGCTAGTTCGAGGGAGAACGACGGAAGCGAGAATTGAAGTCCTACACTCGGTGGTTAATTTTGCAGGACTTCCATCTTCTCATATTTAGTCTGCATTACTAAGCCCCCTTTGACAGCTCCTCACCAGGCGTCGCTTTACGAGAATCTATGACCTACGTCACTCACTTCATGGCAAGCTCCAGTTTGTAACCAGTGACAAACTTATGGGACATATCTTATTATATTATCAAGTTACTCAAATCAATATGATAAGGAACTTATGCTTTTATGAAGTTACTCAAATCTCACAAATCACCATGAAATCACTCTTATATCTTACAAATCATAGTACCTATGTGAACTTAGTGTACCCCAACCGTTTTGCCATCTCGTACATTACGTTAGCGAGTTAGAAAACGCGAGTATTGTACAGAGTCCTCAAAATCTCCAAACACACGTAGCTAATACGAAAATCTTGATTTTCGTGACTTGTATTTCGTAGCCTCAGGTTCATAAACTCTGGCTGTAGTCCTAGTATAGAAAGACGGTCCTCTATGAATCTTCATAACTGAAAATGAATCTTATATTTTCTTGGCACTTGAAGTCTTTCCCGGACTGAATGAATGCCACAAGTGAATTTAATTAAAATATTTATACTATAAAACGGCTCTAGAGTCTATTCCAGACCCCTTCCTATTCATCCCCTTCTCCCCAGCATTTGCAGCAACCAGGGGCCGTTCCTAAAATCACTTTTGCAACTATTTCAAAAATTAAGCACACAGCCAACCAGAGTGGACTTCGGTAACTCACTAATATGTTGGCTCATCATCTTCAACAGAACTCGTCCACGACGATGGAGCTAAAAGTAGGCTTTGCTAGGCTTAGCGGGCCACTCAACTCCACCTCTCGACTGTGGGAGCATCTAGTGGCAACAGTTTAAGCTGAAATTCGCTTAAGCCCTAACAATCTTTCGTAAAACTCGGTTTAGGACCAAAACCATAATGGGTCAATGTCCCCGCGTGACGTCATTTGTCCAGCGCCCCCCCCCCCCCGGCTACAAGGATCTAAGTAGTTCCGTACTTCGAGAAAACTTTGTAGAGATTCAAAATAAACAACTCCCAGGTGTAATACACTTTCCTCCTCGTAAACTTTCACAGACACTCTTGGTTTAAGAAATTGAAAGCAAACGAAGAAAAGGCCCAGTCTACGACGTTGTTCGAATGGAACGAAAGCTTTGACTGAACTAGTTCAATTTTGATGGATAACTGAATATAATTACATTCTTAAGTGTTACGGTTTAGAATTAGCTGAATCATAGAGGTTGAAGTACCGCTGGAGAGGAAAGTATTTAAATTTCACTATAGGACCAGTGTTTCCCGAAAACTGTTTACACATTGACATAATACAATATTGGAAAAAGGGTACTCCACATAGTTCACTAAGTCTATTATCGGTCTAAAAATAGACTATCTCACTGTCCCTTAGAGTCCAATCTTGTCATCATATCTTCACGAAATTTTTGTATTATCTTACTAGACATAGTTTAAGTTAAGTAATTGTTCAAAGTCAAGGCCCGTTCAGACTAACGCTCCCGTCGGTGTCCTCGTTAATTTATTTTCGGTTACATCGGTAAGTTCATTTCCCTGTTCACACGTGATAGCGGATGACTTTAGGCGCGTAGTGTTTAAATACTTAAGTCGTTGACAACGACGTCTGAATAGGTATTTAAGCTCTCCGAAATGCAAACATAAAAATAATGAAAAATTAATAACATTTGTAGAAATTTGCTAAGTAACCTCGTTACAGGCGCGTGCAGTTTCGATTCTTTTTTTATCATGTTGGACCACAGCAGTTTTGCTTAGCAACATTCACGTACGTTTCCTCTAGCAAATGAGCTTATACTTCCACTCAGGGCAATTTAAAATCTTTTTGGGTAAATGAGCTTGTAAAAGAGGTAACTTACATTCTAGGTACATTAAGAGGATGAATATACCGAGAATTATTCTCTCGTTAAACGTACACAACCAAGAAAAGCGGTCGCAACTGAACGTGAATATTATACGATGTTGTCTTCTGGGTCTAATCGTGGATAACTCCACTTTTACGATCCCACTCATAAAACCGTTCCTTCTAATTTAATTAAGCGCCTGACGTTTTTGAAGATTGCTATTCTCTTGGTTACTTTAAACTCCTATCTAAAATGGACAACCCAATAATCATTCCATTTCATTTAATATTTCATAAGTAACGGAACAACATAAGTGCGTAAGATATGTTCACCATAAGTTTGTCACTGGTTACAAACTGGAGCTTGTCATGAAGCGACGCCTGCTGGTGAGATGATGTCAAAGGCTTAGTAATGCAGAATTAGCGGAGCCTCCGAAATGAACTAGGCCCATGCGTGTGGCGAAGCGAGAATATTTTTTTAAATAATTTAGTTCGCCGTGGTTTTACGCTTGGGGGCGCTTATATTACCGTAAAATAAACAAAGTTCAACCCCGTGACCCTGTCGACTGCTTAAGTATTTGGGCCAAGTTCGCGGATTGTAAGTATACGTTATTATTACTCTTCCTGAATTATTTCAATTGGAAATAATTTATTTCGTTGTCATCAATACAATCTAACCGAAAGATTCCATAAAAAGTGAATAGCCCCAAAAATATTTACGTTAATTTTAGGATGAAACTTTTCTCTATCATAAAAATTTTATGACTGACCCCTAAAATATCAACGATAATTAAGGAAGACCCCTGTCACAACGGTAATATAAGCGCCATCTCGTACACATATATGGTGAAAATATTTTCCTCAACAAACTGGATATTTCCCCACATAAAATTTGACATGCATGGGTCTAGTTCATTTCGGAGGCTCCGTCTCTAGCATTACAAGTATAGGTATAGTGTCATACTTATGAAACATATCACTTATAAACTTATGGTAACAACAATAGAACGGAATTCAGTTGAATCTAGACATCTACATACTGACTAATAACAGAGACCCAAACCCCCCAAAAACGGTTTAACCATGAAAGTTGAACTAGTTTTACAGGAACGTTTCTTTCGAATAGAAGAAAGAATTTAGCAAATCCGCGGCCATCTTGTAAAATGGTACAGGGTCTCGCGACGATGTTCAACCTCTTGTACGAAAGTTATGTACAGTTGGGAATATTGTTGATTACCTACGACAAAACTATGAATTAAGTTTACACGCATTTCAAAAGAGCTTAAATAGTTTAGTAGGCTTGCGGAAAAGGAAGCGATATCAGTTTTCCGCTACAGAACGTTAAGCTTCCTCGAGTTATTCGAAGTCCATTTGTAGCCAGAAGAAACGCCGCCGGAATATTAACTACCGCACAAAGAGACCCTAATGTTCTTGCCAGGGAGCACTTGACAATACGTTCGTTACAGAACGCTAAGGTTTTTACTGAAACTGGTCCTGACTGACTGATAATCAACGCCCAGCCCAAACAAACAACGCTTGCCCTAGAAGGCTGAAAATTTGATGAAACGTTACTCATAAGTAGTAGGCGCGTACTAAGAAAGACTATTCCAATCAGCCGCCATCTTAATAAATGGCGCCCAGAAATGTTAAAAATCTTCTCTATGCAACAAAGTCCGCGCGTTTCAACCCATTTCGCAAATATTTAGTACACTGGTTTCCTTTAATCTATAGACGGGCTGAATGGTCTTTTGGGTTCGATTTGTCGCCATCTTTTTAAATGGCGGCCAGAAATTTAAAAACCCTTTTTTATGGAATAATGTCCGCGTGAAAAGTAATAAAAAATATCCCGACGGGCTGACGGGTAAAGCCGAGTGCCTAGGCTCCTAGGGTGCTACAAAAATATTAGTCATCAGTAAAATCAACCCATTCTTTATATCATTTTGATGGAAGTTCTTATTAGACGCGAGCGACGCCGCGGGTAACAGCTAGTAAAATTTGAAATCAAACAAAAAATCAAACAGAACAAATTGAACTCATACACTTAACGGATATCAGTTTTCTCATATTTACATTTTCCACCGCCATTTTCCAAAATGGCCGGAATCTTAACGAATTACTACCAAAGAGAGTATAAAGACGGGGAGTAGAAGGCTTGGCTGGAGTGTTCTTGCTTTGAAAGTTTACCTCTAAGCTTCAGGTATCTTTCTCTGCCCTTTAATTAGTTGAAAGCCGGTGAACCGGATCTCAGAAGGAAAATTTAACAAATAAATAATAATTGTGAGATTTCCCAAAATGCCTTGCTAAAGCTGGTAGTTTCAACTCCTCATCTTTATACCATCTTTGTTACTAAACTAGTTTCATCATCCCTCTTAAGAAGACTTAATTTCTCCCAGAGAAAATTACAACCGATATTGGATTACAGTTTTTTCAACTGCCCCTAATCAAAATACGGAAATGAAAACCATGGTATCCAAGACGTGGTTCGCGGGGCTTTCTTAACGTGGGGGAAATGGTTCAGTTTGGCTGTATACATTGAGGCAAAATGCATGGTGCAGCGAGTTCTCGTTAATGAAACGACAAACGCGGAATGCGGTCGATTCGAGTTCCTTACACAGTTGCACGCGATTCACGCGTCAAGCACGTAATCAAAAGTCATACTACATTACCTGCTAAACCTACAGACATGCTACGAGTCACCTGTAGGAAAATTTTTACAACCTTCTCAGAGTGTGAACGTATATTGTGTCCCGGTGTTTCCTTCTAGCTACAAGGATATTAGACTTAACTATAGCTTTGATACGTGGAAATCAGTTCAGAACTGGTTTGCTGAACTGAACTAGTTTTGAAGCCCTCTTCAATATCAGTGTAAAGCAATTAGCAAAAACCTACCTCGGTTCACACTGTAAAGCCAAGAAGTGATATCTAGTTTACTAGGGAGAAGGTATAAGATGCCTAAGTATTAGTGCGCCATAGTCTCAGTACCCCTGTCAAAATACAAGGGGGACGTAAAAGGAGGCCACTGGGCTAATTCGCCTCTCCTCAGTCGGAAAATACAAAATTTTCGTTATTCGCGTTGCGCTGACGTGAGTTTTCAAGAACCAATGGAATGCTGGTTGTAATTTAGAGGCGGCGGGATTAACTCCGGATCTACGTTTGGACTGGATATAAAGCTAGAAATGTGGCGAATTTATACCGTCTCCCTAATAAACTATATCACTTCTTGGTAAGGTGCTTCAATAATTGCTGTCGTCTGCTAGCGCTAGGACTTTCTTTAGTGTCGCGTTGTCTACTAAGGTAGGTTAAAATGCCGTTAAAAAGTTTAGACTAGTTTCATAGGTGAAATAATCCTGAAAACTAGAAACTAGCTTTAAAGTTAAAACCCGCTTTAGTTTGGTTCAGGACGAGATTTCAAAAAACCGTGTTTGTATTTAGCTTCACGAGTAACACTTAACTTTTGCAAACTTCTTGCAAAATTCAAATAAAAATTCGCTTCGAAATGAAGTTGCGTAATCAACGAAAAAAAGAGTTCGTTAACCATTTGCTCGTGGAATGGTGTCGAAAGGAACTAAACAAATGGTTAACTTCCGAGGTTCTATTACCCGAAGATTTGATTCAAAGTTCGCTTACATACAATCGATTTAACGTTAGCTACGTTAATTAGACAAGGTTCTCTTCGGTCATTTACCCGTAAATTAAGAAAAAAATAATGTTTCTTGAAGAAAAAATAACATGAACACTAATAAGTGTGCTAACAAGAACATGTACGCAAATCCATTCTCTTTTCTACGCTCAATACCAAAGCAGTAACTGCAATCCTTCAATTTTCACACGATATTTTATCTATAAATTCTCACTACGCAGTTACCAAATTTCACAACATGGATTTTGAGAAACACTGCATTGGTCACGGCCACCGATGACTGGGGAAAAGCGTTCAGCAAAGCTATGACGTCATTATGACGTTAGAGCTCACCGGTTATTGTTTTCCAAAATTCGCTGTTTTTCCTTGGTGAGCTCTGCTGAACGTAGCCCACATTTCCACATTTCCTAACGACTGGCTGATCTTCTTGATAATTACTTATGATTACATAAATACTCGCCAAAGCTTCAACATCGTGATATTTTGGTTTACCTGTGGCTGGAATACGACATGGAGGATGAATTCTCTATGAGAAACTGTTGGGGAAGTGTAAATAATCAGATTAGGATTTGGCGCGCTGACGGTAAAGTGAAGCTTTAATGTCCAATCGATGCGAGGAACTATAGACGCGTGCGGGCTTCCCGTCTTAACCACCCAGGCTTCTAAACAATGATCGATGATATGAAAAGTAAAGCAAGGCGCATCCGATGCAATAGCCCACTGTCTCTTATAACACTGGCCCAATAAATGCCATAATAACCAAAAGTAAGACGTACACTTCCGAATGCCGTGTTGAAAAATATCTAAAGAAACTAAGGTTCTTTGCCATGTTATGTAACGGCAACTGCTGAACGGACGCCTAAGCGAAATGCATTGTGGGACGTATGAGGTGGGAACCCATGATACGTTAGTGTTTACACATATCCATGCCTCAAACTGTCCCCTTCGAGCCCCCCAATAAGTCTTAAGATGTATAAAACGGGTAAGCAACCCTCAGTATCGGGACATACAACTGGGTTGACCCATAGATGTCTCTACGCACTCTCTGGACCCAAAACGCCTAGAGCGCAGGCGCCGAAAACCAAGATGGAAGGCAAAGTTTACACTTGTGCTTTTCCCCCTTCAATAGTTGCATCGAACAGGCTTATAGGCTCAAGAGGGGTGGGTAGGGGAGTGTAGGGGAAAACACTGTCATCATCCAAGGTCGCTGGTACCACGTGATGTATGAACCTTTTCACGCTCTCTTCAACCCTTGACCTTGTACGAAGATATCGCCAGATCAGTATGCTGGGCTAAATATACGGTTGCTCAATTGGTGACCTACAATTCAACCTCCACGGACTATGATACGTATTGTTCGTATGTTACTTACGCACTGGGACTGCAACCAGTGCCCAATTCATGCAGCCTTTATCAGCTATGGAAAAGAAAGAAAAACGATAGTAGCGCCACCGCCTTACGTTCCACGCTTTTCGCTTGTTGCTCTGATGCTCTCGCCGCCCCCCCTCCTCCCCCGAATTCGGCCATCGACCAACGAAATTGATAGGTTTGGAGACCTTTATTCGGAGCAACTGATGGTCTAGCTAGATTCAAGGCGTCGGATACTAGCTTAAAGGGATAGAAACGCAACTTGTTGATCCTGCCAAATTACGAGAAAATATATATTCAAGTTCACTTAAATCATGTGCTCCCAGTCGTGAGATTGATTTGGTTCATCAAAATCCTTACTTGGATCGACTTATTGAACGGTCTATAAAAATTTCATCAGTTTATCAGAAAATCTCGCGACAAAGTTTTGTATATCTGGAGGCAGCAGGGTTTTTTTGAAGACTAATTAAGGGAGGTGACCGACCCCTTGGACTGGCGACAAGCATATTGAAGTTGAGCTCCCTCTATCGTCAGACACATTTATCACTTTATTATTAATTTATCGGATAAATTGTCTCCTACCACGTTTCGATATCTTGATGAATTCATTTAGTTTGCCAGTAAGGAATTACGCTATACACTGAAACGCTTGTCATTTCAAACCACAAGACAAATCGAGTTATCTTTCATCATATCATTAGCAAGGTTACAACGATAATACCATAAGTATATAAGCTATGTTCCATAAGTATGCTAGAGACTTACAGCTCGAAAACGACAACCGAGAATTGAAGTCCTACACTCGGTGGTTAATTTTGCAGGACTTCCATCATCCTATTTAGTCTGCATTACTAAACCTTTGACAGCGCCACAGTCACCAGGCGTCGCTTTACCAAAATCTATGACGTTTCGCCTTATTGGAATCAAACCCAGCGAATGCAGTCTACGCTGAAGATTGTTGTTGAAATTTTATTCATTCTTGTCTGGGGAGAATTAAATGCGCTGGAAATATTTTCAGCTGCTATGTCCCGAGACAGCAGGATCTTTTATTCCTAAACAGAATAGATATTTATTTCAAGGGTCGACTTTTAAGGCAACCTGGGACGAAGAACTCTCAAAGGCATCCGATCTCCATCTTGATTTCGAAAAACACTCCGCCTTTTCACTCACCCCCTATCTAACCCTTGGTAGGAGTGGTCCCTAAACTTAGCTCAAGATTTCAACACACAAACCATAAGTTTATGAGATACCTTCCATAAGTATGTCACTTCCTGCTAGAGACTTACAGCTCGAGCTAATTCGAGAACGACAAGCGAGAATTGATTCGATTAATTTTGCAGGACTTCCATCTAGCTCCTATTTAGTCTGCATTACTAAGCCTTTGACAGCGCCTCACCAGGCGTACTTTGTTTTACCTCGAATCTATGACCTACGTCACTTCATGACAAGCTCCAGTTTGTAGCCAGTGACAAACTTATGGATCATATCTTATAAACGTATGACCAAACTTAGACCCTCGCTTCAATGAAACGCAAATACAAATGTAATTAGGCATTAAGGCGGTTATTGCAAGCCTTAATTTTGTAGAGCATAAGCTACATTCCCACTGGATCGAAACAACCGGTTGGTGGTAGATATTTTTGAGTCGCGTGACAGATTTAAGTCCTTCCATTTTAAATTTTTAATCAGTTTAACGTTTTTTTTTAAGAGATGCATGATGATATTTCAATGGTAAACTAGAGTCGAGGATAAGACAGTATAATGAAATCTTCATTAGTCGCGATAACAAATGTTTAAAATAGAGCTTCTTGGCAAAAGCAATTAATCAGCCTAAGTGATGTAGACTTAGTAAAGAAGCTGAACAAACAACCATTAAAATAGGAAAAACATAAAAACGAGGGGGTAATCACTCCCAGATAACCCGTACACCGATTACGGATAGTTGCTTTAGCATGCAGTGTTTTGCAAATGCAGACAAAGTCGTTAGTTCCGAAAACTGTGTCAATAAATTTTCAGATCGACCTTAAAGTCGTAAATAGGGTCAAAGACAAAATGTAATAATACATCACTGAAAACAGCGTATGCAAATTTAACTAAGTAGTTTACGAAGTCATTGTTGACCTACAAATAAGTATAATTGACTTTGTCAATTTACAAAGATAAGAAAATTAAGCATTTTTAGTATTTATTCGGGCAAGAATTTTTCTACTTGGAATATTTAACAGGTCATTTTCTGCATGGGCCTTTCTGCTTGAATTAAAGGGGAGGAGTTGTCTCTTGACGTCATGCATAATGTATTTGAAACCACGTGTCGCGTGATATTGACTTAGCTGCCGACCTGTGCCGTGTCTAAGACGACCTATGAGCACCAAACCCGAATGTAAACAAGTTCTGAACGAGCAGACCTATAGGGTCGACGGTTGTCCTACATGTGTGAATAGCCAATGAAACGCGAGGAAGAAGGAGCGGGCGGTTTAACAAAGCTTTAAGCCCCTCCCCTTACATTCAATCAGATGTAATGTAATCCTCTTTTGGGGGGTATCATTTTGTTACAACGTAACATTGAATTAGGCCTAGATAATATTAAAGTATCGCGGTGATTGCTAGTCTGCTAGACCAAAGTAGTCAGGGAGAAGAAATCAACTTACAATTATAACATCGTAATCATCATCCATGGATGACACACATTAACCTCCCCAGTATGTCTAATTACTTTCCGTTATAACAATTTGTCTTTGATAGAACACGAAGTCTCGTTTGAGAATAGAAGAAGACGCTTAACAAAATATTTAAGGCTTGCAAAAGTTTTATGTTCGTATAGCGAATCTAATGCGAAAACACCATTTGGCAATTAGATTGGGCCTTGGCCCTACTCTATCTACTATATGTCTATAGTAAAAATGGTTATGACGGTTATGGCGGCCGCGATATTTTTCCATAAATAAAACTTAAAAATAGTTTCAAACAGAAAAAGCCAAACCTATGGGAATATTTCTCTGCACGAGAGGTTGGACATTTTACCACTTAAAAAAACTCGGCCTAAAATACAGCTCGAGCTAGTTCGAGAACGACGGAAGCGAGAACTGAAGTCCTACACTCGGTGGTAAATTTTGCAGAACTTCCATCTTCCGATTTAGTCTGCATTACTAAGCCTTTGACAGCAGCGCCTCACCAGGCGTCGCTTTACGAGAATCTATGACCTACCTCACAGTCCTCACTCACTTCATGACAAGCTGCAGTTTGTAACCAGTGACAAACTTATGGAACACACAAGGGTTTTGAATAAATGTTTATTAATATCGTTGACTTTGAAACCGCCACGCGACTACCGTATTCGGATCGAGTGACCTTGATCTACCAGAAAATAAATATGCTCATATACCCAGCACGTAGCTTTAAACAGCGCCGAAATTATCGTGACAATGACCTTGACGCCCTAGAATCCTAACCTTCCCATCTACACCAGAGCTGACAATTTTCTACTTAACATCGTCGCCATCTTGATTTTAAAAGTGGCAGCTCGAATAGGTTCATATTCCGTTACAATCTCAATTCAGTAGTTCAAATAGTATCTTCTGAAAAACCTCAGTTGAAATATTTGCTTGAAAGTTCATGGAACTAATGGGCGACCCCTCTATTTCCGTTAGAGGTTTCTTCTAAAATATTTAGGATTTTCCTGGCGAGTTCATCAAGATTTCATTCGTCTTCGCGGCGCAGGATGCGTCCGTGTTCGGGCAAATTGAACGAGTGAAGCGGAAAGGGGGCTTCTAGCATCAAGGTACGTCAGGTACACTCGCCTTGTATCTTTGAACCTCCGGCTTCGAGCCTAATTGCTTGGAAATGGGTAAACGCCGCTATATAACCAGTTGAGCTTCATAAATCATTCGAACATTTTTTCCCCGGGTCGTCCTCATCCTCATCTACCTTCTCTCGCTCCTCTCCGCTCTTCTCCGCGGACTCCCAGAGGCTGCGCCCCCATTTCAAACAAGATGAACACTATCGCTGCTATGATGGTTTCACTCAACCAGTGTTTTAACGCGAGACAACAGAAGTTTATAACCCGAGTCGAAGTTCACATCGGATGCCTGGCTACCCATGCAGCTCCGTGTTAGAAAAGAGTTTTTCTATCGCATCAATCGCAGCGTGCTCAGGCGGAGTTTTCGAGTCTTGTAATCCAAAATGAAATTAAATTAAGCTAAAAATCCATCCATAAGCTTAAAAAGTCTATTTTAATGAGAGACTAAGGAGGATTCGGGGATTCTGCTAAAATAAATACAGACATTGGGAGAGACGTACTGAATGTTACTTAGTTCAATTTTTCATCGGATTGAGCTATAGTGATGTGTTTATCCCTTTTAAAAAAATGTTAACCACCTCTAACTCATGATGTTTTGACTAAAAAGGGAGGGATTGTGGAAGGGTTTCATTTCCAACGCCGAGAAAAAGTATGATAACTCCCATGTGATCAATTCCTGGTGAAACTTCAACAATCATATTTTCACATTTCAGTCGTAAAAGAGAGTAACGCATATTAAGAAATTGTTCAAAATACAGCTTTAACAAATCAAATTTAAATTCACGTGGAAATTAAAACTTGTGCATAATCAGGAAATAACATGCACTAGCTAGCAACTTCGAAAACATTGGGAACACTAGCTGCTTTCGAAGTACAAAGTCCACGATCATATGATTTTGTTTTTCTGCAATTTGCTAGTGAATCTAAAATGGGGTATTTGAGTGGCGAGGTTGCCGGCTTCCGTCTAGGTCGCATTTAGAACGAACTAGCTAGTCTGTCTTTCAGTTGGAATTAGCGCGAGCCTGAGTGAGGCCCATCTAAGATATTTGACAGAGTGTGTCACGGTCGCCTTCTATACGCCACGCCGCCGCCTCCGACCTTTTACTTCCACTTTCATTTTCCACGCAGTTTCTCCATTCCCGACTTCAAGGCACCTTCCCAACTACTCATAACGCGAATTTTTTCCCAAGTTGCATTAAAACCTTTTCTCTGTTGTCACGCGTTTGCCTTTTGCAGCCACATCGCATTCGTCTATAGTCAATACCGTATGTCTATAAGATATGTTCCATAAGTATACTTCGAAATGCTACTAAGAGACTTACTGATAGCTAGTTCAGGGGAGAACGCCGGAAGCGAGAATTGAAGTCCTACACTCGGTGGTTAATTTTGCAGTCTATCTAGTTCCTATTTAGTCCACAATACTAAGCCTTTGACTGCGTCTGAGTTACCAGGCGTCGCTTTACCTCGAATCTATGACCTACCTCATTCACTTCATGACAAGCTCCAGTTTGTAAAAAGTGACAAACTTATAGAACATATCTTATGAACTTACGTCAATTTTAATGTATTGAATATTTTTTCCACATTGGCAATTAACTGTATTTATCCTAATTACGTCTTGCGTAACAACATAATTGCTGGTCCCCAAGCAATAGTGCTTCTGAATTTGCCAACTCTCCTTTCAATTATAGTCTCACCCAAGCTGAATTTCCTAATAACCCAATCTGGAGACATAAATATGGACATCTTTATCCAAAACAAAGTGGATTATATTATCATATTACAAGATAATGGTTCGATAATGGTTCTATAATGCATACATTATAGGAGCCACTAGAGTGACGGAGTCTACTGCTACATACTTGGATCACATCTTTAATTAGATAAAACGTGATAACAGTATCATATTAATTTCACTTGCCTGCGAAACAGTAATGACAGACCACTGACCAACAATTATCGGTATCCCCAATGTAAATAAAAATGAACTTTGGATAGAATCTAACTCAATTCAGATAAATTCTTTCATTTACCATGATTTACTTCTATTGAACATTATAAACGAAAAATGCATGGTCTAGTGTTTCAGTAACCGTGCTAAGCCTTGACGTCAAAGGTTTACCGAAAGTAGTACATGATACTGGAGATCCAAATGACTGCTAGCCCATTTACGGCTTGTTCCCTGTGCCACGGTCGGGAGAGTAATCATACGCATGTGGGGTGTTAACACTATTCTGTGTGGTGAAGGATAGCTTCTCATATTACATGGGGCCTACAACTTTCACCGCAGTGTACTTTTTGTTTTTGTATCTATAGACTTTTGGCTCTACCCATAGTGATGTAGTAATATTACCTTATACTTTGCAAGGCATTTTTACTTCCAATTTATTTCCTTTCAATGATAAAGTACCGTGACAAAAGTTAACTGCGAAACGAAAAATATTATTTGCAGAAAGTTCTTTTGGAAAAATGTCTTCGTTTTAAACTCCGCTTTAAAAGGGAATAATAACTTATCGAATGGCATTCACGATCGAGCTTATACAGGAATAGAATATTTCATTCCCCGACACAAACCGGAAGATATTCCTATTCTAGTCTTCACCATAGACCATTTCGACGACACACTGGAGACATTTCATTACTGCCTTTAACTATGCCTTCATTTTCCTTATAAAAGTCGCTTACTGGATTTTCATAAGGGACACTTATTGAACACAATTTATTCACCTTTTATATTGTAATGGTGCAATATATTTAGTTGTATAATCTGTTTTCTTAGCACTTGTTCAGTTACGTATGACTTCATGTGTTTTATATACTTATGTACGTAAGACTTGAATTACGTTGTTACGGGTGATTTAGTCTGTGAACTATGTATTGGATTGCGTATTTAAACTTTCATGTAGCTTAGTTCCTATTGGGAGTTTTTAATTTACTTGGGCTGAAACCGTATCACGTGGGACATTATTTCCATTTCAATAGAACTTATCCTCTTTTAAAAAACACATACCAATTTGTACCCTAGATCTATTCAACCATGGATAGATTTAATTTTAGAAGTAGGAATGGAGAACGGTTAGTATTTACTTCAGTCCGACTCATAGACCACCCAGTATAGAGCACCTCCCTCCAACACGTAACGAAAAGTTTAATTTATCTTATTGGCTCAGTTTTGAACTACGTTTTGATGACGTTGCTGAAGGGGAGGGCGAAAAATACGTAGTTCCTTTTTACCTCTGTCGCTATGACCCACCTCTTCTTTCATACCCCCCTCCGTCCCGGGGAAGGGGGCCGGGACTTTGACGCGCGCCCACATTACTCTGTTTTCCATTCCTACTTCTAAAAATTATATCTATCCCTGATTGGATTAATTATCTTCATAGTTCCAATATTGTTGGAAATGTATCGGTCAAAATGTAAAGGTTACAATATCATTTTAGACAAGAGTAAGATTGTAACTCTCCTTGAGACCCCATTAACACTATTTCCGTTAACTAACCTAAGAATAGCCCTCATTTAGCCTTCCATAGATGAAAAGGACTCGGTCTCGGGTCTGGGGACCTTCAAAGGATTCCCAATGAGATTATTTTCTTCCCTCATCTTCCCCAGTGCTATTCCTTCATTTGCATATTAGCTTTGAACCGTAACCTAATAACGGTAAGTATGAAACTCTACCCAGTCTGTCTTAGAAAAATCTGGGTTAGAATATGATCATTTAAATTTTCAGGTAACATAACATAATACCTTAAAAAGAATTTTTCTAAATATATAAAAGGAATTGAATATTAAAGAGAAATTCAAGATCTCTTATTACAAAATAATTAGCGTTTAATTAGTCTTAAAAAATATCAAGGACTATATACTGCACCAACCGTCATTGGTTTCGTGGCGTCTGCTAAATCGAACCACTTTACTAATAACAACCATGAATTTTGGCCAAACTCAGAAACTAGCAAATTGTGACTGTGCTCAAAGATCAAAACTAAGTACTTTCTCAAATATTTAAAAGTTAGGTATTTATATTTGTTGAAAAGTTTATCAACAGGTCTGAATGATCTGAACCGAACGTAACTACAAAGCTTTTCAATCTGTTGTAGACAGGGCCGGAAATCAGAAAAAATTCTTATAGGACATGTGTCCAGTGATACCCCTTTGACTGGAAAACTTATAGGACATTGTCCACTGGAGTGCTTAAAAATGTGTCAACCACCAGTGACCCCATTAGTTTTTAAAAATTTTATGGGACATTTTAAAATTTTATTGAACAATGCCCAGTGTCCTGGGCTTATTTCCGGCCCTGGTTGCAGACAGCGGATGAATTGCATTCTAAAACAACTGGCAACACCTCTCTGCACACTGTCTATTGGCATCAGTCTGAGTATGCGGATATTTTAACAAAAATATTTACTAGCTTGCGAACTATTTTTCAAATCAATCGATAATTTGTAGCGTTCAAAAACTCGCGGCGAAGTTCTATCACAACTTTGCCAATTTCATAAGATAAAAAAATGTGCCGGAGAGGGAAGTTTGTATCGGTAGAAGTTGCGACGACTAGGCATACAATCAAATAGAAAATTACTTTCTCTTCGCTACAAGTTGTCATATACCTAAGAATACCTTATAACTGTCTTAACTGTGATACAAAGTCTCTCTCCTTAGGTTCTCTAGCTCGCTCGCTCACCAAAAAGGAATAATTCCTTGGGAAAAACCTTTCAAATGCATTGAGAAATAAATACAAGCGCTATAGATGTACTCCCTTTAAAGTCGATGACGTTTTCTTGACGTCTGTAAAAATAACCCTACATTTCTTTCCTTCGACAATACAGTATACATATAGCCATAAGTTTATAAGATACGTTCCATCTATAAGTATTACCTACACTTCGTAATGCTAGAGACTCACAGCTCGAGCTAGTTCGAGAACGACGGAAGCGACAATTGAAGTCCTACTCTCGGTTAATCCACCTTATTCCCTCCCTATCGCCGGAAGTTAGGCTTTTCTCGGGATTGGCTTTTGCAGCAGACGACAGACGAATTTCTTCCCGCTATTCCCCTCCACAAACCCCGAGATAAGCCTAACTTCCGGCGATAGGGAATAAGGGCTACGTTCAGTAACGCTCAACGAAGACCAAACGCGTTGAGCTCCGTTGATCAACGTGACGTCATGTGACGTATTAGGGTACTGAACGGTTTTTTGCAAACTTTGCGTTGCGTCGTCTGCTTACTGTTCATGGAAATTTATATGAGAGGGCCTGCTAACCGAAATAAGAGAAAACTGACAACTAACTTAGCCAAGGCCTCTTCTTAGACAGGGACTCACCAGGCGTCGCTTTACCCTGAATCTATGACCCACCTCCCTCACTTCATGACAAGCTCCAGTTTGTAACCAGTGTCAAACTTATGGCCAACATATCTTATGAACTCATGATATAGCGAACATTATTGAACGAGTTAGAAGCCGAAAAATTGAAGGAAATACTCTATACAAGTATTCAGCTTTGACAAAAACTCGTATTAAATCACGTTTTATATATTCGATTCACAAAAGGAATGTTTGACGCTAAATTGTATTTTAAGTAAATAATATTTCAAACCCGAATCCCTGGGAGTTCGGAACTCCCTTAGTTTCTCTTACCAAACAGAGATGAATGTTCATTCAACCCTTGTTTTTGGTCGCAGTTACTGTTAGGATTTATGGGATTTTATAGGAACTATAGGAGGGGCGTTTTGAGAGTGCGGTGCTTCGTGAAGAAATTAACATTTGGTACAACTTCAAATTCAATATATCGATGGTCAATTAGCTAGGGGCTAATCATAAAAATATAATGTTACCGTGTGTCTTGAATAGAACGTTATTTGCCGGCTTAATGGCTAGGGGTTGACGACTCCACCAAGAACTTCTAAAACCATAATTTCCCTAGTGTTATTACTAATATTAAATATACACTTTTGTGAAATTTGGAAAATAACGAATTGTCACAATGCATAGGGAACAGACAAACTTTCTCTACTATACAGAGTGATTTTGAAAATTCTGTCAGAAATTAAGGACGCGTGTGTTCTTTGGACGATTTTGAGTCGAAAATGTGCTATGACAAATGTGCCGTTCAAGCC
Organism: Phalangium opilio; assembly: GCA_019434445.1. Taxonomy (NCBI): domain Eukaryota; kingdom Metazoa; phylum Arthropoda; class Arachnida; order Opiliones; family Phalangiidae; genus Phalangium; species Phalangium opilio. The sequence goes on from JAEQBA010002799.1 coordinate 700,928, forward strand.
ACCGTTTTCAAATTGAGATTGGGGTACTTTTGGGATGAACCCTTAAATTTAATTAAGAAAGTCTAAGACAATGCTGTTTTAACTAAGGGGTTACCCGAAAATCCCTCCAAATATAACTTGAAACGGTGTCCCTTGTGGCAAAATGTCATGGAACATTTTCAACTCAAAATAGTTCAATCTCTGACAGACCAACCATAATACTACATGTCTTAGTCTTAGTTTCTTAACACCCCTTTTCGACTTGCTATTGAAGCATTCTGTGTTAAGGGCCGTCCTGATTTATACTTTCTAGAAAGACTAGGCCTGGCTGGCTGCAGTGTCCATTTAATCCGTAAATTCTGTTAGTGACACGAAGCTATTAAGGACGGTTGTAGAGGCCCTGTTGATATAATCGACGCTTTTTGCTCGGGGAACGGCGAAACACTTGTGGCGTCAAGCAAACCTAGTGGCTGTTGCTGCCTTTTTTAGCCAGAACCCTTATGTAGGGGAAGAGTGTGACGAGCGAGAGCCGTTGCCATGGAGACAGCGGACACTCCGCTCCGCAGCTCGGTACGACTCGGCTCGACACAAATCTTGATTCTTTCTTTATACCCGACTTCAATCACATCTTCTTCACCAAAAGGAATTATTGAATTCTCATAAACACTGCAAGGACAGCGTCGCACCACGGATCTTATGAAGTCCTATAGTGAATGGGAAAAACTGTACCACCATACAAAAATATTCCATGTACTATGCAGAAGGAGCAATGGGAGATTATGATTCTAGTAAAGAATACATAGAGCTAATTGGGATCCTTGTGCCCGCGTAACTCCCATTTTCATTTCAATACGGGTTTTGTGGGCCGGACTAGTGAAAGTCTTAATTCTCACGTGTTTCTAAGTTACGTGACTTTATTGCTAGGTATAGCAACGCAAGATGATACGTTCTCCCAAGATGCGTTTCGCAGTGAGATAGATTATTAATTCGCGAGGTAAAATTCGTCACACATGATGATTAGTTTAGTTCTTCGGACCAAATACGCCTAGATAAGTTGAGAAAATGATTCGGGTTTGCCTACGTATTGCTGCTCTAGTATGTGAATATCATAACTGCGTGGTTAAAGCTAGAGGCGTGTAGGAATAGTTAACCAGTAATAGTTAGGATCGCACTTAATAACTGACGTAGTGAAATACAATTTCCAAACTTCCTTATAATTGTGATATTGGTCCGGCAAACACCTTCACTGCGATTTGCAATTTTCGAACACGCTCCCCTGAGGTGTAACTACAGACACGCAAAGATACGGCCTAACCGAACCTCTTTATGACATAAGTCACCCGGAGATGTAAAACTTCACAAGCTACGTGTTTCCACACTTTCTCAAAAATATTGACCCATGTGGAGAATCTGATTCCAGGCTCCGTACAATTAATGCAATGGGAGTGGAAGCTTCAGTTAAAGGATACGAAGCGCAAAAGGGACCGGTGGCTAGCTGGATGACATAAAACACCTGGTACGAGAGCAGGCAGGCACAGCTAAAAGAAGCAATTTTCGATAGAGCCACGAAAAAGCCAGATATATCTTTTGATATAGAGATAGAACCGAAATTGAAACTAAAAATATTGGACAAGGGAGAATGAAGTGGAAAATTGAAATATTTCAAACAAGTGAGAATGGACTACACACTGTTAATTAAGTTCAGCTAGCTAATTGGACCAAGTCATCTTGCGACTTATTGCCACTTATCTAACGCCTTTACAATGCATAGAGGGGTGCAGGGGGCTAGCCCCTATGCCACAGCTAACCGACAGCGCCCTATACTAACTATTACCGTTAACCTCTGCAAGTTTTGATGGAAAGGAGAAACCGGGTTAGACCGCGGAGGAAAACTCCTTTAGCAAGCGGGGAGAGAACTTGCAAACTCTACGCAGAAGGATTTCTTCCCAGATTTTTCACCCGGTGCCACAGTCCGTGATCGAACCTGGGATCCTCTTGCTGCGAGGCGAAAGCGCTAACCGCTACGCCACCCACGCAGTCCAACTTCCTATTTAGTCTGTACTAAGCCTTTGACAGAGTCTCACCAGGCTTCGCTATGACGTTTCACCTACGTCACTTCATGACAACCTCTCACTAACCAGTGACAAACTTATCGTGAACATATCTTATGAACTTACGATACAAATAATAACAATAAATTGAATATTTCGCAAAATATTGATTCTACAAAACGGGTTAAGCAACATAATTTCTATCATTAAGCCACTAATTTAAATACATTAGTTTCCGATTAAAACTTGGCTTCATTTACAGTTGCGTCAGGAGCTACAATTCCGCCATTTTTCATCATATTATTCGGTACAGTTAAACCGGCTTATAGCGGCGGATACAACATGTGATATTTTTTCCAAGATTACGAACAAAAGAAAGAAAATGTTTATCTTGATTATATCTAATGAGACACAAGGCAATTAAGCAGTTAAAATATTTGGTCACGCTTTAATCGCTAAGAATTAAATAATGCCTAATTAGCGCGATCCGTCTATCAACAACGGAAGTAAGTTAATTGATTAATTAACTCAGTGACCTTGTAAAGAAATTAAGTACAATCAGAAGTCTATAATAAATTCCCTTCGGGAAGAAGTTCCCATAACAAGGTCCAAACGTGAAACGGCTTCGTTTCGCAATTGGGTGTAATGTTATTGCAAAACCTAGTTTGAAACTATAATCTGAAGCGCGTGCGATTCGCGAGAGATGGCGCTAGAGCCTACCTCTTACGTAATTATGACGTAGAAGGGGAAAATTCCTGCGCGCGCATTTCGAATATCACTATAGATTTTTGAGTGCACCTCGTTTTTAAATTATTTCAAAAAAATTTATCATCTTGGTGAAATATTCTATCTTGTGTTTTTTTTAAAATATGAATTACCAACTACGCGGGACCGGAAATAAGCGCAAGACACTGGACATTGTCCATAATGTTTTTTAAAAAAACTTGGTCGTACAAACAAAGAGGTCATTGGACATTTTGATGCTACACTATTTTTGCACACTCCAGTGGACAATGTCCTATAAATTTTTCATTCAAAAGGGGGGGGGTCACTGGACACATGTCCAATAAGAAATTTTTCTTATTTCCGGCCCTGCTCCTACCTCATAAAATTAGATATACAATGACACGCGTTTTAAATGAGACTTAGCCTACCCATTAAGAAATTCAACAAAAAGTTTGTTTAATTAAAGCTTCAACCTTACCGGGTCCAGAATCTACTAAACAGAGGTTAGGATAAGAACCAAGGTCCGTCATATGGTCATTTGGGCAAGAGCTAATTTACTATAATTCTTTTAAGAGTTTAACTGACCCTAAAAGCAAAACCTGTTGAATGTTCTAAGTTCTCCACGGAAAGGGAAAGGGTTAAATTAGGCGGGGAAAAAATTTAGTTCCGACACGCGAAGCAGCCAGGCCAACCAAATACAATTAGCTTTTACGAAGGGGCCGAGATATTTCACACGCTTGTCTTATCCTATACAGGGTGGAAACCTTCGCCCGTGACCAGTCTCGATACTTAACTTTAAGGTCCATTCAAAATATAGACTGAAATCTTGAGTTCACGTTAGGGTTAAGATGTACGCGGCGATCGAGTAGGGTTACGAGAAACGTCTAGCCTAGCATAGCTTCGACCAAAGGTTGACGCAATTGCGAGTTTTCTTATCATTTACTGTGAATCAATCGCTTTATATACTCTAAAATTCCAAAAATTCTTAAAGAGGCGTAGGCTTGAATTCAAACGTCAACAATAGGTATGTTTAAAAAGATTTTAGGAATAAAGTTTCTTAAAACGATTTAACCAGAATTAAGGTAAATTACTGACGATTAAAATAATTAATATCAATTATATTTATTTAATTATTTAAAAAACTTCTTAATTGCGTCGCGACTCGGAGAGCTTTATTTTGGTTTCTGAACTTGTCAATTCAGCTACTTAAGTGTAGCAACGAAAAGTGTCACGTGTTAGAAACGCTTCCATTTACAAGGCCTATTTATATTTAGCACGGGGGTTTTCTAATTTTTTTTTATAAAAATGAAAGAAACGTTTTTAAGGACATTATTTAAATCCTTCTAATAATAAGGGTTTAAAAAGTATTTTTGTTTTAAAAATCCGTGAAACCTTATAAGAGCTTCAAAATTAGTTGAAGTTACAAGTACACGGACCAAATGAAAGATGTGACTGACGTCCGTACGATTTAACCTTGACTTTGTCAAAATTAAATCGATAATATCGACATATAAGGGTCAATATACGATTGTAATAATTATTTTGATAAACGTTGACTTAGAGATTAAAGTTAAAATTGCAATTAGAGTAAACCTCCCCTTATTAAATCCTATAGATTCATCTAAAGATTTAACTAAATATTTTACGGTTAGCTGAAGATTTTCACGAAGAAATATAAGTTGTTATTAAAAAATCTTGTACGTAGAAGTATAACATTTGTTTAAAAATCTAAAACCTAAAAAAATCTCACAGCCGCTACAAAAAAATCTTAACTTCCTTATACATTGAAAGTAAACGTAAACGCCAATGTTAAGGGGTCATCCATAAAGCTTACGTAAAAAAGGCGTATTCAATTTATTCGCTCTGAGATCGCTCGCGATATGCTGTATTACGTCATAAAATCCGTTAATTTCAGATTGCTCTGTAAAAAATTCATGTATTTTTCGGAGCTTAGGTTTTTTTACAGCCAAAACGTCAAAATATACATTTTTTTACACAGAGATCCGAGCGGATCTCGAGTCAAGCGCTCGGTAAATGGAACACCTAAAATAGAAGGGCGGGCTGATCTAGATCTATAAATGGAACCCTCAATATTGTTCAGAGCACTCTGAGAGCACCCCAGAGCAGTAAATGGAATACGCCATAAGTAACGAAGTAAGAAGCTTACCTGAAATGGTTGAACGTAGGTAGGTAAGTTGATCTTGAAGGTAGAGAGAGAGGGTTGAAAGGCAGAATGGGGAAATGATAATAAACAGAAGATGAAAAAGGATATTTGTTTTCGAGCATTTTGAGGCACCAGGTCCTGGGTCTCGTGGTCTGCGTCATGAAGTACATGGAAATCTCGGGATACTGCGGATAGGGTCTCTCGGCCGTGGCTTCACCCAACGGGACGCTCATACTCGTCGAAGTACTCAATCCATCCACCATTCCTTCGTCCAAGTAAGATGACCCGTGACTGGAGCACGACGGCGAACAACTCCGACTTCCGGTGGAGGAAGATCGGCTCCTGGAGCCGCTGGTCGTCCGGCTGGAGTACGAACTACCACCTTCTCCGCTGTGCCAGCTCTTTGACGAGCCCGACTCGGACCACGAGTCCCGCTCGCCGTCCGCGTTTTCACCATCTTCTTCGTCGTAACTTTGTCCGGCGTCATCTTCCTCGATGTCCTCGGAGATTTCGATCGTTTCCGACGGACCACTCGATCCACGCGTTGGCGGTGTTAACAGACTCGGACGCCGGCCATTCGTGACGAGAACTTCCGGTTCCATCGCCATAGACGTGGCCATGTTCATCTAATTCTCAATACATTATTTAACCAAGCTAAAATAGGATGTCTTACAACCCTACGTAGCTATAGTTTTCCCGAAAGCAATTTCAATTTCGTACCAGAGTCTTTGGCACTAGAGTGATACGCTCCTTTTAAACGCGCTGCATGCAAAGTTGCGATGAACGAAACACGGTTGTGGTAGTTTTTTTTAAACCGAATATTTTTTATTAGCGAATTTTTTAGAGCCCGATGTTTGAAACGAAATGCGCACTTCTAGGGGTGTTCACCACTTTCACAACACCTACTCAGCTAGATTACTAAATCTTCAAACTACGATCTAAGAACACTTATCTAATACAAATTCAGTTTGAATTTAGTTAAGATCATTAATATACTGTAATTTACACGTAAAATTACTAACACAGTAAGTGAATTCAATGACACAATTTAACCGTACTCTTAACTCTCCGCACCATTTGATAAAACATAGTTTCAGGCGTAATAAAGGCCCACTTTACACCCAAATTTCCAGGAAAATTCCACTATTTCACATTCAGTTTCGTAGAACAAGAATATTAAATAACTTTTTCAATCCTCCCCTTGCTCAACAATTAAGCCAATGTATTTATTTTGATTTACCTCTTCGTTGGAGGTACATCATTTTAACGAACTTTAATTAACGATTAACGAAGTAGCGTAACCATCAAGTTTAAAATGACACAACCTCATCGTTTCAAAGGATGCGCTTATCATTTTTTCAGGCGCACTTGGCATGGTGAAGCGCAGTTGGCCCCGCAGCGATTATTAAAGAAAGTCGAAGAAGCGCGAGGAACTGATTACGAACATTACATTACATTACGACGAAGGTAAAACGGCGAGCCGCACGTGCAATTGAACTATTTCTCATTGGCTTTGAACTTACGCAACGAGCGCGAACTAAACCGACTAAATGCCAGAGAGGCAACTGAATCAGACTCCGGAGAAGACTCTAGAAGTTTCCTTCTCCGTCCGCTAGGAGGAGTCAGTTACTAGGCCTAGGGATTGAGAATTCTCCTCAACTCTTTCAACTGTTTCCAGTGAAATACAAGAAGAGATTCTCGCTCCAGTATGACGAACTTTCGCAGGACAGACAGAGAAAAGAGTGTTCTCAATTTTAACATAAGATACGTTCCATAAGTATGACACTTCTTATACTTCGTAATGCTAGTGACTTACAGCTCGAGCTAGTTCGAGCAAGGACAAAGCAATACTGAAGGACCGATGGCAGCCCATAGAGCCCCATACGAAGCGACTAAACAACCAATGTTGAGTTTGCTTCCCCCTTTTCAGCCCCAAAATGGAGGTGGGTTATGAAAAATACCGAGTCAAATCCCGGAAAAAGCTAGCGCCATCTAGACAAAATAAGACGCTAGGTGCTTCCCTCTTTAGAACGTTGATTCCTCAATATTCCCCCCCCCCACTATCCGGTTTGCTACTATCTGCCGCTAGAAGGCGAATTAACAAGTATTTTTCAACTTTCTCCCTCTGCCATCCGTCCTTCAGTATTGCTTTATCCATGGTTCGAGAACGACGGAAGCGAGAATTGCAGACTACACTCGGTGGTTAATTTTGCAGGACTTCCATCTAGGTCCTATTTAGTCTGCGTTACTAAGCCTTTGACAGCGCCTCACCAGGCGTATGTCGCTTTACCCTGAATCTATAACCAACTTCATTCACTTCATAACAAGCTCCAGTTTCATAGGCAGTGACAAACTTATGGAACATATCTTATTAATTTGCGATTTTAAGTAGAAGATGGAATGGGTGTTCTCAACTTTTCGACAGGTCGGACAATACACGCTTTATGAAATACATTTTCTTGATGAACGTGTTAGAATGTTACCGGAGGGAACCGCGGAGATGGAAGCCATACTACCCTCCCCCGTCTAAGTGGGCAAGACCAATCTCAATGATTATTTGGATTTAAGTGTCTACGTAGACAAGTGAAAACGCCGGGTACCTTAGTTAGAAATTATGAATGAAAGATATGCCGTTGAAGTGCACCGGTTACACCATGAGGAACATTTAGACCCTAATAAGTTTGGAGGGTGATAGCCCCCAGTTGAATTAAAAAAAAATACTAAATACTTGAATTTACAGCAATCAAGTCTCGAGAAAGAAGCAAATTCGCTTCTTCCCTCCTTTCGTTCCTCCTTGACACCCCGCAACAATAAGTCGTCTTTACCTGTACTCTGTATTGTCCCCGGCCAGGTTAGTGTCTGACGTATGACGGTGGCAGTTGCGATGGACGAAGAAGGGATTAGTATCGATGAGGTGGGTTCTGACCTAATATCATTCGGCAATTCTTAATTACACGACAGGAATTTGCTTGTCCATTAGCTCAGCTGAACGCTAGTTCAATATAAGTCGTCTTCACATATTCGCCAATTTCCAAGTACCGATAGTCACTCATCAATAAGGACATTGAACTGTACAGACTGACGCGAATATTGCCTCAAAGATTCAAATTCCATTTCTATTTCCACTGTGATTTGCTCGGGCTTTTTAGGCCAAAAGAGATCAATGTTATCAGCTTATTTTCAAGAGTATATGTATTTTTTACTAATTTAAAAAATAACGTAAAACCTTCCCCAATGCCCGTTACAGATATCAACATAAGTTTATAAGATATGCTCCATAAGTATGACACTACCTGTACTTCGTAATGCTAGAAACTTACAGTTCGAGCTAGATCGAGAACTACGGAAGCGAGAATTGATTAACTTCACTCGGTGGTTAATTTTGCAATCCATCTCCCTATTTAGTCCGTACGCCTTACCAGGTGTCGCTTTACGGGAATCTATGACATACGTCACTTCGTGACAAGCTCCAGTTTGTAACCACTACGAAACTTAATATAGTTCTTGACACGCCCATACGTAACGCATTGTACAAAACTTTAAAGTCTGAACTGATGTGTTCGAAGTAACTCGTGCCCTTTATTCGGGCTTGGGAAGACAGTCGCTCGCGGTTCTTCGAATATCGAATGTGTGGTGTCGGCTTGCGCGCACGTTCGCTTCCGCTCCATAAGATGGGAACAGGAGCTAGGGTTGGCGGTTTTCTTTCAATACCTGATTGGTTTATCGATTTCTCATTTTCCATCGATCGTATTAATAATAACAATCAAAAATAGACAATAGCGTTATTTAGCGAGTCTTTTTGACGCGAAAACAAAACTAACATGTGACAAAGAGTGTTAAGTATGGTGTTCAACATTGCTATGCTCACGCTTAGACAGTAATTAGTTCAGAACTAATTTTGAAAAAAAAAAAGATCTCTTATTACAAAATGATTAGCATTTAATTAGTCTTAAAAAGGACTACTGCGCCGTCATTGGTTTAGTGGCGTCTGCTAAACCGAACCTCTTACTAGAGACGAGTCGGGCCCCGATTTAATCGGGCTTTTTCGACCCGACCAAATTAATTTCAAAATTTTCCGGGTCGGGTCGGGTTTTTATTTTAATTTTTTTTTTCGGGTCGGGCCGGGTCGGGTTTTTATTTTAATTTTTTTTTCGGGTCGGGTCGGGTCGAAAAGAAAGTCGACCCGACTCGTCTCTACCTCTTACCTCTACCTTGCCCTTACCTCTCTCAGAATTCAACCAAGTAAGAGGTTCGGTTTAGCAAACTCCACTAAGCCAATGGCGGATGGAATTATTTTGTATTAAGATATTATTTATTTTAATTTTGATATTTTTTCTTTTATATTTAGGCAAAGGCCGTTCTTTTAATAAAGGTACAATCAGGGATAGATTTAATTTTAGAAGTAGAAATGGAGAACGGTTAGTATTTACTTCAGTCCGACTCATAGCTCAGTATAGAGCCCCTCCCTCCAACACGTAACGAAAATTTTAAATTATCTTATTGGCTCACTTAAACAGCTATGGTTTGATGACGTTGCTGACGGGGACGGTGAAAAATATGTAATTCTTTTTACCTCTGTAGCTATGACCCACCTCTTCTTTCATACCCCACCGTCCCGGGGAAGGGGGTCCGGGATTTTGACGCGCGCCCACATTACTCTGTTCTCCATTCCTACTTCTAAAATTAAATCTATCCCTGGTACACTGTTACGTTTCCTTTACAGTATGTAATTTGGATAAAATTGAGATTTCTTTATATTTGCTATAAATTTCAGCAATAGGCGATAACGTGTCTAAACAGGCACGATCTCTTATAAGGGAACAATTTGTGGGCTTCGTAAAAATATCGTAGACATTGGTCTGTCCATTGCGCTTGCGTATAAATTCGTAATATTAACTTGGGATTGGTCGGGTGTTTATTATTTTAGGCAAAATAATCGTAAAAGCTAGCCTTCCCGATCACTAATTTCTCAAAAGTTGCAAATTTTAAAAATAAAGACGAAAATGTTTTGGGTTAATTGGCGCCAAGAGACGCGAGCTCTGACGTCACGATCCTTAAAGTTTAATTGCGCCACCTCTAATTTTGGAAAAGAAACTATAAAAACCACCAATAAATAAATCAGCCAATATTATCGCTAAAGCGGCTGCCACACGACACTAAAGTTCTAACCTGTACTTTAAATAACTTACAAAATCACCCCAATTCGTGACATGTTGATTATACAGTGAGGAAAAGATCAGACCAACACCATCCTTTGTGGACAACCCCAATGCTGCCAACGGATTACTAAGCTATTCTAGGAGAGCGGTCGCTCTCTTAGATAAGACTTGATACTGCCTCTAATGCTAAAGGAGGGTTCTCTGATTGGCCATAACTTTTTTCGTATTGTGTTTGCTGCTTTGAAATTTTGCCAGTGAACTAAAATTTGGGCCCTAAATATGTGGTTAAAATTTCAAAGAGATCCAACTAATAGTTAGTTCTATAAAGAAAAAAGTTGTTAAGGGTGGTTTTAGAATCCATAAAATTAATCAGACATTTGGTGAAAGATACAATATTCTTCCATAGACATAACATGGGATTTTTTTGAAAAATGACCTTAATTGGGATCGTGTATAAAGAAAACTAATCATTCGTTACGTTTGGGAACCATCTTAAATGAAAGATAACAGTCCATAGATGTGCCTTTTCTTAGTTTCATTAAGATCAATTAAGTTTAAGTATCGATTTTTATCATTATTAACACATACTATGACTTACGTTGTTTTGGGTATTGGAATTACGGCGTTTTACCACTGTTAGAGACACGCATTTTAGCCCTAATTTTTTATATTGGACTTACGGCGTTTTTGTCGTGATTCACGCCTTTAGAGGGATTTTAAGCAAGAACAAGTTGGGAAAACCAAAATATTACCTCTCCGAGTCGGGGAAAAGACGACTCAATATCGAAATACTAGACCAACATTTTTTCGCTTTGTTTTGTCTAACGAGGCTTAAGTCATTGAAACGTTTTCTCTACATTGTCAAAATATATAATCATCCACTAATCCTAGGTTTCAAATCATTACTTACAAAGAATATATAAGTTCTATGTTAAATTTTATTCTGATGCATACCACTAGCTTTGCCTTATATAACGTTTAATTCGGAATAAAATCTGTAAGACACGATTTCCATTAGAACATACCTTTACGAGAAGATCTTGTTTCCTTTCTAACGAAAAACTGAACTTTCCTTATCAGTTTTTCAAGGTTATAGAACTGAAAGGGTTTCTTTTACCTTAGCGTTTATCTCGGTAATTTTAAAGTTCACTTTCAAATCATAAATCTTTATTTAATCTCTAGTCTCCCTTATTAACAAAACATGAAATGTCCTAAACGTATCTCTAATTTTCATTACTACCAATTTATGCAAAACTACTAATGGCTAATTCGAACCAAAAAAAACCACTCGAACGTCTAAAACAAGGTTCTGAGAAAACCCACTTATGTTTAGTAAGTCGACAGAATTAATTATAATAAAATATTTATTGACTGTGCTCATCAAGTGTCCAATATAAACTGACTACAAAGTAGCTAGCTCCTTTATGAGGAAACCTCGTTATTCGCTATAGGTGGCGCGCACTAGTGGAATAGATCAGGGTATACTAGTGGCGAGACTAACAATATATGATAATGTTATTAAGAGTATATAGGAAGAGTATATATCAGGTGTATTACGAAAGTGTATAACAGGAGTATATAACATCTTTCATTCTTTAAAAAATTAAGTATTACGAAAACGTTTTGGATTGAAAATATTAGTTCTTGTTCGGGTTGACCTTGGTTGTTGTGTACTTGCTGTAAATGTGTAAATGGTGCTCGTGGGCTGGGTATGGCGGATACAGAAATTGTCTTGGGAAATGGGGAAGTTCCCGGAGAAATTCGAGTAGCGCTGTTCGGGTGTTTTCCAGCGTCTGAGCAGTCGTCATGCCAGAAGGACTTAAAGTCCTAATGTTTGATATTGATGTCGTACGTGGCGGTTCGAGTTTACGCGGTGTAATTACAACCACTATTTGCTTTTGGTCTGGTCTTGACGTTTGAAGTGTAGTAGGAGATCGGATCTGTTTTGCTGAAATCGGTGAATGAGTTTGAGTTGTTAAGACTGACGTTTGATTTTGCAAGGGTCGTGGTGTTGGAGATGTGTTCTGCGTTGCCGAGGGCGGTGAAAAAATTTGAGTTGTTGAAATTGAAGTTTGTTTTTGTATGGGTGGTGGTAATCTTCCTAGTCTGACTCTTGAAGTGGCTCGGTAAGTATTGGCCGCAGGATCGGGTAGATTGGTTAAATTTTGCCGCAAATGCTTAACACAATTGTCCTCCACCTGTTGTACTTCTTGTGCCGTGTTGGGTTCAGCGTAGTCGCTTTGAGGTACTGAACGGAGTAGGTGTGTCGGACGTATTAGGTGGTGAGTTCTTCGCAATGTTTTTCCGTCATTTATCTTCAGGATAGACGACAAGGGCTCTTTGCTTTCGTGTAGTACTTCTGCAGGTTTCCATTACCGTGGTCCGACATGGTAATATACTGGTCTCCCGGCCTTTAGGGTTTCAGGTATCGTGCGGTGCGCGTGATTTTGACGTTTAATCATTGGGTTTTTTTAATCCAGTAAGGTTTGCGAATATGACAAGTTGAGAAGTGCGTTCGAAGTGTTTGTTTTGTTTATAGTTTACGGTGTTCTGGTTCGGCGTCCTTTTAACATCTCGCTGGGTGACGGTAGCTTTCCAATGGGCCTCCAACGATATTCCATAAGAACATACCGTAGGTCACGACCTTCCTGTTGCGCTTTGATTGCCAGGTTTTTTTAATGTTTGTATGGTTCGTTCAGTCATACCGTTGTTTTGTAAGAATGATATGCGCTGGATGTTACGTGTTCTACTGCCCATTGTTGAAGTAAACCCTTGAAAAGGCTCGAGTTAAAGGGAGGACCATTATCAGACACCAATTTCTGCGGAGCACCATATCGACAGAATTGTGGATTTAGGAACTTTATTATCGCTTTATCATTAGTGCTTCGTAACTCTTGAGCTTCTACGCATTTGGAGTAATAGTCAACTAGAATGATCAGATTTGTATTATTGATGTGGAAGAGATCCGCACCAACAGTGTGCGAGGGTAGCTGAGGTACATCGTGAGGCGTAAGCGCATAGCGTGTTGGAACGGTCCCTTTTTTCGGCAAGTTGTACAGTTCTGGACATACTTTGTGATGTCTCTTTTCATTTGTGGCCAGTAGAGATACAGCTTGGCTTTAGATAGGCACGCGGTTATTCCTTGATGAACCGAGTGAATTTGGGTCATGACATCACGGCGGAGCACTTCGAAACGTAAAGCGCATCCCCTCGGTAAATTAGGCCTTCTGATGCATGAAGTTCTTCTTTTATCGCCCAGAACGGCTTTAACTCGCTGTGTAATTTTTCGCATGCAGATCGCCATCCTTCTTTTATGTAGAACAGTATCGTTTGTGCAGGTGGCTCAGATGCGTTAGCGTTGTTGAATTGAGTTTGTACACTCCCGGCTCATCGGTTTTTAAGTAGGATGAGTCAATTTCTGTCGTGGATTGAGGAGCACGTGGCAACGTGACGGGCACTTGTAAATGAGTGCCAGGTATGTAGACCATCGTTATTTGGTATCTGAGCAGGCGAAGAACTAAGCGCTGGATGAGTGGTGAGAGTCTTAATGATGACAATTTAAGGTTTATGATCGGCCTGTACGATAAAGGGGACTCCAATGACATAATAGTGGAATCTTTCGCACGCGTAGACTATGCCTAGAAGTTCACGTTCTATTGGCGCGTAGTTTAGTTGAGTGCGGGTCAAAGAGGATGAAGCATACTCAACAGGTTTACCATTTTGTAGTAGTACTGCACCGACGCCTATTAGGCTGCTTTCTACTGATATTGTCCTGGTGGCTTGCGAATTGTAATAGGCCAGTACTGGGGACGAGGAGATGAGGCGTTTAGGTTTTAGGAAGACAGCTTCCCTCTTTGCGTCCCACATGAATGAGACCTCTTTCTTCAGGTGCTCGCGTAGTGGAGCTGTAATTGTTGAGTGTTGGGGCAGGAATTTTGCCAAATAATTCACCATGCCGAGGAATCTTGGTAATGATTTTTTGTCTGTTGGTGACGGTATTCATTGAATCGCTTGAACTTTTGTTGGTGAAATTTCGAGGCCTTTGGAGGACAGGATGTTGCCCAAGTATTCTATCTTGTCTACCGCTAGTTGCTGGAAATAATTCTGACGCTGAGGAGAGACCATAAGGTAGCCGGAGGAATCTGTATCGTCCGTAAGGTGTTGCGATTGTACACAAGTAAGAGCTTGGTTCATCCAGCTCTATGTGCCAGAACGCACTTTGCGCGTCCAGGACGGTGTTGATCAGCGTAGATTTGTTGAGCGGTAGGCATTGGATAGTAGGGTTCCGGGTGTGACCTTCCTTTTGGTTTTTCCACTATTACCATTGGGTGGACCCAATCGGTGAGCTCCGTGACGGGCACTATGATGCCTAACTGTTGCATGCGTTGCAATTCCCTTTGTACTCTTGATTGCACCCACACAATGCAATAATGGTTAGCGTCCTTTTTCTACGATGGTAAAAAAAACGTTTTAAACCCCATCAAAGGTGATAATGTTAAAGATAAAAACACTTCTTGTTAAATTGTGAACTAAACTTTATTCATCTGTTTTTATTTAAACATTAGTAATAAATAATATGGATACGACTAGTATCGCGCTTTGTACAAACGCATCTTCACGTAAATAAACTTGTTCACTATACGTAACACAGAAGTGATTTTTTATATTTAACGATAGGCTACCTCCTCTATTTTTTATCAAAAGTGATTCTATTTAACTTACCAATTATATCTGATGAGAGAATAGTAACTCTACCAACTGAACATACCAGTTTCAGCAACCCTTCATATCTAGATATCACAGTTACCACTTCCACAGTTTCCAATTTGAGCGACCATTTCTGGCAGTAGGTTTCCAATTTGAACGACCATTCGGGCAGTAGGTTTCCAATTTGAACGACCATTTCGGGCAGTAGGTTTCCAATTTGAGCGACCCTTGCGTGCAATAGGTTTCCAATTTGAGACCCTTGCGGGCAATAGGTTTCCAATTTGAGGGACACTTGCGGGCAATAGGTTTCCAATTTGAGGGACACTTGCGGGCAATAGGTTTCCAATTTGAGCGACCCTTTCGGGCAATAGGTTTCCAATTTGAGCGACCCTTTCGGGCAATAGGTTTCCAATTTGAGCGACCCTTTCGGGCAATAGGTTTCCAATTTGAGCGACCCTTTCGGGCAATAGGTTTCTAATTTGAGCGACCCTTTCGGGCAATAGGTTTCCAATTTGAGCGACCCTTTCGGGCAATAGGTTTCTAATTTGAGCGACCCTTTCGGGCAATAGGTTTCTAATTTGAGCGACCCTTTCGGGCAATAGGTTTCCAATTTGAGCGACCCTTTCGGGCAATAGGTTTCTAATTTGAGCGACCCTTTCGGGCAATAGGTTTCCAGTTCAAGCAACCCTTTCGGGTGAGTTAATTTTACAAAGCTCCTAGAGCTAGGATTTCCACCAACCATTAATTACGGCTGATCATACAAAGCTCCGAGAGCTAGGACTTTCACCAACCCTTTAGGGTTATAATACAAAGCTTCTACAGCTAGGGTTTTCAACAACTTAAAAAGGTAAAGCTTCTAACCCATCTGGGTTATAAGTTCATTTTACAAAGCTCCTAGAGCTAGGATTTCCATCAACCATTGATTACGGCTGATTTTTACAAAGCTCCGAGAGCTAGGACTATCACTAACCCTTTCGGGTTATAATACAAAGCTTCGAGAGCTAGGACTATCTCTAACCCTTTCGGGTTATAATACAAAGCTTCGAGAGCTAGGACTATCACTAACCCTTCCGAGTTACTATGCAAAGCTTCTACAGCTAGCACTTCAACTCAATTTGGGCAACCCTTTCTATAGTAGTGGCGTAGCGTGACTTTATCCCACCCGAGGCTAACAATAGATTTTCTGCCCTCCTTTTTTCGCAATTATGCTTATTAAGCTCTGTAATAAAGCTGTGATAATGTTTCACTGTTTTCTAAAGGATTAAAATGAAATGTATTTCATTAAATAAAGTTTTATTTTGCGTTTTTTTTCCAATGCAAAGTCTTTAGTATGGTGATAAAAGTTGATTTATACCTATTGTTCGATTGTCAAGATAAGGAGATTTGTTAATCTCGACTTAGACATTGAAGACTAATACATTTGATCAATTTCAATTCCGAGAATTTTCTCTCAACTCGCATACTTATAGCAGCTTTGATGAATATTATCAGCATTACAATGTTAGGTAAGCGCTTTCAAGTTTCGACTAAACAGTACAATCTAATCCCCTAGAATAGAGATCCTTTCACCCCCTCACGCTACGCCACTAATTATGCTATACTTTCAAAGATACCTCTTTCATCATACAAAGCTCCTATAGAGCTAGGATTTCCATCAACCATTGATTACGGCTGACTTTACAAAGCTTCGAGAGCTAGGACTATCACTAACCCTTTCGGGTTATAATACAAAGCTTCGAGAGCTAGGACTTTCACAGACCCTTTCGGGTTATAATACAAAGCTTCGAGAGCTAGGACTTTCACAGACCCTTTCGGGTTATAATACAAAGCTTCGAGAGCTAGGATTTCACAACCATTGATTACGGCTGACTTTACAAAGCTTCGAGAGCTAGGATTTCCATCAACCATTGATTACGGCTGACTTTACAAAGCTTCGAGAGCTAGGATTTCCATCAACCATTGATTACGGCTGACTTTACAAAGCTTCGAGAGCTAGGATTTCCATCAACCATTGATTACGGCTGACTTTACAAAGCTTCGAGAGCTAGGATTTCCATCAACCATTGATTACGGCTGACTTTACAAAGCTTCGAGAGCTAGGACTTCACTAACCCTTTCGGGTTTTAATACAAAGCTTCGAGAGCTAGGACTACCACTAACCCTTTCGGGTTATAATACAAAGCTTCGAGAGCTAGGACTACCACTAACCCTTTCGGGTTATAATACAAAGCTTCGAGAGCTAGGACTACCACTAACCCTTTCGGGTTATAATACAAAGCTTCGAGAGCTAGGACTACCACTAACCCTTTCGGGTTATAATACAAAGCTTCGAGAGCTAGGACTATCACTAACCCTTTCGGGTTATAATACAAAGCTTCGAGAGCTAGGACTATCACTAACCCTTTCGGGTTATAATACAAAGCTTCGAGAGCTAGGACTATCACTAACCCTTTCGGGTTATAATACAAAGCTTCGAGAGCTAGGACTATCACTAACCCTTTCGGGTTATAATACAAAGCTTCGAGAGCTAGGACTATCACTAACCCTTTCGGGTTATAATACAAAGCTTCGAGAGCTAGGACTATCACTAACCCTTTCGGGTTATAATACAAAGCTTCGAGAGCTAGGACTATCACTAACCCTTTCGGGTTATAATACAAAGCTTCGAGAGCTAGGACTTTCACAACCCTTTCGGTTATAATACAAAGCTTCGAGAGCTAGGACTTCACTAACCCTTTCGGGTTATAATACAAAGCTTCGAGAGCTAGGACTATCACTAACCCTTTCGGGTTATAATACAAAGCTTCGAGAGCTAGGGCTTTCACAGGGTTATAATACAAAGCTTCGAGAGCTAGGACTATCACTAACCCTTTCGGGTTATAATACAAAGCTTCGAGAGCTAGGGCTTTCACAGGGTTATAATACAAAGCTTCGAGAGCTAGGACTTTCACTACCCTTTCGGGTTATAATACAAAGCTTCGAGAGCTAGGGCTTTCACAGGGTTATAATACAAAGCTTCGAGAGCTAGGGCTTTCACAGGGTTATAATACAAAGCTTCGAGAGCTAGGGCTTTCACAGGGTTATAATACAAAGCTTCGAGAGCTAGGGCTTTCACAGGGTTATAATACAAAGCTTCGAGAGCTAGGGCTTTCACAGGGTTATAATACAAAGCTTCGAGAGCTAGGGCTTTCACAGGGTTATAATACAAAGCTTCGAGAGCTAGGGCTTTCACAGGGTTATAATACAAAGCTTCGAGAGCTAGGGCTTTCACAGGGTTATAATACAAACTTCGAGAGCTAGGGCTTTCACAGGGTTATAATACAAAGCTTCGAGAGCTAGGGCTTTCACAGGGTTATAATACAAAGCTTCGAGAGCTAGGACTTTAACAATCCCTTTTGGTTGCTCTTACTAAACTTCTACAGCTGTTTCTTTTTAACGAAACATATACCTTTATGATACGAATAGTACGATTCTCTGTAACAGGCCTCGAATCTGTCTTGAAAAAGTTTGTTTCCGAACGCTAAATCTAACTGGCAATGATAGTCAGTTGAAATTTTCTCTTCAAGACCCGGCAGAAGAGACATGTTAAAAGAATCAAAGAACATTTTCAGGGCCGTTTTACTTTTTAAAAAATTTATATTAAAATCTCCAACTACAACTGTCGGAACAGAGGCATCGTATCTAATATCGAATAAAGGATTAAAATCCTCAAAAACTGATCTCAAACTCGCTCCGGGCGATTTGTACAACAAAACAACAGTCATCGGTTCATTTTCAATGGAAACATTCAACCAGCAACGTTCCACATGCGAATTTCTGAAAGGTCTATCGGTTCGCAAAACCCTATTATCCAAATCGTTAACTACATTTTCGGGTGTGTCTTTTAAATAAATGGAAGAACCAAACGCAATTCTACGTGCCGTTCTTGGCAGATAAATACCGCCCACTTCCTTAAAGGATGGCACACTAAAATCATCGGTATCTTTCTTCCACGTTTCAACAAAGCATAATAACTGGGCATTTTTTATTACCGTGTCTGCTAAAATATCTTCCAAATGTGCGTTTAAGGATTGCACATTATGAACATAAATGTACACCTTTTCGTTCAAAAACGGTAATACAATACTCTTTGTATCTCGTAATCTTCGAAGTTCCAATTCTACTTGATTGTTTTTAGGCGCATTTGGAACTTGAAATTTACCCTCAATATACAAACCGGAGGCGTTTCGCCCTACTGCAAGCAACATATAAATGAGTTCTCTCTAATTTTTTTCTGGGATTACAATGCACTACTACGGACGAGTATGTATCGCCTTGACTCTTGTGTATCGTAATAGCCTCAGAAATTACCAAAGGAAACTGTCTCCTAGAGACTGAAACATTATTTTGCCTCCATTTTCTACTAAATGCCTTAATAACCTTCTCGACAGGAGTCCAAGTCCTGTTATAGTTATTCTGCTCGTACAATCCAAGACACTTTTGTCTCAAAACTTCCCAACATTAGCATCAGCAAACTCAATCCAAACCCTGAACGGAATTTGTTCCCCGAGCCTATTTTTACCGTACTCTATCTTCCTTAACCAACCTGTCGCACCATTCGTAAGTCCATCAGACGTATCGACATTGTTAGTCATCATATATCTCGCACCACAAGCGAGTGTTAGTTCTTTAGGGAGACCATACGTATCAGACGTTGCTAACGTTTGAATTTGGGAAAGAATGTTACTTTTAACTTCGCTACTAAGATCACCATTTACAACATCTACTGAAAATGAAATACACTTTTCCGTACTCATTTTTAATAGAGTCTCTTGGTTAAATTGGTTGACTTCAACGTTAGTAGGGGAAAAGATGTATCGCTTCTTTTGGCGGTACACGCTCTCTGTTTACTTCCAAACTTACGAATAAGTCAATATCATCCTGATTCATAGTTCCCACAGCCATCTATTCAAAGCTTCCGCAAACCTCTTATCATCTTTTTGCCTCATAATTTCTTCAAGCTCACTAAATTGGAATCCTCCATATTGGGTTACCAATTAAAGAAGCATATGGATTGTCACTATCACTTTGACTTTGAAAAGCGAAATGATCCCGGACGGGTCTAAGTTGGTTAAAATCTCCAACTAAAAGTACAGAGACACCACCAAAATAATCTGGGCAACCCATTATCTCTTGCATTCTCGAGTTAACTCGGTTAAAAACCTTCGCACCAACATTGATATTTCGTCAATAATTACAATTTCACTTGACCATACATCAACCTACAATTGTGAAGAGTTTCACTTTCTAATCTGAAATGTTTCCGGCAAATTGACTAACGGGTAGACAAAAGGTACTATGCAAGTCGCCCCACCTATATTAAAGGCAGCCTTGCCCGTAGGTGCGCATCGCAGAACTTTAACCT